>VZRZ01000988.1:288-32050 GCA_013398175.1 Climacteris rufus
GTCCTTTCCTCCCAGCCCGTGGCCGGAGGCTGCCCCCCAGTCCCGCTTCCCGCGGGGCTGCACCGGCGGGGCGGGGCCAGGCGGGGCACCAAGGAGCGCCCGCGCAGCACAGCCGGTCCCGCACTACCGCCCAAGGGCGGGGTGAGCTCCTCCGGCTCCTGCTGCGGGGATGTGGGGAGTTGTTGCCGGCTCCCAGCTGCGGTGAGGGTGCTCGGCGGCGCCTGCACAAAGCCCGTGTTCCCAGAGGTGTTTTTCCGCGTGGGAGAGGCGCGCAGGGCTGCAAGGAGGGGCGAGGAGGTGCTGAGCGCCCAGGTATCTGCGGGGTTAAAAGCCCGNTTTTCCGCGTGGGAGAGGCGCGCGAGGCGCGCAGGGCTGCAAGGAGGGGCGAGGAGGTGCTGAGCGCCCAGGTATCTGCGGGGTTAAAAGCCCGTGCAAGCCCTTCGCACAGAGGAAATTCGGCACCTGCGAGCTGGGCTGCCCGTAGGAAAGGGAGGCAGCAGGAAGGCAGCTTCCAGGCTTTAGCAAGGGCAGGCACGGGTGGGGAGAGCAGAGCTGCCCGGTGCTGCTCAGCCGGTGCCCCCAGCCCCTGGGTTCCAGTGAGATTAGCTTGTGCTGAAAGACCACACGGAAAGAAACCTGTGTGTGCTTATGGTGGCTCATCGCTTTCCTTAGAGACCAGTCGGGCTGGTACTTGAGCAAGCAGGTCAGTGTTCGGTGTTTAAAAGCCTCATAAGGCCACTGTGAGTTAACACAGCCCTCTTTGTTAATTTCCGTCACACGTATTTCTACACAGTGCTTGTAAATAGGGTGTTTGTATGTTTTAAACCTGCTCTATGCTTCAGTTCTCTCTGTTGCTTCTCCCCGTGCCCCATCTTGTTAGGACAACCTGAAGGCACAGGTGCCCTGTCCTGTGGTGCCGGTAGCAAACCTGGCAGTGCTGTGCTTGGGAAACAAACCTGTCGGGATCTTGGTCCAGTTTTGCCTTTGCCTTCCTTCTCTCATAGAATTGGGGGATTGGCTGAACTGCCACCAGTTTTATTACAGGGAAGGCTACTCATGACTTATAGCCGGAGTATGAAAGAGCTTGTTAATGGGGCACATTTTATGGTTTGTCATTGTAAACCCAGGTCAGCATTGGAGATGTTAATATAACTTGACACAATGAGGTCTGGGATCAGCATAGGGACTGGATAGGATGAAGATAGTAACATAAGAACTGAATGGTGAAACCTTTTAAAGGATGGTCTGCACCTCAGCAGCCAAATTCTGAGTCAAATTCCATCAAACTGTGAGTGAGTACTGAGACCCTTGTGAGAAGTGCAAGGTGTAGTGGCTGGCAGGAGTGTCGAAGGAAAGCTTGATATGGTCACCATAGCTTTGGATGTACTGATTGTGGGAGGAACAGAAGCCTTGATGAAACAGTCACATGATTTTGTTCTCTGTGGTATAGCATAATGAACAGGAAAGAAGTTACTTTGCCAGGTAGTGTAAGCAGCAGCAAGATGCTGAAACTATGCTTTATTTCAAAACGTACTTTTCATTAAAAATGTCAGGTTTTCTACCAGGTTAACGTGATCAATTTTGACTAAATTGGCCTGCTGGCCTTGAAATCTGTTGTTCAGGGATTATGGTTATCTCCAGCTGGATAAATTCTCTTATTTTTAATAAATAATCATTAAATTTTAAAGCAGTCAGCTTTAATGGAGCAAAGAGATAAAATTTCAGTGATTTTTTGGTTATCGTTTTCGCAGACTATGTCCTTTTCATAACAGCAGTTGTCTTGACTGGAGAAGCTGTTTTATTTTGTATGTAGACTTCAAGGGTTACTTTTCCTGTGAAACACATGAGGGCAGCAAAGGACTTCTGAAAAGGTAGTTGCAAACCCTGCAGCTTTCATTTTTATTTTAATCAAAATAAATAAACACCAAATAAGCTAGCAAAACATCTCCTCGTATTTTGGGAAGATATATGTGTCTCAGACCGATTTGCATTAAAAATTATGTATAGCATAGCAATAGAAAAATGTGTGTTTCCCCTGGATTTGTCATCTGTGTACTAAATAGATTTGTCAATTTATCTTGTTCAAGAGGAGAGAGTGTAAGAAAAGTCAGTTTCTCCTCTGGTGACTGGCTCAGGGGGAATAAAGTGTAACAAACAGCCAGAGGCAGGCGACTGACAGCCAAAATGTTTTGGGTGGTTTTATTTTTCCACTGAGCTACCTAGTGTGCTATTAAAATATTTTGTGCCTGTGCTTAGTTGAACAAAATCCCTCCAAAGTACAGAGGGCTCAGTCTGTAGGCATGCAGTCTTTGATCTGCTTTGAATTACTCCAGTGTAAATTTAGCTATGCTTCATTAAGAAAAGAGAAAATACACTTGTAAAAATAATATCAGAATAAGGCCTATAAAAAGAATAGGATATAAGGGTGTTTGGTGTCTGTGTTTGTTTTGGGTTTTTTTTTGTCTGAGATTTTTTAAAGGCCTTACTGATACAATTCTAATTGCTTCTGTAACACAGGTAAGTCATATATTAATTACACTAATCACCCTGGACAGATGATGAAAATCTTTATATGCTTTTGTTCCCCCCAAGAAACACTGATTTAGAATTTTATAATTGTAAATGCTTGTTGCCATGAGTTTTGCAGTTCTGGATGTTTTCATTCTTTTGTAACTGGTTCTCAGACATTCTCTGTAAACATAGCCATGTTATTGTAACAGTATCGTATTATTTACGTTCCTTTCTCCTGGGCACAGAAGTTTGATGGACATTTCCTTTGACCAGTGTGATTGAGGGGAGGCCCTTTATCTCCTCCAATCCACAGTGGTTTATAAGACACATATAAAATAAAGATGTGTGGGGGTCTGCCTGGCACTTGTTCCTTTGCTCTCAGGAGGTGTCCGTGTCCTTCTTTCGTGTTGTTATTATGACAAATGCTTATTTTAGAATATATTTTAATGAAATTTTGCGTATCTCTGTACCATTCTTGCTATTCATTAGAAGTATTTGATGAGCTAAAACGATGTGTACTAAAGGAAGAAGCAATAATAAATGTATATTTAGGAACCTCTAAACTAATTGTAAGATGTTTTATTAAAATTAAGATATTAATTTATTAAGAAAATTTGCTTCTCATCAGTTACAAAACACATTTCTAAAATTGCTCGTAACATAGCAGTGTAATTAATAGGTGGATTTTTATAGTGTTACAGGTTCAGATTGAAAGATCATGTCAATATTTACTAGTCAGGCTTTTTTTTTTCCTCTCCAGTGATTTTTGCTTAGTTGGTTGAAATAGTTAATTGAGTCTTGTTAGACAGCCTGGCTTCAGTGCCCCTTGGTCTCTGTGTTTATACTTACAGCAAACAGTGCAAAATACAAGAAATTACTTCTACGTTGAAGGCAGGTCTGCCAAAGATGAGTGTTGCTGCTCTTACAGGCAGTAATGGAATGTGTTAATGGACCTTTGGCTAGGAGTGATGCCTTTGCAGCATTTTGGGAGGTATCTACATAGCATCAGCTTGGACTGCATTTATAGGCATATAAGATATTTAACAAAGGGAAAATAAATCCATTTGTATTGCATGGTTCTCAGCCCCAGAGAGAAATAATCTAAATCCAGCAGGTGGAGCTGAGTGCCTTTTCTTAAAATGACTTGTTGGGAAAAATTATGTCAGGATAAGTCCAAGGATTTGCTTATTTTAAGACCTTGCAGAGGTGTTGTTTGCTAATATAGTTACACTGATAACAATTATTGAATGTAAAAAAAGCAAGTGAGAATTGCAATCTTGGGATGAAATCTGTTCCTGTTTAAGCCAAGGTGAGGGTAAATGAGTGTTGTAGGTAATGTTCAGAAGTTGCCTTTTCTGAGCCCCAAGGTAGACTTTTTGCAATTTGTGAGCAGAGAAAATTACACATGGGAACACTTGGGTTTGCAGGAATAACCAAACTGTGCACGAAGTTGCCTTAGATAGACCATGACAAACATCTGTGTTGACCATGAAGTCTCTCCTGGTAGAATGATCTTCCTTTGCAAATAATGAAATAACTGTAGGGTCTGCTACTCCAACATGACTCGTCTGTACCTCAGCTGAATGTCCCAAGTGCCAGTAAGTCTCTATCTCTTTTAAAAATGTTTTTTTTCAGTCTTGTCAGTAGGGGATGAATTATGAATGAAGAAGGCTGGCAGTGGAGCTAATAATTAAAATAAAACAGTGAATCAAAAAATAAAGATGCACTAAGGAGCAACACCTATTCTGAGTGAGACTGAAGTAAGAAGGCTTGTCAGTTTTAGGGAGCTGAGAATTGGCTTTTGTCTGAGAAATCTGCTTTGCTGATACTCTGATTTTCTCTGTCTTAATTGCCAGTCCCACTTGTCAATGTCTATAAATTCACATTAAATATTCTCAGATGTGAAAATTTCTCAGATCCAGGTCATTCAAGTATTATTTTCTTGTTGGATTTTTCTTTATTTATTTTTTTTTAATATTTAATTATCTCCAGAATATGGGTAAGTGGTCAGCTTTTCAGGAGAAAATTCAGGCAGTACAAGTGCAGCTTTGTTTAAGGGCAGAAGCATTCATAAACATTTATTCACTCTAGTTGTTCTTATTTATTCCATCAAACTTTTTGAGCGTGGGATGTGGATAAAGTGCTCATATGTAGAAGTAAGGCTGTTTTGCAAAATATACTTTGCAAATTTCTGTAAATCCCCTGGTTAATTTATTTGTATATCCTTAATGAATTCATCAGTGACTTTGTTGGTAGAGGATTCTAGCAAGACTTTAGACGGGCTTGCAAAATTCACATGATAGAAGAAACAAAATTAAAGAAAAAGTATCATTTAGGAGTCGAGGTATTTCTATTCTACATAGATTTTTGTGCTCATTTTTGGAGGATCTGGCTGCTGACTTTCTCCATGGGTGATTATAATTCAGAAATGCTGTTGAATCTTTCCAACCTTATATTCTTTCTGTTTCATATGCAATACCTTCCTCTTTTGTTTTACCGTGGAACTTAAAAGAATGGATTTTACAGTCACATTGATGTGAATCAGTTGTGACTTACTGCTGTGATTATAATACTACAGAAATTATACTTAGTCCCTGTAGTGCTTTCTGTCCAGAGAACTCCAGTGTTCTTTGTGGGAAGGTCAGCAATGTAAAACCAATGTCAAGTTTGCACCTCAAGCATGAGGTCTGTGTCCAGGACTAACCTGTGCACAGAAGCAGGGGTTTTTTTTACATCAGTGGTTGAGTTGTTTTATTGTGTAAAGTTTTGTGAAAGGTTAACTTGTTTTGTTGCTTTAGGCTTTGTTCTAAGAGCAGGCTTTCATGCAAGAGAAGTGGCTGTCCTGCCTTCCTTTCTGCTGCTTGTGTGAAATTCACCTCTGTGCTGCCACTGTTTCCATATATTCTACTAAAGAGGCTGAGCTTTTCTGAAGTCGTGCAGCTCTGACATGCTAGCAGGATGCTAGGACCCAGCTGCCTGTTGTAAATGGGAGGATTAGTATGCAGGAGTATAGATTTAGAAAAAGAGGTGTAGGACTATGCCCTTGTTTACCTCTTTTGTTACCAAGGGAAGCACATAAGCAGCCATGGTTGTCATCTTCAGTCTGCATCTATGGCCAGTATAACTGTGCTATGTCATTATTCTGGTATTTTAATCACAGAATGGGTAAGATTGGAAGAAACCACTGCAGGGATTCCCTAGAGCATGTTACTCAGGATTATGACTAGATGCCTTTGAATATCTCCAGGAAAGGGGGCTGCATGACTTCTCTGGGCAATCTATACCAGTGCTCAGTCACTCGCATAGTAAAGAAGTTCTTCCTCATGTTCAGGTGGAACTTTCTGAACATCAGTTTCTGCCCATTGCCTCTTGTCCGATTTCCTGGCATCACTGAGCTGAGCCTGGCTCCATCCTCTTGGAATCCTCCCTTCAGACACCTGTATACATTGGTATATATACAACATATATGTACAAGAGGTCCCTTCTCAGTTATCTCATCTCGAGGCTGAACAGGTCCAGCTCCTTCAGCCTTTCCTCATAAGAGGTGTGATCCAGGCCCCTCATCATTTATGTAGCCTTCCACTGGACCTGCCCCAGGAGCTCCGTGTCTCTCTTGTACTGGGGAGCCCAGAACTGGACACAGTACTCCAGATGTGGCCTCACCAGGGCTGAGTAGAGGGACAGGGTCACCTCCCTTGCCCTGCTGAAATGTTCTTAATGCATCCCTGGACACCATTGGCCTCTTGGCCACAAGGGCACTGCTGGCTCATGTACAGCTGTTGCCCACCCCCCAGGTCTTTCTCTCCAGAGCTCCTTTCCAGCAGGTCTGCCTCCAGCCTCTGCTGGTGCCTGGGGTTATTCTTGCCAAGGTGCAGGACTGTGTATTTTCCTGTGTTAATCTTCAGATTGTTCCTCTCTGCCCATCTCTCCAACCTGTCCGTGTCCTGTAGGGCTGTACAGCACTCAGAGGTATTGGCCGCTCCTCCCAGCATTGTGTTGTCAGTGAACTTGCTGAGGAGGCACTAAACCCACTGCACTGTTCACTTGTCCAGCCCACAATTTCTCAGCTTGCCCATGAGGATATCATGGAAGGCAGTGTTAAAAGCATTGCTCAAGTCCTCTGTTCTTGAGTGGTGATGCAAAGGCACCTAGGGAATTTCCATCTTTGTCTCAGTCCATTTTGCTTATGTATTCAGTGTCTGACTAGAAGAGCAATGCTTGAGATGTTCAATTTTTGATCCATTTTAACTTTTATTGTGTATTCTAATATCAGGTTGCTTCTTGGCATTCTTATTTGATTATGAAGCCTTCTACAAGCTTTGTTTAAGTTGTGTATGTGCATTTGAACAGATGAAGGTGTTTAGATCAGGCAATAAATATTAATATTGAAGATTTAACAAGTATTTAAAATTAAAATAGAAAGCATTTAAAGCATGGAGTTGCTAATGAAGAAGATACCCACTGGATATTTCTTAATTATATGTTGGGAAAAGTTCCTTGTTCCTTAGCAAGTGAAGTTAACTGGATGACAAATTAGGACCTCGGCTTTATTTCTGTGACTCAAAGATTGTTTTTCCACTAGAAGCCCTTCCTTCTTTGGGGCTATTTGCTGTTCAAATAACTGATTCATCTTTTTAGAAAGAAAAAAAGTGCAGTAGGAATGTATCATATACACTTATTATGCTGATAAAGGTTTGGAGGCAAAGAAAAGGTAAAAAGGCTTTTGTTATGCAGAAAGGCAAAATGCCTTAGGATTCATGCAGGTATCCTTTCACTTAGCGTAATCGTCTTCTAAATTAGAATTTGAACATATTTTGAAGTTAGGGGATCATAGGATAATTTATGATGTGTATGTAAAGCATCAGTCAAGCAAATTGATGCTGGGCTTGTAGTTGTTTATACTTTATCATTTTTGGACTTAAATTGCTTTTTTAACATAATTTCGAATAAAAGTTGACTGTTCAATTGAGCTGATGCTTTTTTTAAGACTGTAAACAAAAGTTTAGTTTCACTATTATTCTATGGTTCTAGTGGTGGTTTTAGATGACGTAAACCAGGAGGAACTCTGTGTGAGTGTGTAATTATAGTGATGTGAACTGAATGCCATGGTGAGCACATCTGAGCCTTGTATATTTGTCTTAGTTCCAGACTTTGAACTTGTGTCTACAGCTTGTCAGAGGGAAGGGAGAAATCCTATTACAGCTTCTAGTTTTCTTCTTACAAACCAGTACTGTCGGCCTCCTCTGTAAGACCATACATGGCAGTGCACATAGAGTTTCCCAGATGATTAAATTACGTTGTTTTGAAAAAATTAAAATGTCAGGACCTGTTGTGCACAAAAAAAAAAGTTCCATTAATTACTCAAATATTTATTGTATTTGGGGTGATTTAAAACATGATAATAGCTTACGTCACCCTTTCTCTGTTGATCATGGTTTTATAAGGGTAGGACTGAGTTTTGGGTCTTAAGGTCTGACTTGTTTTGGTTCATGAGGATACTGAGCTGCTCTTCTAATTTTACCAGGAAGTAGAAACTTTATATGTCATATAAGGCAGTTTTTTAATGATGGGGTTAGCATTCCCTGATCTACACCTCATAGCTTCTCATGTGTAGCTGAGTACAAAGGAGAACCAGAAAGGCAATTTCTTTTGAAAATCCTGATCATGCAAATGTTAAGTTACCTCCTAAAAAGGAAAACTTTCTTGTATTTTAGCTTGTCCTTGGAATATTGAGAGCTTATTCAAGCTGAAGCCCTTCATACTAGAGATCATTGAAAACATTATTCTCTAAAAAGGACTCAAGAAGAATGTTCTGCTTTTTACAAAAAGCCTTTGACGTTATAATTTTTCTCATAAATTTTCTTTTAAATACATTTTAATTACCAGGCTAGCCACATACACAGCATCTCCAGTGTGTCTGTTGTGATGGCTGAGTATCCAAAGATGATGAAAACACATGGTAGAATTTCAGGGAAAGCAATACGTATTTAATACTACATGAAAAGATTTAACATCTAATTTAACACCTACATATAAGTTTCAGTTAAAATGAACATTACAGTAATTTTTTTCTTAAGCAACAGTTTTTAGATAGATTGAGGTAATTCTTAAGGGAACATTTTGTCTGAAGAATAAATAAATAAATAAAATGTTCATGGTAAAACTGTGAAAGCTTTCTATACTTTGAGCCTGTCAGCCCCACCTAGATGTCTGTGTTGTCACAAAGGGTTTATCACTGGTATTAATACTGAGGGTGAAACATTGTGTCAGACTATTATTTTTGTCTTTGTATGGTCATTTCTGGGGAATGTTGACATAATATTCATGGACAGCTGTGGATGTGTGGCTGGGATTGGTACATGCTCTGACTTCTCTAAGAGAAGCAACTATGTCTGCTAGTTGTTCATGGTGTGTTGCCAGTTGCTCTGAGTAGAGCACTGCTCTTTTTTGACAGGTTGCCATCTATGCTGCTAAGTACATAGCTTATTTTTTTTGAGGCTGAAATGCTTATCCTTCTTTTGAACTTAACAGAATTTCTCTTTGGTGTAGTTAAAGAAGTTGTAGTAACCTTGCTACCAGGCTACCCAGAGCCAACACCAGACACGCTGCTTCTTTTTGTTGACCATGAACATACAATAAGGTTAATATTTTCTGAAGTCAAAACACCAACAGTTTTTCTCATGGAATTAGTCATGCTTAAGTATTTTGAAGTGACTGAGAACTTGGTAAAATTAAATAATGTATAATTTGAGATGAGAAGAAGTGCAGATGTTTGGGCTATGTTTCTTAACCCAATATACTTAATTTTGATGTTAAGAAGAGAGGATATTTTTAGTTAACACCACCATTTATTTCCAGGCAAAATGAATGCAAAGAGAATATAAAGTCCTATGGAATTAGATTTCACATTTGTAGACTGCAGAGGGAAATGAGCACTAATGAGTGCTTAGAAGATTTTTGTTATATACCTTTGTGGTCCAGTTTTGGGAAGAATATACATTACCTGAGATGTCATCCATTTAAAGCACAGGATGGCTGGCCCTAGCAATTAAAAAATTGAGATGTTATTTGCCTTAACAATTTATTGTAATTTGGAGCCAATATTATGGTGAAATCTGTGCAATTAAAATGGTTACTAACTGCTGTGGCAAGAGGTGATTTCCTAAGCCCAGCTTCCAGAGCTTGCAGGAACTCATTTCCCCAGCAGGCCTGCCCTATTACAGTCTGCCCTTGCAAATTACACAGGCAGTCTGCCTTAAACAGTGCTGAGTTTGAATTGCCACAGGACTTTTTCTTTATAAAGAGTATATTAGTTTGGAGCCTGCAACCGTGCTGCACTAGCTGTACCCTGTGAAATCCTCTTTGCCATGTGGTAGGCAGCCTAGGAAGCAGAATTAGTATGCTTATCAGTGAAGCAAGTGTTGGGTGTGCACTTTTCCTTAAGAATGGTCTTATAGCTGTGGGAGAACTTTACTTAGAGATCCTTTGTTTTGAATCTTGCTTAATTTTGCTCCTTTGTTTGAACTTTATTAAAAGGAATGTAATATTTCTCATTCTTCTGTTCAGTTGAGTGTGTTTCTGCGTAGTCAAAGGTATCCTCAGCAGATGGGGAGCAGCACGGGTAGCCAGCTGGGCAGGGGCAAGGAGGCAGTGCAGGAACGCACAACCAAGGAAATGGCCAGGAAAGTCATGATTTCCAGGTAGGCCTGGCCTGGCTGTATTTTCAGTGCATTGCAGGAAAGGAAGTGAACCCACTAGGGTGGGATGACTTTATCCCTTTAAGCATTAAAAAGTATGTTCTTGATGGAATCAAATGTGTTGGAGAGAGAAAAATGTCTGCCTTTAGAGACAGAATAGGTCCCCTTCAAGATTCCCTGTTATATCCTACAGCAGCCAGGATTGATTGCAGACGTGGCAGCCTCCCATGCCCCTGGTGAGCAGCTGGTGCAGCTCAAGAGATATGTGACATGCAGAGAATAATTGAGATAGTAATTGTTTTATTTGGATGTTGGGACAAATGGCTGATACTTTCTAATTTTCCTGAGAGATTGTCCTTTTGATAAAGTCGTTGACCATTTTAAGGACCACAAAGTTAAAACTTGAGATAATAATATCTTATTTGAAAGCCAAGTATGCAGTGTGCTGTGTTTTCCTTGTTAGTTAGAAGACTATCCCATCAGACTGTATTGTTTTGATCACCCTTTTATTCTAATCACTTTGGAAAGGGAAGATTGTTTTTCAACCTCTTGCAAATCAAAATAAGAAAGAAGACAAAGACCAGCATCTGCTCTGTTTGCTATAAATCCAAGCATAGAGCTCTTCTAAGTGTAGATATAATGCCTAACTAGAATTGCAAGAAGTACTGCACCATGAAAACTTGATAGGTCATTGATAAGTTGCACACTGCTCTGGCATGCCTGGTTAGCCTTCCTTAAATTAATTGAAAAGCTCTCAAGTGGATTTTAGCCTCTGACTGCTTTTTTTTTTCAGGACTAATCCTGCAGTTATTGAGTTACCACCTCTGGAGACTAGACAGAGAGTGTAATAACATAATAAAAATCTAAAGATTTCTCCATGGCTTGCCGAGTGAAATATCCCTACAAATGCACTTGGTTCATTGAAATATCAAATCCCAGATTGTTGAAGTAGTATTAAATAATTGTAGAGAAGATAAAGTGGCTTGAATACAAGCTTAGCACTTGAATACTGATTAGTCATCAGAAATGACTCAAATTTTGACTTCACAACTTAGTCCTTGCCCTTTGATTCTTGTAACCACTCTGAAGACTGAAAATGTCAGGGCAGCAGCTGTGTCACTAACCAAAATGCAGTACTAAATTGGGCGCTTAGTGAGTTTTACTGAGTAGTTTTATGTTCTATGAGTAGGGGAAAAAGTCTTGAAAATAAGCGGTCCAACTACTTTTGGAAAGAATTATTGAAAAAGATGATTAATTTATGAATTCTTTTCACTTTAATTTTAAATAAATTACTGTGGAGGCAATTAAGAATTTCTTCCCATGTAATAAGTTAAATTGATGAATTGTGATGCTCTGGGAATGACTTAGATTTATTTTAGGCAAGTACAGTCTATGAAATTAAAAGTTCGTAATACATTTTCTGACAGTCTTTCAATAAACAAAGAAGCCTCACTGTGCCTTGTTATATAAACGCTGTTTGTAAATGACTGATCTTCAACTCACTCTTTGAGGTCTTTGTCCAAGAATTAAGTTCAACTTTTACCCAATATTATTTCACAAAAAAATAATGCATATGAGTCAATGAGTTATGGACAAAAGACATTATTTTGCTGAATAGTTTTAGTCTGATTAAAATATAATTAAAGAACTATATCTAGTATTTTGGTTATCGCCTTTGAAAATACTATAAGTGATTTTACTTTTCTGCACTGCAGGTACATAGCAATAGTCAGGGATTTAAAGGACTATAATAGTTTCTTTATGTTAAAGAGTTTATTTAAAGAATAAATCATTTTTAAAAAATCATGATGTAAAACTCTTCTTTCTTATTTCTTACTCTTATTTCTAAGAGTAAGGCTTTTTGCATGTTTTCTAAACACAAAATCTAACTAATGGTTAACTATGGACTAAATTTACTATAAACTACCTATAAGCCCAGAAGGATCAAAAGTAGAGTTCTACAAAAGGACTTGAACAGTGTATAATTTCATCTACTGTCAGCTAATTCTCATTAACCTGCAGCTAAAGGAAAGCTGAGATGCCCCAGCTAATAGCATAGTTATTTGGGTATTATGGTATTATTCAGGGGTATTCCTGGTGTGAGCAAGGAGAGAAGTCCTCCAGAAAAACCAGCAGCATAAGAGAGGGCATGGCGGAGATGCGATCATTCCTCATTCAGCCTGATCCATGCCAGCTTATATTGGTTCCATGATATTCTATTCCCAGTCTGAAAAGTAAACTAACTGTAGAGAACTTGATGATGATAATAATAATAATAATTAGAAGAAATGTATATATGTATGTAACTTTAAAAGTGCAGTCTTGAACACAAATATACATTTTTTATTATAGAATATATACCTACTTTATATATATAACTATATTGCCTAAAGTTAAAAGCTTGAACTACAGTAACTTTATTTGAGGTGCATATTAATTATAAAAAGGGCATTTAATAGAGTTGAAATGCAGCAATTGTGAAATGTTTTTAAACAGTATTTTACAATTTTTTGCAGTTATGTATAAGAGAGAATATTTTAGTTAAATATTATTCAGAGTGTATTTCAACTGATAGCAATTTTTTTCCTAAGGGATTCTGGGTGATAGTGGTATAAACCTTCATTTTCCAGGTTGCAGTTACCAAGATAGAGAGGGGCACACTCAATCTTTGCTCAGTACCCATTATTTTAATAGGAGAAGGACCACTTGATGTGTAAGTATTTACAAGGGTGCATGACTTCTTGTTGTATCATATTTTTATCTGTCAAATCCTGTCAGTCTGTGGGGAAAAGAATGAATGCTTAGAAATATCTCAGTGCAGCATAGGTGAGCAATATGCTAAATGTGAGCACATTTTTTTACTGTAAAAATCTGTAGCTGGAATGTGAAATCACAATAAACTCCACTCAAATTAATGGATATAGAGGTGATCAGAACTTTTAAGATCTGGTCGTCTGGAAACTATCTTTAAGTATATTTCACAGCAAGAGGCAAGCAAGCTTGACGCTACAGGAAGTCAGACACGAAAGGCATCAATAAAAGGTATTGAATAAACTGCATCATAGTGACATGTATTTGTTCTTAGAGTTTCAAGGGTTAATTTAAACCTTAATCTTGTACCATATTACTGTTTTAAACTCTGTCTGTTCTGATGCATGCCTCACTCAGGTAATAGCAGGGTAGAAAATGGTATTCTGGTGTTGTAGAATACTATATGTAGGATAGGGGTGCTTGTTGAAATAGATTTCTGTGTAACTGTCCTGCCAGTGAGTCAGTTGCATTTAAAGATAACTTAATATCAGGGAGTAGTGGTATGGTATCTAAATCTTATTTTCCGGTATGTTTTCTTCAATCGTAATCTGCTGTACCATGTAAGAATGGAGCCATTTAAACAGAAGTTTCAATGGGTAGCTGTGGAAATGTTAACAAAAAGATTTTATTATTCTTGTGCTGTTATGTGTTAGATTTCCTGAGAAGAGCTGCCTACCTGGAGAGCTAAACCAATCAGGGTACTTGTGTGCCTTATTTTCAGTCTAAACCAACCTTCTTTCAGTTTAAAGCCTTTTCACGGGTAAGCTTGATTCCTGGAGAGATTTATCTATCTCTGTAGCTTCTTAATATGCCATGTCCTGAGACCTATCAGCTGTGACTTCTGCTTCTGTTATTCCCAATGCTGCCTGCTGATGCACAGAGTTCTGTGTGGGTCAAGACTCTGAAGAATCTCCTGGCCCAACAGCCTGTAGTATCACATCTCAGATGCTGCTCAGTTCTCCCTTTCTGTATTCCTCTGTTTCAACCAGTCTTGTTCTAATGAGGCTGTGAATAGGGTTACTGAGTCTATACCTGCCTCCATAATAGCAACTGTCTCAGGCCAAGAGTGTGTGCAAAAAAAAAAGGTGTTTTATATTATCTTTACAGTGCTGCAGTTCTTAAAATGGGTTCCTTTTATTAAGTCAACATGACAGTAATGCGTTCCTTAACCACTGCTATAATATCATTAACTTTTCTTGCTGTTGATATAGAAATATATATTTACAGTGTTCTGAAATGGATAAGCAAGCTAACAGAAGGTGAAAATAACAAGAAAACCTTGGAGGTTATTACTATTTTACTTCCTTGAAATGTGATTATCTGTGGAACCCTGTTAGCTAAAGCAGATACTTAAATTAGGTAGGTGTTACATGATGTATAAAATAGAGTGTCTGATCGTAGAAGTTATAGGTGAGGAAATGACTTGAAGCTGTGAAAGGGTAAGTTTAGACTGGCTGTTAGGAAAAACATCTTCACCAAGGGAGTGGTCAAGCACTAGAACAAGATCCTCCAGGTAGTGATCATGGCCCCAAGTCTGTTGGTGTTAAAGAAGTGTTTGGACAATACTCTTAGATATAATGTTAAACTTTTAGGTTGTCCTGTGTGGATTCAGGATTTAGACTTGATAATACTTGTGGGTCTCATCCAAGTCAGGATATTCTATAATTCTACATGTGCACGCTGTTGAATTTTCTCCTGGAACTCTTGTCTTCTCAAATCCTTATATATTATCACTAATCTGTAATACATTTCAAAGTAGTCAATGTAGTGATTTTCTGCTGTTCTATTTGTGACTCTGTAAATTATCATAGTTAATGCAGGACTTGTATTAACTTATACACTTACATATAAGATGGCAAGAAAGAGAGTGATATGGGTTTTTTTCCTTTTTAAATGCATTAGAAGAGGAGGTAAGGAGTCAGCACCATGTGACCATTCTGCTGTCTTTTGATTGCTGATGTGTCCATACTTTCTTGTTGCGATTATTCCCCAGTGCTGCCTTAGGATTGTTTTACTAAGACTTTGTGGAAGCTCAACTGTGGTAACAAAAAGTTGTGTTTTATCAGTAAAAATCAGTTTCAAGTGTAATGGCTACAATGAATAAAGACCTTGGCAAACTCTCTTTGGGATGTTTGACAGATTTCAGTCTTTGCTAAAAGCAGGAAACATATCTTGCTAAAATGGTAATGTTTTACTCTCATTTATAGACATATAGGAACACAGGATGCAAAGGAGTAAAGAATTAAGCATTCAGTTTTGATACTGAGCTGGTAGGATCATTTGGCTGTTGTTAAGCTACGTCAGGAAATAACAGTATCAAATGTTTTGCAGCTTACGTTTATTTTTCCAAAGCAAAATTTTCAGTATGTTATATGTAATTCTAACTTCTGCTTACAGATACATTGATCTTTATATTGAGGTAAACAGTGCAAAGGAAATGAGACTTAGATATGGTGTCTGCTCATAATGAAGAACTACTTCCAAACCTCTCCTCCACAGAATTAATTACATAATTTAGTGATCAGACACTCAATGGCTTGAAAGAGATTGTTATTCTGAGCCAAATGAACATTAAGAAATATTACTTTCTGTATATTACGTATCAAAGAACCAGTACAATGAAGAGGAAGTAAATGATAGTATGTTCAAAAGCAGAAGTCCCAAATGTTTATTTTGTGGCTGTAAAGTGATGTTACAAGGTCACTCAGGTTGGTGTAACTTTACAGCATTTGAGAGGTGACGCACCTCTCAGTCTTTTCCTAGCTCCCTACCAGTGTGACCAGAGTCCAGGGTTTATGAGGGGATAAACAGTAACCTTGCTTTCTGCCAGCCCTGTCTTGGCCTTGGTTGAAAATCCAAGTTCTTTCTTGGCTAATGAAAAGGTTTGGTTTGCCTTTTGTGCTTCCATTTTATGCTAGAGTAGAGCAATAAATAGACCTTGCCTGGTTTGCTGTGAAGAGTTATGGCAGAGTGAAGTACTCAAGTATGAGATACTGTAGCCCAGATGCTCTTAAAAAAATAAGCAATGAAGATGAGTTTACTATTTACAGGAATCAAACTACAACAGTCCAGTCTGGAGACTTGGAACTGCAGAAAATAATTTAGGTGCATCTGTAGACAAGCTGAACATGTAAAAGTGATGTATCCTTTCAATAAAGAAGGCCAGCTACATACTACATTAAAAGCAAGGGCATAGAGAGCATGTGGAGGGAAATGATTATTTCTCTCTGTTTGGTGCTTTTGAGACTGCATCTGAAATACTGTGTTCAGCTTTGGGCTCCCCAGTACAAGAAATACATAGATATACTGGAGCAAGTCCAGAGTAAGGCCACTGGGATGCTAGAACAAATTGTATACAAGGAGAGGCTGAGAGAGCTGCATTTGTTTAGCCTGAAAAAGAGAAGATCCTATTGCTCTCCTAAACGGTCTGGTGGGTAGTTATAGAGAAAATGAAGCCAAACCCTTTTGGTAAGTGCACAATGACAGAAC
This sequence comes from Climacteris rufus, assembly GCA_013398175.1. NCBI lineage: Eukaryota > Metazoa > Chordata > Aves > Passeriformes > Climacteridae > Climacteris > Climacteris rufus. Next base: position 16,797 of record VZRZ01000988.1, read on the forward strand.
AAGAGGCACCGGAGAGAAGTTGCAATGAAATAAATCCAGATAAATAGTAGAAAAACTTTTTTACGTTGAGGGTAGTCAGATATTAAATCTGAGAGTGGTTGTGTAATCTCAATCTTCAAAGATATTCAGAACTCGAGAATCTCAACTAGTTGAACTTGATCTCATGAGAGTTTTTCAATCTGTATTATGCTGATTCTTATTCTGTAGTCTGCCAGAAATGGTAGAAAAATTTGCTCATTGATACTATTCTACAAAACGTTTGCCTGGAGGGGATATTTCAAAGCAACCTCGGGAACTGATTGTGAGAGTGCATTCCCATCTCAGTTAGATGTAGCCTTTATTTATCATGTTGCAGTAGAGTGAAAAAATGTTCAGTCACTGTTGTTTGAGCCAACAGCCCTGTTTCTCTCCAGATAGCCATGAGCGAGAAAATTACTTTCTCACAATGGATGCATTCGGGAGGTCTGCTGTATATCACAATGAATCTCTTCAAACCTCTTCAGCTTTCGCCAGAAAGTAAGTGGTTCACTTGCCCTTGTGTTGAAGTTGACATCTTTTGCTAGAGGATGACAGAGCAATTGGAACTTCATTGCTATGTTTTGCCCTAAAATTTATGATAGTCTCTTCCGTCAAACAAGATGTGCTGTTTGTTAGATTTTTATTGTTTTGTTTTGGTTTTTTTTGGCTTTTTTTTTTTAGGTAATAACTTATTAAAAGCACTTGAAAAAATTGTAGAATTCTTTAAAACTTTTTCCATTATGTGGATTAAAATGTGGGGTTTGAATTGGAATATGTGGGTTATTTGTCCTTTTCACACTGGCAAGAACAGAAGAAAATCACACTTTCTGTGAATTTATTCACCAAGGGGTGTATAATACACGTAGGCTGATGGTGAAAACTGTCATGTAACTTGATGTGCCTCAGCCCATCAGAAGCTTCTCCTCCTGTTGCTGCTTCTTGTCACAGGAAAGGAGAGCTTTGTGCTGCTTTTGGTGAAGACCCCAATCTCAATGAAAAAATTACCAGGTTCCTGTCTTAAAGTAATGAATTTCCTGCATACAAAGTCAACGTAATACTTTTAATGCTCATCTGAATAATAATCTGTGTACATTTTCACAATAACAGGATTGTTTAAATTGTTGTTTAAGGTGACAGAGATTAAATCATCTGAATTGTTTATTTTTCACACCAGTGAGAATCATCACAGGGAATGTTTTTTACCTAATTTTTTGCTTACATAATTTTCTGAGGATAGTTGAAGGTAATGGTATTGATGATAGAGATTACATTTGTGTCCACATCATTTGCACATGGGAGATCCAGCAAAGATGAGGAAAGCTAAATGCGAAAAGGGACAATATTCATTAACCTATCTTAGCAAAATTATTAAACCCATGTTAGTGAACAGGTTATCACAGTATCATCTGATGTAATGAATAATATGTGTTGTAACCAAGATGATTACTAATACTTTATACTGTTTGTCCGTGTTTGTTTTGACAGGAAAAGAGAAGGTAAATGTGATTAAAGGGGAACTTTTTAATTTGAGCTGTTTGGAGATCTGTAGTTTTGTTATATATGAAGTCTGTGTCGTTCTGGTGACTCCATCCCCCTGTTCTATTTGTTTCCTTGCGTGTTTTCACCAAGAGCCTGTTTTGTCCTTGGTTGCTGCCTCTGTGCCTAATTATGTATCTGTATAGTTAACAGATAACCCCTGCTTTGACAAGGGATGGCAAACTGTTTCTATATCTAACTTTTATTTTAATATTTTCTATAATATTTGTCAAACACATGTAGGAAGCTTTAGATCACAGTTTCACAGTCTTAGGCCCAGTTTTGTAATTCTTCACATATCTAAATTTACTTTTTCTCAGTTGTTTATTAATAATTCAGTTAAATTGTAGAAGTTACACAGTGTATAAAGCACTGTACGCTTCAGATGTATTCATATTATCTGCACTAGATAATTTTCATCAGCTCTCTTAATCACTTGTTGGGCATGATGACTTTACAGTGTTGACTTTAAGTAGCTGAGAGTAGGCGTTATGAATGTTTCATGGTTTTTAGAGATATTTATCTATTTTTTGCAGATTCTAAATTGCATCTTCATCCCTAGCCTTTAAACTGCAATGAGTATGTCAGATAAAAAGGAATAGAAATAGCACAATCTGTCATCTTTATTCAAAATTCCCAAATGGGAAAAGAAACACAGGGAGTGTAATTGTGAAAAAAAATGTCTTTGAGTGTGCCCAGGTCTAATGGGTTGACTAACCAGCAGCTAAGCACCCATCCAGCCACTAGTTTACTCCCCTCACAGTGGGACAGAGGAGAGAATTAGAAGAGCAGAAGCTGAGAACCCCTGCATTGAGATGAAGCAGCAAAGCTTCTGCATGTGCAAGCAAAGAGTAAAATCAGAAATATATTCACTCTTTTTGTTGTCAGGCAGATGTCCCTCCAATTCCTGAAAAGCAAGCCCTCAGCACACAAAATGGTTACTTGGGAAAATGAATGCCATAACCACAACCCCCTTCCTCCTCCTTTCCCTGAGCTTTTATTGCAGAGCATAATGGCATATTGTAGGAATTGTCACTTTGGGTCCACTGTCCCAACTGTGTCCCTTTCCAGAGGTCCTACTTGCCAAGGTGGGCAGAGCAGTGAAAAGAAAACCATGATGCTGTGAAAGCCAGAATACTGGTGTGCTGGTGGGTTAAAACTGGTTTAATCCCAAATCCAAAATACAGCAAAATATGGGCTGTACAGGATTAACTCCAGCCCAGCTAGACACCAGGGAAGACAGCATTTATTCAGAGGAATAGTTTGCTTTCTCCCTGTAATAAAGTTATTAACAAAAAAAGCCAAAAAAACCCAAGAAAGATATATAGCTTATAAATATAATATCTGTTCAAAACTCTGCATTTTTATTGCTTAAGATATGTTAGACTTAAAGGAGGGAACTGTACAAACTTGTATGTACTTATTAAAAAAATAATAAATTGATGGATTTTCCTGAGCTCTGTGACTATGCCATCATTAAGGAACACAGACCATTTTCAGCCTTGCTGTTTGTCACTTCGTTTACACCAAAATCAATATTAGTTTTCAACTTTTAATTAGTGTATTTTGTAAACATACATTTCACATTCTGAATTGCCTTCAGTTAATTTCTTTTGTGATTATATCTAATATTACATTGATTTGTATAGAATTTCTCAAAACAACAGATGAAGGTTAAAAAAAAAGACATTATTAATAAACGTTTTTCTAAAACTAACCCACTGAGGAATTTCTTGCTTTCTGTTAGTGCTAGCACCAAAGCAGCTGTGCTTCTGTGCCTAAAGTTTTAGGGTTTTTTGAGTATCTATTTTATGGTAGAATGAATTTAGGACACTTGGTTTGAAGGAAAGGTCAAGGATGTATACAGCTTTGACTTTAAAAGCTTTCAGTGCAAACTGCACTTAAGTCCTGGCAGGAGGTTGCTGTGTATGACTTCTGTTGATGCACAGTCAGTTCTTATGCTTGTGGATATTTTGTCTCAAAATGGGGGCCAAGTCAGATGTTTTTAGAAATCCTTGGGGGAAAAAAATGTCATTTTGCTGATGTAAAGGCCATAATGCAGGGAATAGACTCTTAGCCCGTTTTTAGTCCCTCAGTTCCCACAAACACATTTTGCCACATCACCAAACCATTGTGTAGTTTTTGCAGTGACTTTTGCCAGATTTTGTAGCATCAGATCTAGAAATCAAGCAGAAGGTACTTCTGGTGCAGTACTGTTGACTGTACTATTCATTTCTTGCTTGGTTTTATATATTTGCTGAATTTATCTCTGTTGCAGTTTGCTGTCTCTGTGAAAAGGATGTAATTTAAGACAAGTATGCCCCTCTCCAGACTGTTGCATGCAAACCAACATATAAGAAACCTAAACTAACTAAAATGTCTCATTTTGCTGATAACAGTCCTTGTTACATTCCATCAAAACTAGTGCAGTTTGTCCAACATCAGTGTAGCCACTTTGTAAAAGTAACTCAATTCCCTGAGATGATGATGAGAACTAATGCCCAAGCCATCCAAATTGTAGAACATAAAGGACACGTTTCAGGTGACCATGCATAACTGAGCCTTCAGTATTTGGGAAAAGAGTTGATTTGCATACTTGAATATATTTTGCACCTTATTTGATCTCTAACTATTCAGTGCATACAGATGGCAATCAGATTTCTGATCTGAATACAGAAATAGTACCTTGTGAAGTCAATCAAGGGCTGTGAAGCTGCAGATTGGGAGCTCTACTCAGTTGGAGTGAAAAGTTATTAATATATCTCCTGTGATTATGAAAGTGGAGGAAACAAGGGTTTTTTAAATTAATATTTTGAAAGGACTTGCTAATTTATTCATATGTGGAAGATATGTTGGTGAGAAAGTAAAAATTGGCTGTGGACTGACTCCAAATCTCCATCCCAGTTTTTATTTTTAAATTTTATAATGAGAGTGATATGTCTTATCACTTACTGAGGAGCATGTGAATGGAATGAGTACTGTCAGTACTTTCAGACTACTTTCAAAGATTTCTCGTTTCTCAGACTTTCACCTTCCCTAGGGGAGAGTTTGTGTGGATTCCACATAAAGGTGCCCACGTGGGCTTGTATATTCCATAGAAGATCACTGAGATTATAACACCATAATTGATTCTTGCTTCCTAATGGCCTTTAGTTTTGTTAGCAGTTAAAGAATCCATATGGATGAGTCTGAAATCTGATGATTCCAGTTGCTGTTTTCCTGTCTTTCTCTTTATTTTTAATTCTGTGTTAATAGTTGAACTGGTAAATTGCAACTGAAAGGTGCCCCTGTCCATGGCAAAGGAGTTGGAATTAGATGGTCTTTGAAGTCTTTCCAAACTAAGACGTTCTATGATCTATTACGACATCCAAGCAATTTTTATATGATCTTAAGATTTCTATATTGTCTTGTAAAACATTGTATTTTTGTTTTGTATTTCAACACCTTTTGAGAGAGAGATACATTACCCTGCTTTACTTATCAGTCATGCAAGTGGCATTTTTTAAAAAGTTGATAAATGGTGAGCTTAAATACATTGTGACTTGTAGAGCTACTTTTTTTTTCGATCTTGTTGTTCAGTGGTCCATAGCCATTTCAGCCTGGGAAGTTATTTCTTTCCATAAATGTTGTCACCTATAAAACTCAAGCTATTGATCTATCAGCAGACTTCTGCCTTAAAACAACTAACTTTGGAACCCTGTTCTTTCAAGGAACCTGACTTCTAACTGGCTTGACCTTTGATTTACTCCCCAGCCTGCTTTGCACTGAACTGAAATTTCTGTGATGGTAACATCATTAACGATGTAATTTCCTTTTCCTCTGAAATATTAACTACATTGGCAAAAGCCTTCCTACATGCACATTCATACGTGCAAAAAACCACTGTTCGAGGGAAAACACTGGTGTTGCTTGTTGCAATATGATGTTCATTAGATACGATGCAGTGATAAAAAGAAATGGTTTCTGCATTAAGTGAATCTACTGGCCTTATGACTTTCTCTTATGACTTTAATCCAGCATTGTAATCATGGTCAGCATTTTCATACTTGTGTATTCTGCTGAAAAGATGCAGTTGATATGCAAGCTGATTTTTGTTATCTCTTATGTTGAAACCCAAGCTGTTGCTGATTTTTAACTGAAACTACTGTGTAGCTGTTTCATTACTAGAAGTTTACTCAGCAGCAACTTACAACACAAGATTGTTTTTAATGTAGAAATTGTAAGATAAATGGGGTTTATGTTTTGTTATTTAATTTACATTCCTATTAGATGGAGTAATCAAGTAGACTAAGGCAGCTTTTTAAAATAATGAGATTTTTTTCTATCAGGGTAGGCATTTGTTTTAAATGAATCATTAATCTTGTAGTTATAGCACTGATTAAGAATATTCTTTGATTTGCATTCTTTTGTCTAAATTTGATTTAGGAGAGAGGCTATCATAAAAGAGCTTGATAAACCTATTTAGTATAAAAATTAATATCACTGGTATCTTGTATACCCTTTTCTATTCATTGTCTGTGCTCCATTTTTCTTATTGGATCTAATCTTTCAAGCTCTGAGATAAATTGGTTTAATGTTTTCCTTTTTCATAACTCAAGTACTATGGGACTAGTCATATTAATTTAATATACTCACTTCTTCATCTTCAGAGGTGTCAGTGAGTGCTCAGAATTCTGGACTCTGGGCTCTCCAAAGGTATTTTCTGCCCCTGTTAGCTTTGCTGTGGTGGCCCCATTACATCCAACCTCGGGAAGTGCTAACATGATCTGCAGTGCCTGTTCAGGGCACTGAATGTGCCCACAGTTGTGACCTCCATGTCAGGTTTTGGGTGGGAGGAGGCACCTGCTGTGTGTGAACTTCCTGCTGCCTGGCAGCGCAGCCCAGCACTGCAAGGACCTGCTTTTCCACAGGCTCGGGAGCAGGAGGCTTGAAGTTCAGAGGTGTGAAACTTAAAAGCTATGGTATGGAAACACTGTAAAAAATGAAATCTAGAAATAGAAATAGTTAAAAACTGCCTGTTAGATTATATATATGTATATATTTGGACCAGGATATCAGCACACATTTTTATTTCCTGCGGTTTGAAATCGTTTCTGTCATTCAAGTTGAAGCACTTAGGGAATTACTAAGAGGTGCAGTGAGTCACAACTGCAGCACAACAAGCTTGATGTGAGTGTCCTGTCATGGGCTATGACTAGTCATTGGTTCTACTCTATCCATCTCTTGGCCACCTTTAATTGAGGGTAGGGTGCTGTTTGCATTTGCAGGATCAGGGCTTCTGTTTATATGCAGAAGTGTCTGACTTTTCATGTTTGCCTTTTTTGTTTCTCACTTGTTTGATTACATTGTAATTTTCTCTTTGCTTGAAGAAAACAAAAAGTGTGAAAATGCTCTGTTCTCTTAATTCTGAGGACAGGTACAAACCTTCCCCTCTCCCCACTTGCACAGGCATGCTTCAGAACTGAAGCTTCTGCTTTCATAAATTTTAGATTAAATTGACTTCTCTTACCCAAAATTAAAAGTTCTAAATATTTTTTTTAATAGTTTCCATATGAAATCCCACAAAGATGCTGCAGGGCAATTGAGAAGATTTTCATGTGACTGTTAAGATATCTAATTTTTTCCGTTACTGAGCAGACCACAAGTACACAATATTTATTTTCTCTCTTAAGCAATTATCAGCTAAAAAGGAAAAAAAAATATTTGTGGTAGCATTTCAGGCTCTAATTGTATTTCAGAAGCATATTGTTTAAATGGAATTCTTGCATAAGAGTCTTAAATGAAACATTTTAAAATCTAAACGTAACTAACCGTTCATAGATTTAAATTAAGAATATATATTTTTAGTTACTTTCTTCCTTTTGTGACTTTGAAATTTTACCTCAAGTTTAGGTTAGAAAAAGGCTGAACATAGCCAGTTTTAGGTTCCTGGCATTCAGTGTAAATTTAAAACAGACAGCCCCTGTGCAATTAAATGGTGTTTACAGGCACGGTTACTAACATCACTTTATAAAAGCTTCTGATAAAAAGAATATACCACTATAATGCTCCACACCAAAGGAGGATATGGAAGAGATGTTTGTCTGAAAGCAAAAATAGCTCTTTAATGCAAAGCTGTGAACAGTACTGCCTTATAAATCAAGAGCTTGCAGGTGTTGTCTTTCCATCTTCTCTCCTTCATGAACACAGAGAACGATGACTGCAGATATTCTGTGCAGGAATTTAGAGCTGTAAATTAGGTTTTTTCTTTGGTTATCCCTGGTACATGTTGTCTCAATTTTTTTAAGTTGCATGGATAGATCTGTTATTGACCTATGTCCCAGGTCTTTTTAGTTCTGCATGTGTGTGCTGGACTATGTTTTTTTTATGCACCCAAGTAATGAATTCTCAAAAGCAGAACAAATGTGGTTTCAAGTTAAATAGTCAATGAGTATTTTCTAAGCTAATTTAACACTTCTTTTTAAGACTAGCCTGTTTTGTGATAAAGGTAATACTATTAAAATTGCATATAATTTCTATTTAATTAACTTTCGGACCTACAGGAAAGCTGTAAGAGAACTACAGCTCACCTTCCCTGGGGATGCTTCCCTCATGGCTTCGGTGTGTGGACTCCTTGTCTGGAACCATACACTGAACTGGGACAATTGTATACCTTGGCTGTAGCTGAGGCTTTGGCTTGCGTACAGACTGCTGATTATGATTGGACTTTGTTATTAAGTAACATTTTTTGCTCATTTTTTTTGTTATCCTGCTTTTGTTGGCATCAGCCAGTGTTAGAGTCAAATCTAAGTACTGAATACCTTTTGTTTGTTGGATGAGATTTTTTTTTTTTTAACTCTTCACTATTGCTTTCATGTCAGGTAATGATCCTTACTGGTGCTGGAGTATCTTGTGTGGAAAGGCTTGATCTGGCACTATTTATTGGAGATGGAAGCTGTATGATTTATCTGCGAATCTAAGAACACCCTTGGAAGCACAGAAGTGAAAAGAAATAGGTTGGTTATTGTCTGTGTCTGTGATAGCAGAGTGCTGCCATAGGACAGTGTGATGATTATCTGTGTCAGGGCACACAGTGATAATTCCTCAGAATTCATACTTGTGGCAATGCACTGTTGATCAACTACTTATGCAACAACGGTCACCCTCATGGTGGAGTGTTTGCTCTCCAGCCAGAAATTTGTCCTACTAACTTAGTCTTAGGTTTCAAATTACAGTCTGCTCATCTTCAAAGTTGGTAGTAAATTCTCTTGATGGAGTGCAGAGATCATGTTCCAGAGGCCTAACTTCCATCTAATCCCTCCCTAGCCTTTAGGCACCTAAACTTGTCTTACTCTGGCTCAGAGCTTTATACCAATGCAACACACAGTCTAATTCACTTTTCAGAAATGATCGGTTTGTTATTGCTGTGCTGAAACAATTTATCTAGTTTAAAAGTTAAAAAAAAAGAAAGAAAACAAATCTCTGTCCACGATTTTTAAATTGCAGAAGTGCTTTAAAAATATGAGGACTTGTACTTTTTTTATATGAACTATTTTTCTGTGGTCCCTTCTATACGCTCACTGGGAATTATTTCTTCCTACAGCTGTTTTGTGATATGGAAACAATTCTTTCTGTAACAGTATCTTTATACTTTCCTGTAAAATAGTTATGAGAAGTATTTTTGTACTTTCCTACATAAGCTAGATATGATTACAACGCATTGTGAATTTCTTCTAAGAGTGACCTTTAGAAAAATGATAGTTGTGTCAGGGTCCAGGCAAGATAACAAAGTTGGAAGCAGTGGTGGAAGCTTTTAAAATGTTGCAGTGGGCATCTCAAATCTATGAATGGGTTTGGAGGAAATGGAATAAAATAATGAAAAAAAGCACATAACCAGTAGTTCTAGGCAAGTTTCTTCTTTGGGAAGGGAGAAGAGAAACCTGGGGCAGCACAGGGAGACAAGTTGCAATCTGAGGCTTTAGAGCATTTGGTGCCATCAAGCATGACTATCTCAACACCTGTAAATGAAATTCTGCTTTTGGGAGGAAGGGGGTGGGGAATTGTTCGTTTAGAATGAACTTCTGGCAACAGTCCTCTGCAGAATAAGAGGCAAGGAAGGGATCAACAGTGGGATGAAAGACTAGCAAGCTGGATCATTGTTTTTTGATCCTTGAAGAGAAGTTCCTAGGCCAAACCTGAAGAGTGTAGGGCAACAACTGCCTTCCTGAAGATACAGGTATAAGAACAAGAAATGCCCAGTGAGCTGTCTGCAAGGCTTCTAATATCTAGGTTTGAAATGTATGGGAAAGAGATGGTCTCCTGCAGGACCTATGAAGGCAGCATTACTCTGATGCTTAAACATTGTTGTGGTGGTCTCGCTTGGAGTCTCAGATGCTTCTGCATTCCTATCAAAACTATATTTTCTGATTGCCTGACTTCTTTTTCTAAGTACATGTAAAAAATCTCCTTTGACTAGACAAACTCAGAAATTTATACTGAAATGTGGTATATATTGCCATTTCTTGGGAAGCTAGATTCAAGAAAAAAAAAGATTTAACTTATGATGCCATTTAGCTTATGATTCCACGTGTCCAATGTGTATATCCTCTTTCTTACAATAAATGTAATAGAATAGGAATGGCTCATTATTATGCTGGGCAATATCTTAAACAAAGTACTGTGTGCATACTGAATATTCTAAAAATCATTCACAGTTACTCATTTCCATTAGTATACTTGCCGGTGGATGTGATTGTAGGAAACATTTGCATCTGTTTACAGTTTTGGAGTTCAAACATCCTACTCTTTTACATTATTTGCAAATTGCAGAGGTTTAACATATCACTTGTGTCATGTCTGTTTTTATTACAGAATGTCCCGAATTTACTCTGAAGTTATGAGATTAGGGGACGATTTAGGATCTCTGTATTATCTCTGTTCCTTTAAACTCTCTTACCTAGCTGTTGATGCAGAGATGCTTGTGCCTTTCAGGGTGAATTTTTATTCTTTTACTTACATTTGCTTTGTGGAACCCAGTCTCTGAGATTTTTGGATAGTTGTGAAAAGCATCTTTGTTTCAATGGTAAAACGTGATTTTAATCTGATCTGTCTGTGGATTAGTATATTTTCATTCTTCTCCTGGCGTCATGAGAAAAAAAATAGTTTTTTATGGCAAAACATGTAATTCAAAAGTAAGAAATTAATTTTAATTCTTTATCCTTCTCATGAAAAACGTCCTTGAGATATTTAGTCATTAGGGTCTTTGTACAGGTCAGGACAACACAGACAACCATGAATAATTCTTGACCTAATTGTGTGTGTATTTGTCATGTGAGCCACATGAGCCTGTCTTTTTTTTTTTTTCTGGAAAATAAGATTTTTATCCTTAGGCCACTGTTTTCTCCTTTTAAATGGTCGTTCAATATACTAGTATATAAACAGTTTATTAATTATAATTCCTTACTCTCTAGGAAAGTATTCTGTGCAGTGGGCACAGTGCTATTGCTGTTTTTTCCCATAAATCCAGACCTGCTGACATTTTATCTGCTGGTACAAACCTAAAATGAATTCTCCATTATCAAATTTGCACAGGAAAAAACATCCTTTGCCTGCCATTTGCTATTATAAACAGGCATGCTGCAAAGCCAGGAAGCTACAGTAGGAAAATGCTGATTTTCTATTCAGTGTCTGGTCTTCTGCAGTGGGAGTCCTGGATAATCATTCCAGTGTGTAATTTTCTCTTTTTGATGGAAATTAGAAATTCTGGTTTATTATCCAACAAAGTATATTAAGTGTAAAATAAATCTGTACCGAAATAGAACAGTTCAAAGGTATTTGATAGGACAACCACAGCAGTGTAGCTAAGAAATAAAATGTGGATTGATTTGAAGGCGGAAGAATTGCTCCCTTTAGTTCATATTATAGCACAAGTGTCAGGCTTCTAATGCATCATTATCCTTGTTTCCATGGTTTGCAATTTACAGAATCTCAAGAACATTGGTTAGCTATTATCTCTTATTTGAACGGGATACATTTCAGTGCAGATACTGGCATCTCATTGTCTGTTGGTCCTAAGACAAGCCAGAGCGTGCGACTCTGGCTAAGTCTGTGTGTCAACGCTGGTTTATGGAACTAGTGGAAATCAGTGGAGGCTTGAAAATTGGAGGATGGTGGGGATTTTGTTAGTGTCTTGTTTTTGTTTTATCTCACTGAAGAGAGAAGACTATTTGACTTCTGAAATAGGTGAAATATTCAGAAAACACTAGTCATTCTATTATTAAATGTGGTAATGCATCGTAAGTATGCCAAATTATACTCTTTTTCTTTAAATAGCCATAGGAAAGATTAGATATTATCTTAAGGGTGAAAATTAAAGGTAGTGCAGTGTTCAGTTTGTAGTATGAGTGATTCAGAGTTGCACAGCAGTTATAGTCTGCATCTGCTAGGAACAGGTTCACACATGCTCACTTGTTTTATGAACATAAGTATTTGATTTCTCAGGCAGTCTCTTGGGAGATTAGACTTGACCACAGAAGTAGCCTCAGAGTGTTTCCTTGTTCTCCTTGCATCTGGTAAGTGTTTATATGGATCAAAATAGACTTATTTACATAGTACATGAGTATTTATATCTTACCTAAAAATGAAAGCAGAGGTTATAGCAGCTCAACTATCCCCAGATTTTTGAAGTACATGATAGCCTTATGCCTCTCTGTAATGAAGTTTCTTTACTCATTCATCTCTTTCAGCTGATAGGGAAATCTAGTGGAGATGGTTGTGCCCATTTCAAGTGCAAAGATCATATAAAGTGTCAGTACAAAGCTTAGAACAAGACTGTAAAACCGTTGTAAGTATCACCTTTGCATTTTAAAATTACAATTATGTGACTGTAAGTCTCCTGATGTATCTCTTAAGTCTTAGTGATGTGTTGTTTTATTGCAGCATATGTGTACACAGAGATGTCTCCCATGTTCACCCCACCTGCCACTCTGATCGGTCCTAGGAGTGCTTTTGTGTTCTCAGTACTCAGTGACTTCCCAGTGCTTTGACTCCGCTGACAAAGGCCACAGCAAATGGTGACTTTTATGTGTGACATGTGTCTGTAGCTCTTTTAATAGTAGGACTATATGGAATGAATGAATTATTGACTGGATCTCCGTCGCGAGACTCCACCTGCATTACTGTGTCCAGGTCTGGGGTCTTCAACACAAGCAGGATGTGAACCAGCCTTTTAGAGAGTGTCCAGATGAGGGCCGTGAAGATGGTCAGAGGTATGGAGTACCTCTGTTATGAAGGCTGAGAGACCTGGGGTTGTTCAGCTTCCAGAAGAGTAGGCTTTGAGGAGACCTAGCAATAGTTTTGCAGTGCTTTAAGGGGACTTATAAAAAGAAGGGAGAGGGACTTTGTATAAGGGCAGATAGAGGCGGGAAAAGGGGCAATGGTTTTAAACTGAAAGAGGATAGGTTTAATTAGATGTTAGGAAGAAATTTTTACTGTGGGGGTAGTAAGGCAGTGGAACAGGTTGCCCAGAAGAGTTGAGGATGCCCCATCCCTGGAATTGTTCATGGCCAGGTTGGATGCGGCCATGAGTAACCTGGTCTAGTAAGTGGCATCCTTGCCCACAGAAGGGGGGTTGGATCTACATTATCATTTAGATTTCTTCCAGCGCAAACCTTTGTGATTCTATGATTCTATACTGATTATTTGTGACTGTAATACCAATTATTTGGGAAAAGATTCAGTGCCACTTGGGTATACAAGACACATACTGTCTTGTTTGCAGACCCAAAGTTCAAGTTCAGTTAGTTAAGTGCCCAGCATATTTCAATATTTTATTTGAGAGAACTCACAAGCTCTGTACAGTAAACATTCATATGTAGAAAATTAATCTCTGCCCTTTCAATTAGATTTTAGACACATACTTAAAGTAAATGCCTGAATACTTCAATGGGTTCGGCATTGTATAATCTTTCTAGCATTCAATGATAAATCTGTCAAAAATAAATGTATTTTCCTTAAGCTGTGCAATTAAGGGTTACTATGTGTTATAGTGTTTAAGCATTGGCAGACTTCACATGAAATATGTTTTTAAGGTGTGTTTTGTGACCTATTCGCTTTACCTTAATATGAACTGCCATTTTGTATATGTAAGGATTGAGAGTCATGTAATTTATTTGTTGTAAATAAACAACAAATATTATTGTTGTCCAGAGTACCATGGAGAAGCTCTTGAATGTTTAACTCCCCACCCCACCTCCTACTCCTTCACTACAATGTTGAATTGTTGTTTTCTGTAGTCAGTAATACTAAGAATTGATATCTATAAAACAGCATTCCTTCCAAGTGTCTCATAGTTCATACTCAGTCTTTGCTGTAATTATAGATTAAAGGCAAGTTCCCTCTCTCCTCTCTATAAAACTGTGCCTTACATTATATGTAATTTGGAATGGTAATAAGTCTGATGGATTTTATACCTAAAAGAATGATTTAAGGGAGCTAGTCAATGGTAATGAGCTGATAGCTCCACCAGACATAAAGTGAAAACATATGCATCTAGTTCCAGTCACAGGAGCTTTTGTGAAATAAAAATGTTGCAGTAATACAATGAGCAACATGCATTGAGATGCTGTTAACTATTCAAGATACATCCCCTCAATATCCTCTGAAATAATTTAGTGACAAAGGATACTTCTATTTTTGGTTTTGTTTTGGTTTTTCTTTAGAGCAATACCATGTCAGAAGTCATAAAAATGATTGGAATGAAAACCAGATATTTATGATTTCGCAGGCTTTGCTGAGGAAATACAGTAAATTCCATGTGTGTTTCCATAAAGGTTTCTGTGATATTTTTTTCCCCACTTTCATAATTATCACCGAATTAGATCGCTTTGAATAGTGGTGTTTAAATTATGCATCTTTTATTGCCTTAATTTAGAATGTCATTCTGAGAGTACCATTCCCAGTTTTCAGGTAATGAGTTGTGCCTCGTTTCAACAACTTTTAATTGTGAAGTGGCATCAAATATAAGACATTGCTTTGGGGATTTTTTTTTCTTTTCTTTTAAATTGCCTTTGCTTTGCATGCTGTTATTCAATAAGCAAAAATGGATGTTGATATTCACACATTCTTCCTCTCTTTTTTAAACATTTCTCTACAAGGTGTATATGTATTATCCTGTTATTTTTAGAGAAATGTCTCTATATAACAATAGATAAGTATTTTCAGCTAGGGAGAACTCCAGATGTATAGTTTTTACTATAGGGAGGGAGAATCAACAACTTCCTTGGCCATAAGGATTTCATCTGTCCACATTTGTTGAGATTATCTTATAATTATAACCCACTGTATATTTTATATGCTTTAGGAATCTTTATTACTTTATTGCAGTGAATATGTGCCAACTTTAATACTTGAATGTATTTTATCATAAATAATTTCTTTTTCTTCCCATTTTTGAAGTTATAACTTGCACTGTATGTAGTGGTTTAGCCCTGGCCAACGGCCAAAGCCCCACTAGAACTGCTTTTTTGCCCTTCTGAACAGAACTGTGTTACTAAACCATGATAAGACATGCTGGCAGAGGAGCAAAATTAGGGTGAGACAAGGTCAGTGCTTCTAAGTGATAAAGTGAATATATTACAGAGTCAAAGGAGCAAGCAAAAACAAAAGAACATCTCCTAAACATTCTTCCTCTGCCGTCCTCCCATCTTTCCTGCCCCCCCCCC
>VZRZ01000989.1:0-21267 GCA_013398175.1 Climacteris rufus
CAGTTCCAGCAGGCCAGGTGCCAAAAAAGTTGTGCCGTGATCAGAAAACCCAAAATTTGCTGCTGACACCAACCCTTGAGCCACTTATTGATAATGTGGCCTCTCCAATTCCATTCAATATTTTTCTCTGACACCAAAGGGACTGAACAGAACACTACCTGTGTTCCTGGCTTATCAACCACTTGACCCAATGCCCTAAAATCCCTTTTAATCGCCCTGATGCTCCTCTTTTCAACCTCATCACTGCCAACCTGGAAGATCAGGAGTGGATAATAGAAGGCTGTACCAGCCCAGGGAGTCTCCTGGTAATATCCCACATGTGGACCCCAAGGAGGCAAGAGACCTCCCTGTGAGAGAGGTCTGGTCAACATATGGGGCCCTCTGTCCCCCTCAGAAGGGAGTCGCCCACTACAACTACCTTTCTTTTCTTTTTAATGTTAAAGGTGGTAATCTGCCTGACAGATGTAGCATAATTGGGAGGCTCACCAGGCAGATCATTTTCTTCTACATCATCTAGCTGACTGTTTAGATCCAAGACCTTGTACGTATTCTGAAGCAGCACCTGAGTAGGTGATAGGGGTTGGGAGAAATTCTTATTACCTTTCCGAGTAGGGACCCATTCCCACTTCCCTTCATCTACCATATGCCCTCCTATCACCTGACAGTAGGAGGCATGGGAGTCCTCTGACTCCTGATGAGCCTCCCTCAAGGATGAAAGGGCAGAGCTCCACCAATCTATTTCCTTCTTACTTTCCCTAATACTCCTTAGTCTTTTAACTTCCTTTCTAAGCTCAGCCACCAGCGAAAGGAGATCATTAACCTGCTCACACCGCAGGCAGGCCTCTTCTGCAATGCCCCCTGGTACCACTGATAAGCTCAAACACTCTGCACAAGAATTGGTCTGAACACATGCATCCTTTTTGGGGGGTTCTATTTGACTACGTACACTTTTACTAACTCCAGTTTTTGACCACATAGCAACCACTACAAACAAACAAAAAAACCCAAACCAAAACAAACAAAAAAGAAACCCAAAAAACAAAAACACACACCAAAACCAACCAGCAAGACCACGACAGACAAAGAACTCAGAAGCCCCACTAGCAAAAGAGAACCTGCAACCCTGCCTACTTGCCCTACCTGCACAAACTGCCGCTCCACGCCCTCAGAAACGTGCCGCACCCCTGTCTGCCTGCTCCTGTTCGCCAAGCTCCCTAAAGACCTCCTATATCCACCTCGCCGCCCGCCAGGAAGAAGAGCCCTGCCCTGCGCCTTTGCGGCTAACGAGCGCAAGACATCCACCTGACAAGAACCTAAGAACATTCAATTTTATTCAGTAACTTACTCAAGGAGAAATGTTCATAATCTGTAAGTTGTAATTTGAAGTAATTCATCTTGGTTTTCAGAATGCATTAGGGTTTTGGAGACCCTGCAGTCACTTTGGTAAAAGCTTGGAAATATCTGTTCCAGGTCAAGCAACTGTGCGTATAAACACGCAGTTACATAGCTAATGCTGCTGTCTCTGAAAAGGGAAGACAGGAAGGACTAGTGCAAAAACAATCCTTTTATACAAGCACATACACTTGTAGAGTAGGTCATCAATGTTCAATTTTATTTTTTTTTAATGGTGGTTATTTATTCATCTTAGGGTAAAGGGATTTTGCACAACACTGTCACTTAAAAACATATGTGCAAGACTAATCCACCAAGTTGTTTATGAAAAATTAGCATGTTTGTGGACCTTTGTTTTGACTGTGTCCACAGCACTATGTGCTAGTACATCACATCCAGGTTGTGTCTGTAGCTTGAGTTTCTGCTGCTTTCTTGTTCCACAAATCTCCTCAACCAGACATGCCACACTTGGCTTTAACTTGGCTCTGTTATTCAGACAGTTTTAACTTATACATCTGCTTCCAGAGATAGGCACACAGATCTCTTCATACCATCTGCCACCAAGGAGTGAATTTTGAATTCTTCCGATGGCAGTCTCAGAGGCTAGCACTCCTCAGTGTCCAGCACCAAACATCCTGCCCTGGGTTGTCTCCCATAGAACAGGGGACCCTCTCTTTTTTCCTTCCTTTGGGACACAGCAACCCAGCAGGAATAATAGCAGGGTTTTTTTTTTATTTATTTTGGATACAATAAATTATTTATACTCATCCTCCCCAGTTTAAAAACAATCTACCTACACTTCCAACTTTTCAATCATTTTGCAGACTGAGTACATAACTACACAGCCTCAGGCCTACACTAACAAACAGCCTCACCACAGAAGCAAAATGCTGATCATCCACACAGTTCTCCAGTGCAAGTGGATGGAGTCAGACTGGAAACTAGCTGGATTTCCGTTGGACTGTAGGGAGCTATGGGGTAAACCACCTGGATTGCCAGGCCACGTCCAGATTCCACTTTCCATACCATACTGAAGTCCAAATCCTCCAACTGGAACACAGAGAAGACATCTCCCTCCACACGTACCCATGCAAGAAAGATAAGATGGAAAACTTCTTGCCTCAGCGTAATACGCAACTTGGTTTCAGTTTCATGTACTTCATTCCCAGTATAAACCATTTTAAGCAACCCCATGCGTTAAACTGTAGGCCTGAATGTAAATTCAAGAATGTCTGTTTTTTTGTTTCTGAAGCTTAAACTTTCCATTCAGACAAAACCTATATAAATAGTTCAATTTTAAATCAATCAAGTCATCATCCAAAAAGCTCAGCTTTATAGGCAAGGTCAATACATCTACATACAGGACCTACAGGGACATGCTCACAACATGTGGTAAAGGAATGTGTATTGCACACATGACAGATAATGGAAAGCTACAGCCCCTGTTAGTCACCTTGGTTAAATCCACTGCTGACTATTCCCCATGTCTGTTTATTCAAATAGTCTCTCCTCTATTTTGCCCTCTAAAAATGTTTTCCTTCCTTGTCAACAGTTGGCTCCCCTGGCTAGATATTTTCCAAGATCCTTCATCACTCCTGTTTACTGTGTGTCTACTCTTGGACTAGACATGACTTTACACTTCCCAGAGGTGTTGCTGTGGCATGTTTCAAAAGGATGAAGAATTATCAAAATATGAGAAGACTGTCCTTTGGGCCTATCCAAAGCCACTAAAATCCACCAAAATTCAAGAAAAGAAAAATTCATATTTTACAAGAGACCTTTTGCCCCCTATTTTTTTTACACATCCCTTTACTCATACTAGTTGCATGAGCCACTTTCTGCTAATTTTGCAAGAGTCAAAAAACCCAGATTGTTAAAACCATTCTGTTAACTGGCCTGCAAAAGGTCATCTCTTTCAATGGTTGTCATTAAGCCCATTACTGCACAATTTAATCAGATACTTGGAGAAAACACTCAAAGCAAAATATCACAATAAACATGTCTAAGTGTATTATATAATAGATTAGTAGAATGGAAGCTTCCAATTTCCCATCAATACAACTGAGTCAATTATTTTCTTGAGTACCCTAATTACTATGAAATATCTCAACCAAAACCTCTCCTAAATTCTATCAGTCATTTTCTACATGGACCCCTGTCAGAAGAAATATCCACTTATCTGCTCTATTTAGAATAATAAGACTAATGAGTTTATAAATTGTTATTTACCAAAATCCTTTATAAAAAGTAATGAAGGAAGAGCAACTTCTGTATCAAGTAACTAGAAAAAGACACTCCCATGGGATAGCCTGTCTATGGGAGTTGCATTGCCCACAGTGGAAATTTCACATTTTGAACAAAAACAAAGCAGTACATGCAGCATTTCACAGTCTTTCTAACTGATGGAGTAGAGAAAGGTGTAGACTCCCACCTTCCCAGGATGCTTTTGTTGAGCTATGCAGAAACATGCAAAGGCATATCAGCATGGGACTTATAGCAATGCTGCCACCCTTAATTCACACCACACAAGAAAGCAGGACTCCTGTCACATGCAGCAGAGTATTTGCACACCACTGACAGTGCTCTTGCTTGCCCCTTTCAGTTCATAGCATTTCATCTTTCCAAGCACTTAGCAAACACTAATGATTTCAAAATAAATAAGTAAATAGACATGGCATAATACAATGAAGACAAAGTCTAAGGGATAGTTTTGCCCAGGGCTGCAAGCAATAAATCAATGCACTACAAGATAAACATACGGTCAAACTGAAGACTCAAAAAAAAGCTCACATCTATGACAGTCCCACAGAGGAAACACAGTGAATCCACCAGACTCCATTATATACAACGACATTGCAGTCCAAGATCCTCATTTCAAAATACTCATAAACCACAGAAGTTCTCCTCTAAACCTTCATCAGACTATTGTGCTGTCAATGCTCATACTGGTCTTTTACTCTCTTCAAGGGTCACCGTGGTAAATAGGTGACTCGATTTATTCTCTCTCGAGGCCCCTTTCCATTTTATTACTTACATCAACTGTTTCAAACATCAAGATAGTCTGCAAAGTTTCACACACACACACACACACCTGGCTGCCTTTTCCCAGTAAGCATCTTTAAGACAGCCTCTTGAGCTAATATAATAGGGAAGACTATATTAAAAGTGTAAACTGAGTCACTATTTCACTATTTCACACAAAACACATCCCCAGGGACAGGGCAGAACTTATGAGAAAAATCACCCATGAGGTGTTATCATATACTGATCCAGTTCACAGACTTTCCAAAGCATCCAGCATTAATTTCTATTGAAAACAGATAATTTGGTCTAAGCAATAACACTGTTTTCCTATTCTGAATTCCTTTTCCCTCACACTTATAAGCTCTTCCCAGATGGTTAAAAAAAGAGATTTGAAATTCGACACTATAAGAATAAAAATATTTTAGAAAAGGCAAAACTACATGTAAACGATTATATTTCTTTTTCCTTGTCCTTGTATTTTATATAATTAGACAATTTCATTGCACATTGATAAGGTTATACTACAGGACAAGAATCTCTGAGGAATTATTCAAAAGACATAGTACTCAATAAAAACTCCTGTCTTTGAAAAGCAGCAACTAATACATGCCATGTGAGACATCAGCTCAACAGAATTTATCATTTTTGGCTTATCCTGAGTCAATGTCTGAATAGTCTGAACACTTAATGATGCAGCTTACACTACCGGTAACTTGTTCAGCAGGACTGCCCAGAGAAAGGAAACCCCTTCCAATGAAAAAGGTGCACTTAGAGTAGGTTTTTGATCCCAGCCTCATGATGAAAGAATGCCAAGAAAAGAGGTTGATATGTTTCTAGTTTCTTCAGTAGGTTGCCATTTTTTATAAAAAAAGACTTCTTGTCTCATGTAGCTATCAACACTGAAGCAGCCATAGCACTTGTAATAATATTTTATCAGTATGAAGGCAGTATTTTCCTGTCAAAAAATTTATCTGGTTGAAAACTGCATGTCCTTTTATAACATGCCTACCCAACAAATTCAGGAATAAAATATGCCCATTACTTACATGTAAACCACCGTGGAGATGTTTTGGTTTAGGTTATCAACTGCTTCTCTACCTATTTCAGAAGTTAGATTCTCCCATTATGGAGAAAAATCTACCTTATAGAATTATGCAAATAGGGATTAAGTTTAAATCATAATAAGTGATTTTATATGGTTCAAAAACCTAAAAAAGATGAAAAAATTGTAGCCTATATCTATAAATTCTAGTGCACATCTGCTTTACAATTGCTGTGCAGGAATGCTGGGAGTCTGTCTACAAACAATTCACATATAAGGACATTCTAAAAATACCTTAATCTCTGCAATTTATTTCAACTGCCTTTGTTACAAGGACTTTGGTTAACACAATAGGATAAGTGTACAATTTGGAGACAAGTGTTATTATCAGAACATTACTGAAAATGTCTCAACAACTGACTGTAAGAACAATAAGAAAAGACATAAAGACAGGATTTACAGTTTCCAGCCCACTCCTGCCCTTACCTCCTACCCCTACATAAAGTTCTTGACTATTTTGGCTGAAGACACTGTAGCCCATTTGAGGAGCTTATAGCTTTGAAAACAAAAACAAAACCTAAGCCTTCTCTCCTGCTGTCCTTGTGAATTCACCTGAGGCTAGCAAAACCCAAAAACATAAAGGTCCCTTTTTTTCCTGCAAGAGCAGTGAATCACATGAGAAGAGTAGCAGCATGGGATTGTATATTCATCAGGATTACTCCATCTAAAACATGGATGACTAACTTTTCAACTTTGTTGCTTCCAAAAACTGCCAAGCTCCATTGCAATGACTAATTCTGTCATGTTTAGAGTCATTAGAAATAATTAATATTTAGTATCTGTAATTTTAAAATGGGATAAGTAGAAACCATGTTTAAACCAAAATAAGAACATAGACAACTGCATTTGCTTGAACAGCAGGGTATTAGTTAAAATGATGCAGAACTTTGCTAAACTCTGAGAATATAAGGAAGATATAGATCTTAAAAGTGAACAGAGGTGTATTTAGCAATTGTAAAAATTAATATTGCAATAAATTAAATAGGGAAGTCCCTTCATGAAAACAGTGAAACATATATCTTAGAGTCTAAATAGAAAATTCATTGTAGATATGAGAATTCCTCTTTTATCTCTAGGCAGTCATGTCTGTCTTCCCAAAAGTGAGGACAATAATCCTGTTTATGAATTGGATTAATATTCTCCATGCTTTTTGTTAAGCCACCTTACATCTGAATATTTAAGCAAGCATTCCTATGAACAGTGACTATTACATATTCTCTTCTCTGAGATGTTTCTACACCTGTACAACATTGCTCCTTAATTACTCACCACCTGAATCTTAAAACAATTCACTGCTACTTTGAAGCTGGTGGAAAACAGGTTATCATCTTCTTTACGAAAATTCAGAGCAACCTCCACAGAACATACACTGACAATTGTCTTCAAGACAAGATGAAAAAATGATCCCAAACTTGCGAACTGTGGATTTAATCTAATTTCCAAAATGTAAGGACTCTGAAAAAAACCACAAACCTGTTCCTCAGGCACTCACAGATTGTTTGTTTAAAAAAAAAAANATTTACAACTAGCATAAGGTAACCCACACCTGAGGATTTGAATCTGTCAAAGGTGCTGGTCAAGTGCTTTGGATAGCAACAGGAGTCCCAGTGATGGGCGTCTGTCACAAAAGGCATCTTCACCTGGGTCAGGTAAGACTGCCCAAATTGTGGTTCTGCAGATTCCTTCTAGCCAGCTGGTCCGTGGCCTAGATGACCACTCCAGTACACACAATCCATTGCTATTGTCTCAAATTTCATAGCAAACACACCCTACCCATCTTACCTACACACAAAATACTGTACTTCATGACTTCTGCATCTGTAGGAACAGTTTCTACTGAGTTTACAGGCATCTTATCAATGGCAAATTTGGTCTATTTTGCAGCAGGAACCACCTGGGTGTCACTGGGACACCCAGGTTCTTCAGTCATCATGTTAATAATTGTATTCAACCAAAGAAACTGGTCTAAACAGGAATACCTGCCCAAGGAAAATATTCAGGGAAGTCTGAAATTTTCACATGGAGAGCTCCAAATACTTGCTCAAATATTACTCCAAGTATCAATACATAGCTGTGAAGATACCTAATAGTTCATTCAATGACTGAGTTTCAAATCAGTTCAGTATCCCAGATCAGTCCATTATCTCCTCTGTGCAGATGACTAACCAAGGAGTTCATGGACCATCCAGGCTGTTAAAAGACTAAAGTGCAGGTGTGCACACAAGTTGCAACCCTATTACCTGGATACAATTATAACAGAACAAACTTGATTTTTTTTTAATTTATAACTTGAATCCCACAGCCCTTGCAGCAAAACAATCACAAGAAAAACCAGACAGTTACAGTTAAACCCGTTACATGGATACCCTGAGAAATGCCTGCTTCCCAGAGAATTCATCCCCTCCATTAGAGACCACTGTGCAGCTTGCCCACAAATTCACTGTCTCAAACATCTGCAACACCATTTTTCAGAAGAGGAAGTAGGAACCTGTGTTGCGAAGTAGAAAATTTGCTCTCACAGCTTGATAGGTTAGAGGCTTGTGGTGAAATTACCACACGAGAATCTTTAGAACTCAACATCTCCTAAATATAAAGTTGTACTAAATAGAGCACAGGGCACTGAAGAAAAGTCACTATCCTGACTTAGTAAGTAATGGCAATGTGCTCATGTTGCAAAATTTTGCTTAAAATAAAGACAACCATTCTCAGAAGGGCCTTAGATATGAATATCATCTCAGCCAGCACTGGATTTGGTGAACTGAGAAAAGTATGCCTTACATTTATGAATGGTTGTTATTTAAAGGAAATGCAACATATGGCAAATCTTATTTCAGGGTTAGAGTGTTAAGACAGGTTACAGTAGCACCTGCAGTGCCTGACTGCTAACATGACTCAGGACAGCCACATGACAAAGCACAAGAACTGTGTCAGTCCTGATTCCTTTTTCCAGCACTTCATATAAATGTACTGGAAAGGTCAATAAGAGACTATATTTGGATTTCACTTATCCTGCTATTCCAATTTCAGCTCATGAACTAGACTGAAGGAGACTTGTGAAACATTAGACATTTAAAGCACAGGATAAACCTGGTAAGGCACTCAGCCACTTGGATAATGTAGAAGTAGTTCTGTCAGAGTTGATAACTCCCTTTATCAGCTACTGAGAAGCAAGTACATGCATCTCATCTACACCTGCATAAAAAGAAGTGATTGCAAATTCACTGATGGTTAACTGTACCAATATTGAAGTGATTCCAAACCCCTGAGAATCCATTAAGCATTTGGAAATCAGGTGCTTTTTTTATCCACTGCTGCCAAGACACCATTCTTCTAGGGCAAAAGAAGTTTAACTTCTTAATGTTTGTTCCAGGCAATACTTTCCAACCACAGAGGGTCAAGCAAAAGATAAGTGACTGCACCAAAAGCAATACAATTTGAGATTTGTAGGCATCATTTGTAGGATGGCAAAAGATGAATATAATCTGGTCTGCCATATATTAAGAGGAAAATAATTTCCTATAATCTTCCTACACAAATTATAATCTTCATTTTTCTTCAAATCTAACTGTTGCATAAAATCAAAGAATAAATATCCCCAAGATGTTAGCATAAAAATTGAGCTGTTCTGTCTACAGACCGAAGTGTCTGATTACTGCACCAGAAGGAACCTGACAAAGCCTTCCCTTTGACTGGCAGCAGTAGACCTGTGTAAGGTACTGAGTCTAGATTATTTCAGATTCCTTTCATTCTCTACAAGCAAGAATATACAACAAGTGGATTTTCTAGACAGTGATTTGTTTTCCAAACATTTGAACATTTATTTAATGTTTTCCATGACAACTTGGCAATCTGTGCCCCACCATTTATCCTGCTCCATTTTCCTGAAGTCATTTGATTCCTAGCCTACCATCTTTGATCCTCACCTTGGACTTGCCCTGATGTCCATCAGCAAAGCTGCTGGTATTCCCAGCAAAGAAAAATATTAATCTGACCATGCACAGCAACTGAAGTTCCTGTTTGTTGCACAGATTTGGGTACTTAAAGGACAGACTTTTGTAGAGCAATGGAACTAAACTCCCTTCTGGCTCCCCTGCCAGGGGCTTGCAAGACCTGTCTCCAACTTTGTTGTGCTGTGGGATTTGGGTCATTTTATACTGAAATGAATCTGGGGGATTGTTCATTTAAATAAAACACTCCAATTGGCCATGGTTCACTCAGTCTAGTTGGCATCATGTGGGGGCAGAAATGTATGTCAGGCTGAAAAATGGTTCACCTTCCCTTAAGATGACAGTTGACACTTCTACTACATTAATTTTTTTTTCCAGCACTCACTTTTGCAGCAACAATTCCCAAGATTTTCCTTCTACCATAATCCACACTGCAGTAAATAGTGGGCTGTGATCTTTTTCAGGCATATAATGTCATGGTAAAAGACTTTTCTGCAGTTTGTTTTTGAGTCCATTTGCTTTTGATTAAAAACCTGTGGAAGTCATCACTTTAATCCAAATCATTTTCCAGACCCTTATGCCTACATGATACTGTCCATAATAAATTGACACATTTTATGTAAACAGTACAAGCATTATGTGCTGCTGTAAAAGTTCATCTGTTTAATCTGGCCCTGTCAGGGCCCAGGCATTTTGAATCAAGGTATGAGTTGTTTTCTCTTGCTGTTATCAATACCATGGACAAAAGCCACTTGCCTTTTCCTGAATAAGTATTGCCTGATTGCTAACACTGTAGGGAACCCCTCGTATTTTTTAACAAATACAGAGGCTAAAATTACTAACAAAGCATTCGCTTATGTTTTGCTCCCCATAACAAGACTGACTGTAAAATCAGCATGCCCTTCTCACTGCTCCAGTACTTACACCAGCAGGACTGTCATGAATTGTAATGGATGGCTAATCATACCTTGTACATGTTGCACAGCTCTCTTCTTGATAGTTCCAGGCATATTTATCTCAGCTTGCAATTTACTCATGTCAGGCTGTATCCCAGCAGCACATAGTCTGCCACTTCAAAATGTTACTTTACTTCCAGAGAACTGGCAATTTTCCTCCTTCATTTTTTATCCAAACTGAACGAGTTACCTGAAGCCTCTATTATGAGGCTTATCATGTCTTTTATGACTTATTATGTCTTTTTTCTGCACCATTCCTGCCCGTACCCCCCTCTCCCAGCCCTTCGTCTGCCACCACTGGCAATGCACACACTGACAGGCCTTCCCAGGTGTCCAACTCCATGCTTCAGAGATCTGCACAATACTGAATATGCAGAGCATCTGATACATGGGAATAATCTTTCCAAGCAAGGCTTGCCAAAGGCACCTTATATACAAATATCTGCCAGGAAGGTATGAGGCACTCACTTTTAAAACTAATATGCAAGTAGCATTTTTTATATTACTTTGTCTTCTTCTTGAGAGATTAGGCAATGTCCTTTCTCTTTTTTTTTTTTAATGGATAAGTTTATTCACACAACCTACCTCTTTTTTTACCATCTGCCAAACAAGTTAGATAGCCCAATTAGTTGGATACAGAGAAAGACCCTAGTAATGAAGACTAATCCAATTTTCATCTGAATTTTGTTGGAAAGGAGAAAAAGTGTTACACAGACCCTGGTTTTTCACTTAACTTTTTGAGGAAAATGTCACTAATTACATTTTATCTGGCAGTAGTGTATCCCAAACAAAACAGAAGTTCAGATGGAGAAGTTTGATCTTGAAATTCTGGTTGATGATTTGGTTTTGTGGTTTGAATTCATTTCATGTGTCTTCTCTAAAAGACCTTCTACACAGTCCTTCCTGCCTTCAGCCAAATTGTTACAGAGGGTAAAAGCCACAGCTGTCAAATAAGTATAACCACTTCAAGCTACTGGAGAAGACAGCAAAGGAAGTCTTGGTGAAATGGAAAAGCTTTCAAGCATCTCCCAAGCCAACACCTGCTCTGAGGGAGCATCCAGCACACAGAAAATATTTGTCTGACCTGATCCTGAATTTTTTTTTGGCATCCACCAAGCACTGTCCAAGTGGCCCAAGTGTTTCGTCAGGCTAACAGGTAGAAAGTTTTCCTTCCTACTGTTAGAACTAAATGGAAATACATTATTTTCCACTGTATAAACATAAATTAAGTTAATTTCTCCCTCTCATACGCAGTAAGAAAGGCTGAGCATTGCATCTTGATATCCTCCGTATGGTCTATTACAGAAATAACTAAGGAGCTACTAGCTAAAAGCCTCATTCTCTTAATCTTTTCTATCAGGCCAAATTTTCTGAACACCTTCCTATTTTTATTAGTTTTCTCTCAGTTACCACATTAGAAAATACATTTTTAAATTATTTCACAAAGATTTGCATTCACATTAGGTTATCATACTGCAACTAGTCCTTGCAATAAAGCACTGGAAGATGTTTACAGTACCAGGAGCCTGGCTTCAGGCTTCAGAATTCCCTCTTTAAAGGGCATCTTGCCCCAGGCATCCATATTAAGTGATGCTTCCCTACTCAATAGCCTCTATCATAAATACTGTTTTGCAGTGAGAATGTTAATTTATGGATTCCCAGCAGAAGCATATTTACCATCCTCAACAATAACTGCCACACCTGGTCCACAATACTTCTGCCATTTGTCCCTTCCTTTAGTTTCTTCATTTGTGGGTGCAACTGTCTGTGGTGGTTTGACAGGGTCTGGCTTTTTGGGTGTGGTAGGGCCCAAAAAGATGGCTCCTGTAAAAAGCTGCCAGAAGCTTCCACAGCTGTCCAGACAGGGCCTGTCCCTGATAGCTCTGAAGATGGACATGCTGCAAACCACAGCTGGGCCAATTAGAGAAGAAAACAACGCCTCTGTGACAACATATTTAAGAAAGAGTCACAGTAGTATGCACGCATGCACCAGTAGATGTACATAGGCAGAGAAGGAGTACAGCATGTAGAAGAAACAACAGATATGGACACCAACAAAGTCAGCCAAGAAAAAGAAGGAGGGGGAGGAGGTGCTTGAAACATCGAAGTTCAAAGACATCTCCGCAGCCTGTGGTAAGGACTGTACCAATGCAGTGTTCCCCTGCACCCTGAGCGTCCAGGGATGGAGCTGAGATCCACCCCACACCAGAGCAGAAGTGGGTGAACTCCTACAGGAGGGACTTTGGTCTGGTGAGGGTCAACATGGATAACGAGACCTTTGCTCCCGGGAACTGAGGGAGTCATTTGTGGTAAAAAAGCCTTGTTTCACCCCCACCCTAAGTTTTGGACCAGCCCGGCCTTGGGAGAATGAGCAGGCAGCAATGATCAGGCAGGCTGCTTGCCAAGAGGGAAAACATAACTTCTGCAAAAATGCCACAGTGCTTGTAAGAAGGGAAGAAAAAAACCTGCCTCCTCTCCCAAGAAGCAAACATCTGAGAAACAAACTGACTAGAATCCCCCTTGCCCCAGTTCTCCCTACTTTCTGAGGAAAGGAGGGAGGGATGGGGGGAGGGGGGGGGAGAGAGAGAACGAGTGTTTAAGAGAATGTTTTGATTACTCCTTTAACTCTGTCATAAATTCACTTTATCACTTTGAAGGTTTGAGCCTGTTTTAGCCTGCTTTAATTAGAGGTATTAGAGGTTTTTTTTCTCTCTTAGTATCCTTATCCCACCTTGGAAAAAATTCCTCTCCCCTGTCCAGTGCAGAGGGGAGAAAGCAGCTTTTGTGGGGGCTTTGGTATACCTTGGTTTGTAACGGTCAGCAGATCCCATGAAGGATCCTTTCCAATATGTGAGTATAGAAGTAAGTTGGAGGAAAAACACCACTCTAAGATGTAAGATTTGCTACTTTGCCTAGCTTGTGGTGACTCCAGTGAGATTAAGGCATAGGAAAGAGAGTTAAAGCAAGGAAGTGAGAGATGCTTTAAAAGCACACATTTTGCAAATTTTTAATTCAGCAGTCCTACACAGGAGTCATTGAGATGCAACCAGCCTTCCAGCCCATTTCCTCCCTTTGCACTGATTTCAGCTCATTTAATAATTCTTCACAGGGCAAATGATGGGAAATGTCAGAGACTGATCAGAACAAACCTGAGTCAGAAAAGCACATTGCAAGACAGCAAACTCTCCTGCACTGCCTGTCAGATACAGTGGGGCTGTATCAAACTGAGACAGTTTATAATTTCCTGTGCTGTCTTCCATTCTCTCACATTAAAAACTAAGACCACTGACATGCCAGCAACACCAAACGGGCATCAGCCAATTTACTTTCATTTTGCATCCAAGGAATCTCTATACAGAATGGAAATAAAATGTCTATATTTCAAGGCAGTCAAAATGCCAAACTCACGACAGTCTGTCTGTCTCTCTATCCAGGCCCATCAGTCCTTTCTCGCTACTGTTGACCTGACAGGTCACAATCAGCCAGGCAGAGGAAGTTATGCTTTTCTGAGGCAGAGAAGACATACAGAACTTGTTTCTTTTACATTCTCCAGAGCATAATATCTTAATAGTGCAAGTGTGAAATAGAGTTACTAATATCTTCTCCTTTCCCTGTTCCCCACACCTTAGGGAGGACCCTGCAGACTTAACAAGGAGTTAACTAATCACCTTCCCTGGAAATGAAAGGTTTCTGAGGAGGTTATGCCTATCACAACATAAATACAAATAATTCCACTGAAGACAATGAAGTTCCACTGGGATAAAAGCATTAACCAAGGGGTAAGAATTTTATGCAGAATTCATTCCTTGTAAAAAAATCCTCTGCTCAGTTAAAAGAGTGGTTACAAAATAACCTTTCATGAAGTTTTGCCATTGAAATTTTGAGAACTTTTCCATTAGTACAGAATGGTAATACTGTCTCTGGAAAGTGTTTTGTTCATGCAATGGTACAGCATCTATACAAAGCCTCTTCATCTGAGCTCTTACAGCACACAAAGGTATTTATAGCGTGAATCCATTTTATAGAGACAAAGTACCACCTAGAAGAATGAAGGCAATAAATGCTGTAACTACCTGCATTTCTTCAAAATGCAACAAGACACTCATTTAACTTCACAACTTAAAACCTGACCAAGGAGGGTAAACAAATGCTCATCCTGCTAATACAGTTATCTTTGGAATTGAGGCTGTCACTGCAGAAGCCAGGTAGAGGAATTTCTCAACTTTCAGGGCACAGATGTTTCTAAACCTTTGTTTAAAACCCTCTGGGAGAAAGAGGGTTCATTATGACAATAGGTTTTAAGAGAAAAATTATTTCAGCAGTAGTGTGTTTGACCTCAAGAATGATTTTTGTAGTGCACAGTACAAAAGAAATACACTATTTCTAGCAATGAAGTAGTTCCAACTGGTAAAACAAAAGACACTGTAGACTGAGAAATATCTGAGGAACTGACTGTCTTTCATAACAAATGAAATGAAAATTCCACTCCATTTACTATGCTCCCACGGGAGTAATGCACACAGCTAAGTTCCAACCAAATGGAAAATACAATAGCAGCACTTAACTTCATTTTCTTGTATCTGTTCTCAATTTGAAAAGGGATATTCTTTAAACATCTGTAATAATTATACTGAAATTGTTTTTAAATTAAATGTCACAGAATATAGTTGAGAAAAAACAGCCTTCAGTACATTACTTACATATTGTTTTAAAACAATATATAACAATTATTAACTATCTGCAGGTACATTTAAAGAAAGGACAGTGCAGGAAACTCAGTGGTATGATCCTTTTTCCTTCTTTCCTAAAAAAGTTGTACATGATTGTCTCTAGAATCCCAGTAAAAGATCCCTCTCTTCCAAACCCCAGCATTTGAAATCACAAATCCTTTGAAGAAATTATGTACTACTGGTAACACAGAAATATCAGAACATTTTCACAATTTTCCATTTGACACTCTGAGTACAGAGAAGTATGCACATAGTTTTAATTCACCTGTTTGAAATTATGTTATAAAAAATGGTTTATTTTTAACTGGAATAAATTGAAGTTTTTAAATACACAGAGAGAAAGTATGAGAGTGTGTGTATGTATAAAAATGCATATTCAGGCTTGCTCATGCAATATGAGCACCCTTTTGGGACTGGACCATTACAAACCCACCAATTTTCCTCCTCTCCCTTTACTGAGCAGGCTTTCTGGGAGATGACTTTCTCCTCCTCCTCCTCTTACTTGAGCAGCCTGAGCAATGCAGAGAGATATAGTGAAAGTTGCAGCTGAGGTTTCAGTTTCTCCACATGGATGTATCAAGTGAAATTAAGACCACTTAGTCTTACCAATGTTTCAACCAAATTCCACTTTTTTTCTTTAAACAACTAGAAGAGATTTGTGGTTAAATCTGACTATTTTTGCTTTTAAGGTAGGCTCTGTGAAAGAGTCATACAGCTGTTCATGTTTAAGCTGGCTCTTGTAACAGAGTACAGCACTCCAAAGATGTAATTAATGGCCATGTGGAACAGGATGACTCACCAACTCTTAATAAGTCACAAGTGCTACAGGCATGAGCAAAACAGGCAAATCACACAAAGCAGTTATCAACATGTCCTTCTCACAACGCCATGCAGGAACACATTGCTTGTCTTATGAGCTATAGAATTTTTTTCCAAAAGGTCATAGACACTTTGGTGAATAAATGTTACTGACATTACTTTGTGCACCCTTCTAGCTCCAAAGTACATTTGCTACAAGTACATGCATGGCACTCACAGCTCCGGAACAGTCTAGCTGGGAATCAGGACATCCATAAGCAAATAGATTTTAAGCCAAGAAAATTAAGGGTTTATTTGGAGGGGGGGTTTAAGCAGAACTAAAACTGAAGCCGTATAAATAAGCTGATTTGTTACATATACACAAACATGATCATTGTTGTTCCATTCACTGGTAAAAGACTGCTGTCCCAAATCTTTTCAGAAGCAAAACCCAAACTCCCTAGTAGCTAAAAAATGAGTGGACCTGCAAACATAACACAAGCAACCACTGCCCTAATGAGAGGATTCCCCTCTGGCATTCTTAAAACCCTTCACTTCTTTCAGTAGCACTGTTTAACAGCCTTCACACAGGTAAAAAACTCTACCAAAAATATTTTTTGTTTGTTTGTTGTCTATTTTTTTACACAACCAGCACAGAATAAAGTAATCCTCCAAGAACACTTGCTATGAAGCACCACTATCACTTTGACTTCACCTTTTTCCTTCACAGAAGCAAATGAGCAGAGAATACATTTATACACTTGAACAGAGCAAACTAAACAGTTCAAGCATTCTGTTCAATCATCCATGTAAAAGAAAAGCAGTCAAAAAATAACAGTTTCTTCACATCAAGCACCTCACTTTTTTGTTTTTAAAAGTACTCAAGAGAAAAATCAGAATAAAAAAATTCATGTCAGGTAAAAAGAAGTGGTGATGGACCTGAAACAAATTGCAACACACTTAATGTTCATTTCTGTAATGTTTTTTCTGTTTTTCAGAACTGCCAAATAACTGAACAACAAGCTGTTCTTTACAATCTATTGTGTTCTTATATTTTGCTACACCAGCACATCAAATTGCAAGTATCTTAATCGAAAGTGACTTCTCAAGGAGTTCCATGTGCTGATGATCATCTTACCTCTATGAGAAGTGCTGAAGTCCTTTTTATATCTTTCATATTTGATAATAAACTTTAAACTTTTGTTTCACTTTGTCTTTGGAGTCAGCCCTATTTTAAATAAACTCAGCTTATTGTTTTTGCATAAAATGGCATGAGGAACAATAACAGATTTAGTCAGGACAAAATAACAAATATTTACTACAAAACCAAATTAGTCTTTCTGCAATCAGATAATTCTCATTTGTTCTTGCCACATCACCACCATGTTTGAATGAGTCAGCTTTTCGTGATATCTCCTAGTCACAGGTCTGCAGCTGAGAAGCCTAAAAGACCTTTCTATTTCCACTCTTGATAATAAAATAAAATTTTAAAATCTTCCTAGAAACTGTTTAAAAATATTTTTGCTTACACACTAGAGACCACAAGTGCACATGTGCTCACCAGCTGAAGAGCAGATCTGCTAAGCAAAACTTAGGACACTTTTCCCTGTATCCTCATTAACCAGACACCAGCTTTCATCCACAGGTCACCTGCTCCCTTCCATCCACTAAAGCTTGGAGCAAGGGAAAGGAGGAACAGTTCCTGCCACTGTCCCTATGTCTTGGCATCTATCATATTCTCAAAGCACGGAAGCAATGCTGAAGCAGACCCAAGTACTCAGGCACAGGTTCTCAGGGACTCTCATAATGTCTTTTCTTTTTTTTTTCCTTTTAAATTTCCTCTGGGTATAACAGGTTACAATTAAACCAAAAGCTATTTTACTTTCCTGATACTCTCAGCAGAAGGTACATTTATGTCAAGAGATCACTTTGTATTCTTAAAATTAACAATCTGACTAATGATGTTCTAGGGCTTTACAAATCCTTCATGCATACAATTTGTCATTAACCGTTAATTTCACTACCATCGGCATGCTAAAGCTGTGATGAATTATACCAAGAATAGATAAGAAACAATATCACTGCAACAGAAGAAAATCCCCAGGCTCACCAGTTTGGAACAGCTCTGAAGGAAGGGCTTCAGGTTCCTCATTTTGCCATCACACAGCTACACAGAGGATTATTACCCTGGTAAAACCAATGCCAAAAAACGCGTGGAATTTCATCCCACCAGAGAAACAGAGGTCTTACCTTTCTCAGGGCTCATTTTACACTTTCATAAGAGTCTGAAAACGTCAATCACTAAAAAGTGAACAAATCTACAATAAACTATATATTATGTATATATTACCTCTTCTGTGTTTAAGTCAGAGGACTCCGAAATACTTTGTCTTTCCATTGGACAAAGACTAGAAAGGTTCCCCTGATGTTACAAGGGATATTTTAGTCTCAAATTAGCAGAGTATTGGAAGTAAAGCAAAGGACATGTTGTGCAATGGTATGTTTAGAACAGAGCTATCTAAAAAATAAGTGTTCTTACAAAGTTATTACTTTTCATTTTCAAAAAGAATTTGACCAAGTGCTTTTCAGTGCTGGCCATAGACACAAAGGGCTGAATCTTTCATCTGATTATCACTGAGATTTTCATAAGCAAATCTAGATCAATTCCAGAACTACTGGATTTGATTTAATTCTGCATTATACCCTTGATGCCCACAGGGCTCTGTCAAGTCCAGACTTGCTTTGCACAAGGTCAAAGTTAGGCTTTTACAGTACAAGGGATATGTCAGTTCCTGTTGTTTTCCGTCCCTCAGCCCCAGACCCAGACCCACAGATATCCTTTTTTTCTTCTCTAAACCAGCTAGTAATCAGAGATCATTTCCTGTGGAAGAGGATGTTAGGAATACATCAATTTGTGCAAAGCCTAAAATCCCAATACAAAATGATCACTAGCAACTAAACAGGTTCCAGAAGGGTGCTGGAGAATATGCCACCACAAACATGTATAGCATCAGACTCTGCAAAATAAATGTGTGCACCAGTTATAGTGCACCATCTAGACTAGCACAGGAATTACCACATTTAAATATTACATAAAATACTACTCTAATCAATGTCCCCAAATCCTACAGATAGGAAGTCTTTGCTCAGTTCTGTGGAGATGAGCTTATACCATGAAACTGGAAATCTAATTACACTTGCTTGTAACTGTGACCACAGAATATAATTATAGCCATCATCAGCCAAAATAATTGGACACCTGTCCTTAAAAAAAAGTCTTACTTGACTGGAGATGCTTTGATAGGATGGAATTCAGAAATTTAACCATTAGCCTAAACACAGAGGAAGAAGGGAAGGAGAGGCATTGTTTGCATAGAATATCTGCAAACATTTCAGAAACATGCATTGAAGAGGGAGTGAGAGTATAGAATTTAATTTGTTAATTTAACATCAGTATTAATATTAGTATTCACATAGTAGTTCAGACGAAAACAAAATTATAAAGAAGCCTTCCTCAATTGCATTACTGGATGGATAAATCTTAAAAGAACATGAAATTGGCTGGTGACAGTGTGAGACAGTCTAGTGACAACAAAAACAACAAGAGGAGACATATGGGTGAAAAGAAAGACAAAAAAAAATCCAAACAAAAACAAGAGAAGGCTACTACCCTTCTTGCCTTTTAGTCAGCTCCAAAATACTGTCAGCTCTCCACTCCCAAAAATGTGTTAGCCCATTTCCTAGTAAAGCACAAGGCCCTGCTGTACAAGCAGCAGGAACAAGGCAACAGTAGAGAGGCAGTAACAGAACCAGGACAAGGGCCCCCAAGGCAGCAGTAGCGGCTTTAGCATCTGCTTCATCTTCTCTCCTCAACAGCCACAAAGTAATAGGGAAAAGGAAAGAAAACCCAACATTTCTTTTCCTCTTAGCAGATGAGTCCTTTAATTCTCCACCTGCTGCCCAATTCTAATAGCAACATGCAACATCCATGGATGCATTGCAGGAGACCAGCAAGGAAACGATGGAGTCTCTGGCACCAAGGGTTTCTGCTTAGCAAAAGGAAGCAATAAACCCCCAGTGGTGCCCCCGAGTCTGGAAGCAGCCAGACTGACATTTTTCTACACACCATTCCTGACTCAATTAAAACATCAGATTGTGGCATTGCTGGTGATCCAGGCAGAGCAACAGCATTTTGTTGGGAGGGTGGGGAAGGAAAAGCAAAGATGTGCTCATGGGAGATCAACACCTGACCTGTTCCTTCTCCTGCTGCTTTGCAGATAGGAAGAACTGGGCCAGAATTAAGCTGTTGGGGAGTGGAGAACATCAGCAAAAAGTCACAGAGTTTTGAAGAGAGAAGGAACTTGTCTCTTACCTGTCTTATCAATCCAGGGAACTTTTGCACCTCAATTTTAAAGGTTTGCCCTGGTAGAGTTACTCTAAGCATCCATGAAACACATGGCTTACAGCAGCTTCCAAGCAGGAAGCATTCACAGAAAATAGAGATGACCAGACCCACAGGGCAGATGTGAAGCAATCTCTGGCTGATTCTGTCACTGCCAGCAAAAGGGTGCACAAGAGCAGTGTGGAAGGAACCCAAACAGACATATTGTGCCATGTTTCCTGAAGGCAGACATCTAAAAGCCAAACCATGAAAATAAGAAGAGGATAGCAGAAGAATCAAGTCTGAATACACCACAACACCAAATGTGTTCATTGCTCTTGGAACACTGCATCACAATTCAAAACAGCACAGCTATAGAATGAACCTGACTCGAAAATTCTGAAATACTTACATGTATCACTTTCATATAAAAATGATCTTTTTATGAAAAATAGGAAATGCAAAACATCTGTAAAAGATCTTTATCATTCAAATGTCAAGTCTGCTTTTGATCATTTCTAACACATGATTAATTTATCAACACAATTATACATAAGCAAAGTATATGCAAGTAAATAGAATTGGTAATATTTTCTATGTGTGCACACTGCACTGAATCTAACATTGGTCTGTAAAACTATAACCTCCATCTTTTGCAGGTGAGTTGCAGGTGATCTTGGCTTACAGTTGAGATTTCCCCAAAAGTGCTGTTTGTAATCCATTAGAAGGAAAATAATTTTTATATTTAAGCAGCAGCTCTCTTTTTTCCATGAAAGATATAAAATAACAAAATGAGCAGTCAGTAAAATAAAACCCTTACCCACTTCTATTTGGTAAAAAATGTGATAACAGTTAGCCCAATTTTACACCAAACTTAGGCATCAAACAATCTCAGATTTGGGGGGGGGGGGGGGGGGAACCAAAAAGACAAGGTGGT
>VZRZ01000989.1:21291-50670 GCA_013398175.1 Climacteris rufus
TCCAAGTGAGGGGTGTTGGATGGAACACAACAGTCAATGTGTGTTTTAAGTTATAGTTTACCTAGCAGGATTCAGCTGCTATAGTAGGAAGGATAATTCACCGGTACCATGGCTCTATTTCATCTGGCCTGTCTCACACTCTGAATGAGACACTAGACCTCAGAACACATGGTATACAAGCACATAATTTTACCACTGCAAACACACAAGTGAGAAAAGCTTAGAAATTTAGGCTAAACTATTTTAATATAATAACAACTGGAAAATTAATCTCATAACCTAAAAGATTTTCCTTTGCTGTATGCATTATGTGCATATGCTTTCCCACTGTTCTTCACTTCTGTGGAAAGGAAACCCTCTGCAGAGAGATATGGTGATAGGGCATTACCCATCCTCTCCCCTCTTCCCATTAAGCAAGTGGTTTAATTACAACTGATCTGTGAATAAGAGGCAAAAGAGGTATTTTTCTGCTCTTCCAGTGAGTCCTATTAGGCCAGCAAAGGATCCAGAAATCACCAGGGCTGCTATAGGAAGGATAAGGATCAATTGCACATCCTAGAAGTTAGACAGACAACTTGGAAGTTGTCATAAACCATCAACTCCCCCTGAAGTGCCCCCAGACCCATTCCTGGGGCCTTCCACCAGAGGACTGTGCATGATCCACCGTGTTGCAACAGTGTTAAACACACACACACACAACCTCCAAGGGGAGGTACCAGGGCTTTCCCCCCTGAACCTGAATATATATTAACTGGTTGAACTCTGTTTCATGGGCTTTCCTCACCCCAACAGATCAAGACTGCAACCATCACTTTGACCAACAGACCCCGAAATTGCCACAATCAATTCTCGCTGCTGGATCCATGGGCAGTGAGATCTTTCTTCTCCCCTGTCTACTTTTATCCTTTTTTTCTTTTCCTTATATATTTTCTCAAGTGATATCTTTATACTTTTATATTGTTATATTATATGTATATAAACACACACACACACACACAAACACTGGTCATTCAATGTTGTTTCAGTCTAATCTGCCCCCAAGGGAATCTCTTAACAACCACCTCACTTACCCTCACCTTCAAGAGTGGGTTGTGTCTTCCACTCCCCATTCCTTTATTTTCAAATCTGGGAAAAACTCCTGTCCCTAGGCCAAGCAAGAGACATGGTGCGTGCCATGTCACCAATCTCTCCTTGAGGGGCAGACTCCAAGGCATCTCCCTGCCACATAGTCTAGACATAGCCAAGGAAACAGCTTGATTAGAGTAATTGAGCAGTAAAATGCTTCATGAGAGACGAAGGTCTCTGACAGTATTCAAGACAACAGAAACAGATTGAGAGCAATGCTGTGTCCGCAAGCAAGAAGAAAAACAAAACCAAGATAAATTAATTTCTGATACTAGCTGGCACATAAAGCTTGCTCTGTCTTGTTTATCTTAATAGCTTTTCAAGTCGGGCAAGAGGTAAAACTATGCTATAGAATTGCAGGAACTTGAGGAGTATTGCATGCTACTGGAAAACAAATCATTGTGGAGGAGACACAAAGCAGATAAGAGCAAAACAGACACAGTGTTATAAAGCTTAGGAGCCTATCTCACAAACATGAAAGGGAGTAAGGAAAAGGGATGCGCATGCATGGGGGAAACCCCATTATGGCAGAACTGGCAGGCAGATCACTTCCAAGCTCCAACTTTAACATATGACCACAAAAATTGAATTGGAGTAGCAGAAGCCACAGTCTGTACTGAAACTGAAGGACAACTCCAAAGTGGCATCCAACCAGACCTGGGCATGACAAGGCTAGTCAGACAATCTTACACCATATCTGGTACAAGAAAGAAAAAGGAGGAAGAAGCCTGGGTTACTCCACTAGCTCCGTGAGCATACATGGTATCCTCAGAGACTAAGCCAAATTAGAGAAAATTTATACTGGTACAATGGAAGTGGATTGTGGCAAAATCTTAAAATAAAGTAGAAGGCTTTTGTTAATCACAAATGTCTGGGCAAGTACCACCAGCAATAACATTGACACTGAAAGGGAAGACATGGGTGGGCAACAAAAGCTGGGGGTCAAGTGCAATGCAATGATAAATTCTCCCATATGCCTATCATTGCATATATGCTCAAACATACCAAACAATATGCAGCCTCTTTCTAATATTAAAGGGTGAGATGACTTAAGTAAAATAGAGGCACGAGGCCACAAGAAAGAACAGAACAGAGAACTGCAGAATATAAGAAAAAGTGGAATTACGAAAAAAAGTCAGAAAGAAGTACACTGAGGCATGAGAACAAAACTAGTTCTCTCTAATTTACACAGCAATTCAAGCTGCTGGTTTTTTCAGGCTTGCCCTCTGGAGGAGCTCAGTCTCCAGTGCAATAGCATACAGATTTTTTCAAAAACTGGTAAACAACAAGCAATTGAAGTTTTAGTTCCACCCTCACCACACAAGTGGAACAGCTTTTAGGAACAAAGATGTGGAAAGCAGCCATGAACATGCAGATCCATCCAAACCAGCAACACCTGAAGAATGAGCACAATACTTATGAACAAACGAAAGGCTGGGCTTTCTCTGCCGTAAGTTTTATCTGCCATGCCATTCTCCCTTACAA
Organism: Climacteris rufus; assembly: GCA_013398175.1. Lineage (NCBI taxonomy): Eukaryota > Metazoa > Chordata > Aves > Passeriformes > Climacteridae > Climacteris > Climacteris rufus. The sequence goes on from VZRZ01000989.1 coordinate 23,902, forward strand.
TCTTTCCATCTCCTAAATAAAAGAGTTATACAGCACACAGGGGAATTACTGTTACAGAAGCAGATGCTTTAAAAAATAATGCATGTTCTGGGTGCCCTTAGTAAAAAGAAATGTCTCAAATCACTTAAAAATAGAGATCCAATAAAGGACTATATGTCCTGGTACATTTTCTGGATATAAAAGTGTGCTTTAAACAGTTTTCTGCAGTACTTCATATAGCAGAAAGCTACATTTTGGATTGCTCAAGGACAAAGCCCTCAATTAAAGTCACAGACTGCAATGCTTTCAAACACCGATGTCCTCTGCAGGAGGGTGAACCAGAAGCCTCCTCCTGAATGCCTGCAGCCTTCTTGCCACCTCTCCTCCTCTGTGCATTTAGTAAGAAAAAAGGAAAAGAACTGCAAAGGCAGAGCTAAAAGTTCCCCTACAATTGAAGTCTGACTGTTTTTTTCAGGATGTGCGTACATATCAGGAACACTGAGATCTTCAGTAAAGTACCAACTAGTTGCACTTCCACAGAGCCAGTCCCAGCTCAGAGCTGTTATGGATTTTGGTTAATATTGAGCTCCTAGAGTCAAAATAGCAACAGTCAGCATTGTCTATCATGCCTCCCCAGGCATTTTGCACATATTTGCCAGATTAGAAGGGTTTCTTTCAAGTTCCTTTGTGAGTCAACTTGGGTGCGATATACCAGACCATGGAACATAATTTCATTTAGAAATGTTATCTCATCTCTAATTTCTATTCTGAAACCAGATAATGTTTCCATCTACCTTTAACCACGCATTTCACTGTTGGGTTTTTTTCCTCTCTCTCCTTTTTTTTTTTTTTAAATAAGGGCTTAGTGTTTCAAGTTTACCAATCAATCATTTTCCTTTAGTACTTTTGATTATATATCAGGAATACATGTGTTTCTTATGCAAGAAACACTTTATAATTATGAGCAACAGGTATCTGCAGATGCCATAGTAGAGGTAGAAACCCATTCAGTCACAACTCACCTGTTCCCTTGCCTAAAGTTTCTAAGGTTAGGAATTTTTTTAAAAAACACACAGAATTAACACAACTTCTACTGTACAGTTTGTATATGTACTCATATAGAAGTTATTTTTTATGCAGAGATTTAATTGCCTCTGCCCTCTTATAGTAAACATATTAATGTGAATTCTATATGCTATAGTATTTCAATAGCTTAGTCACTAGTTTTAATTAACACCAGAGGTCAATTATGTGTGTGTAGTCTGTGTTCTTTGCCTGTTATTTATTTTAAGTCTAGAAACCTTATGCAACAAGTAAAGTTAGGACAGTCAAGAAAACTTTAGCACTTAATAATCACTTGGCTTTGAAAGGAGAGAACAATAGCCAGAAGTGACTGACATCCACTGATTAAAAGACTCAAGTTAATTTTCCCTATCCCAGATCTCATTCTACTTTTCTGGGAACTTCATACTTCTTCCTATAGAAGAAAAAAAAAGGAAAGAGGAAGGGAAAAAAAACATACAGCACCAGATGAAAGTGATATGAATATTGAATTTGAATTTATGTCCACAAATAGCAATGATTCACAACAGCAGGTATGTCACCACCTGTGAAGTGTATTCCTAATTGGCTTGTCCATGTTTGCAGTTCTTACTCCCTAAGAAAAGGTTAAATTGGCTGATTTCTGGCATCTGCACGAAGAGCAGCTGCCTTCCAGTAATAGAGCATTTTAATCTTTTCAAGCATTGTACTCAGCACCCATATGAATCCAATAACCTGTTATACACACTTGTTTCTTGCTTCTGTGTTGTCAGCATGAAGATAACACCCTGCCACTCCCCTCCAACACAGCAGGATCAGTTGGGAAATCAGTCACCACCAAACTGAGTTTTGCCTTGGTGAATTCCCAATAGCAAGCAGAAGGCCAAGCTCTCTGCCATGTCTGCTATGTCTGCCATCATTCAAGTTAACACCAAAGAATGTTTATGAGCTTAGTGAGTGAAATGAGGCAGCTGTCAGGCTGCACCTTCCCCAGCCAGCAGCACATACCCTGTGCATCCAGCTACACCCCGCACATCCAGGGTGCTGATGGAGTGCTGACAGCTCAAGAGCAAACCAAAGATCATCTTCTCAGTTCAGATGCTCGTGATGAGCATTTTTGTTCTGGAAGCTATTCAAGCATATGAATAATGTTTAAGTGCATTTTTAACCCTAGGTCCCATCACAAGAGTTACTCAGTGAATAATTGCCAACGGGAATGTTGAGCCCAGGAGATGAGAATTTGTGCCCTTCACAGAGGATTTTGAGTTGGGAGAAGTTTAAAGAGCTTCTGGACAGAAAACATGCCAAGAGAACAAACCATGAACAGAAGCAGAAGGATCTGATAACACTAACTAGCTAGTATTATGCAGAATACTATTGCATTTTAGATTAATCTTCAATTTTATTCCAATACTTGGAGTAAAGCTCTTTTGAAAAGTGACTATATCGGATTCAGTTTCTTGTGTCATATCAGGTACCCAGGAACTTCAGGCTAGCACTAGATGTGCAAGCCAAAATTCAGGCTTCCAAGAAACTTGAAGGTTCCAAGTTTTAGCCAATAACATCACAAACTTCCCCACATTCAAACTCACTTGGTATTCTATAGCATTTTAAAACTGAGTTTTCATTTCTAATGTTAGTGCAATTACCCCATTTTTATGCTAGTCTAATGTTATCTCTTAATCACCCAGAGAAAAATGGCTGCAGCAAGAGAACATATCCCCATTAAAAACCCCCAAAATTCCAGAAGACAGAAAATTAAGGAGAATTTAGTAAAGCTTTTTTCATACATCAGTTAAGTGATTAACAGCATGATACCGGATGTAGAAATTAAATAAAATGTTGTACCATTCTAGACTATTTAATTTTACTCCATTAGAGAAGGATATTACCTAATTAATAGTTAACTAATAGTATTTTACCTTCTTGGGATTATTTCTTGTTTTAGTTGATGATGGGAAGAAAAAGAAAACCCAAAAGAGTCTTTCATTTTAAACTAGGAAAACCTGCAAAACTGAAATGGTGAGGAGTCACGTGCATGGCAAAAGGAAACAATTTTCATGGTTGCCCTTCAAAGGAGGTGTTTACAGACTCTGGTAGCTCCCCCTGAGGTGGGCACAGAGCAGGCTGCCTTGCAATCATCTTCATTTGGCCCACTGAGCAAATGCCAAGCAAGTGAAGAAACCACATCAGACTCACCGGCCAAAGACTTATGTAGCACAGCACTCTGTGCCAGTGAGGACCCCCAGCCTGCATGGGCAGAAGCATCAGGCATGAATTGGACAGATGTGATACAGAGCTAAAGAAAAAAAACCTTCCCTAGATGACCTGGGAGACCACCTTTAAATCTCTCCAATTATAGACCAAATGTCTTGTTTACAAGATGTCCAAGATTTATTTTTCCACTTCTACATAATAGGTACTTCTATATTACACATAAACAGCTTCACCCAAGAACAAAATAAAAGGATGCAAGGATCAAAAGCATTCACAGTCTCAGTGCTGCAATTCAGTGAGAGTAATGAGACCATGTAGGCAGGCAAAGATGGAGCAAAAGGCAAACCAGGGATGCCTTTTACTGGCCATCAGAACAAACAGATAAATAGATTAAAGGTTTCTGGATTACATTATAAGATGGAAACCATAATGCATCACTGGACAATTTAGACAGACATTTAGCGTAGGCTTGACCTTATTAAGAATCAAAACACTGAAAGTTCAGGTCAGACTGAGCATTAGCAACTTCCAAGAACTCAGCCTACAAACAGAACAACCTTCTGAGAAAGGAGAAAGTAATGCAGACCATAGGAAAGGCTTTTAAATAATTTGAAGATAATTCATACAACAGAAGAGTACATAGACTGACTTATGTAAGCAAATACTATGGAATTAAGAAATCCAGTGATGAAAGGTAGATGGCAGCAAGTATTAATGAAGGAAAATACTGTGTGGTACTAGAAAAAGTTGCATTAAATTAACTTCACTGAAGCTTAAAAGAGTCATAATTAAGTCATCTTAGAAGGATCTCTCTAGGAAGGGTTCACAATAGACCCAGAGCTTGTGTGCACAGATGTCCTGACATGAGGTCAAGAGCTAAGAGCTATTGGTGAGCCTGCCAGCACTGTATATTACAAATGTAGGTTTCTCACACACACACACGATTTTTTTTTTAAATTGTTGAGGGCAAATTCTGGTACTCCAGCCAACAGGAAGAACTGGCCTGTAGCACTGCTGTGTCTGCAGTTTTTGCAGCTCAAGGAGGTACAGAGGGAGTTGAAAGGCAGGAAAAAAGCAGGGAGACAAAGCCAACATGCATGAGTGATAAATGGAGCAGAGTGACAAGTGCAGCACAGAGCAGAGTTGCCCAGAGCAGCTTGGTGGTACCAAAGTTGTTCTGGTACATTTTTCATACAGCATGACAATCACTCTTCAGAGGCTGCAGTTGCATTCATAAAACAGAATGGCAGCCCTCCCACTCTGAGCTGAAAACAGGGAAGAAACAGTTCTACTTAAAGTAACTACCTTACAAGTTCATCCTGGGTGTCTGTTAAACTACAGGGAAGAAGGAAAACACAAACCCAAGTTTCAAATCAGAACCATCTGCAGTGAATCGGGATAGGGTTGTGAATAGGGCATGAATATGCAGTTCTCATTTTTCAGGAATATTTGTTCTATACCAGACTTCCCACCATTTTTAAAGATCTCAAGCTTGCCAGCTGCTAGGAGAAGCTGATCCCCTTTATCCTCAAGCAGGAGGGAAGATGTTTCCCTAGCCTGTCCCATCACTAAGCATCTTTCTAACTTCTTCAGGCATGGAAAGCATGTGCTTGAACTCACCTACACATGGTTCTCATACATTCACCTTCCCAAGCAAGAAATAGTTTCCTGGAAGTGTTTACTCCTTTTATCTCCAGAAAATAAATCCTGCTTATTTCAACCAGCTCTACACAGTGATAACACTGTGGCATCTCCATATCTGTAGCAACACAAGTTCCCAGGTCACCCACCAAGCCTCCCAATGGCTTCAGTCTTTTCTCGTCTTTCCCTGGCCAGGGAAAGGGACATACCAACCCAACAGGGACATACACCCTGCAGGTGTGCATGGTACACGTTGACTGGTGACATCTGTAGGTTTTGGCTGCCTTCAAACCCAGGGGAGCTGTTCCTCTTCTGACTCAAGTGTCATGTTCACAACTCCACTTTCTTGTGCAGGTCTGGTATTTGAAAAGTCTGGAAGTAACTTACTACTCTCCTCCTGCTGGGAGTGAATTAATGCAAGCCCAGATAATTGCTATGTCTGTGTAACTGCATTTGGAGCTCAATCCCCCAATGAAAGCTTTTTTTAAAAAAGAGCCATGAAATCCAAACACTACTGTCCAGAAAACTGGAAAAAAATTCCAAGAGACAACTAAGACACATTTTGTATTTCACATGTACCACTATCCCTGACTGTATTCCTGGGTAATTTCTGTGATTAGACCTTATTCTAAAAATTAATTATGATACCCATCCAAATTACTGCATAGAAACATCTTATGTTGGCATCAAGGATGCAAACAAAATTGAGACAAAAATGGCCTTTCCCAAATACATTGTTGTCTACATAAGTGACTCAGAGAACTGGAAAATACATTGAGCTGTGTGGAAGAAAAGGAGGAAGGATGAATCGAGGAACACCAGGAAGCATTATCATTGCAGAAAAATATACATTAAGATTATGTAGAAAAGATTACCCCTATATCATGTTATTGTTCAGAGGACATAATCTCTGAAGAAACTGTTTGAGACTATTTGAGCAAAAATAAATTGTCATACATATAATTTTATGACTAAATGAGAGACTGAAACTATTAGTTACCGGAGAAATGTGTCAATAATGTTTACACTGAATTTCCAAACACAAATCTCTAGTTTGGGGATAAAAAAAAAACCCAAATCAACCAACCAACCCCCAAAGAAGCCCAAAAGAGAAAACAACTCACCACATGTGAAGAACACCACTCCACTTTCTCAAAAACTTAACTATTTATTAATAAAAATAATTAACAATTAAGGATGACCACAATACCAAGACACAGCTCTGCGTACATGGCTTCTCTGGCCAGAGGCACACCTTCAGAACTTGTGCAGTTGTTTTTGTACCCTCCCAGTGTCAGTCATGGGCTTTGATACATTTTTCAATCATAGGCTTCAGGTGTTCCTGACCCGCCCCTAGATTCACCCATCCAGGGCAGGCTAGCCTGGTCCCACACCCCCACAGAGCATGCCCAGTTGTAAGATTGGGTGGGGTCCTGCCTTGACTGACACCCTGATTGACACATTACCGAGAACTTTCTGGAAGGTTGCCTGCGGTCTTTGGTGGCCATCTTGTCCCTAGTATATCCATTTAACTTTCATTAGTTAAAGCAATTAAACAATTTAAATGAAGGTTTCCTTCAATCAACATTAACTCATTAACCAGAAATTATAACATAATAGCATTATCAATCAACAATTATAACAGAACAACATTATAGCACACTCTTAACTTCAGAAAATCAATTAAACCATCAACTTATTAATGTTATTAACAATTTAAATATACAAAAGTCAACTTTAAATTTGGCCATCTATAACACCATGGCTAAGGTCTTAACCAAATTTTTTTCTTTTTGCTAGCATCTTTCTAATTCTGTCCCAGTCTAAAGCTTAGTCCAAGTATTTGAGGTTGAGCTCCCAAAAAAATGAACTTCAAATGAAAATGGAACAACATTTGGTAATACAGCACTCTGAAAGTGATGTATTAAATCATGCAAGATCACACCCTAGTATTGTTTGAATATGCAATTCAAAAGATTAGATTACTAGAAGAAGGAAGGCATGTGATGAGAAAAGAGGAAGTAAGGAAAAAAGTCAAAAGACTTCAAACATTGCTTGGTTTCTAGTTGATCCAGAGAGCAGCTAACAGCAGAATGTTTCTGAGATACTGTCCCATTCTGTTCATCTCCACACCTGTCCCGCTGTCCACTGGCTTCTTCCTTAAGAAATAATCTCATTTGGGTCTGATATTTCTGCTTGAAATTCTGTGCATCCAGCCTTGTTTGCCAATAACACCCCACTATTTGCCTTATGAAAGAAGCTCCATAGTGGTCACAAAAGCTACAGTTGATATACCGTATTTTTCCACCTTTGAGGCCTTTATTTGAACTGCATTCAAAGTCTCAGACAGCCAGAAGGGCTTTCAGCCACAGGAATTACTGAAGATGCATCTTTTTCTCTAATTTGTACCCTAAATGAATCACTTCTTGTTTTCACTGCTTCTCTCACTTTCCATCACTTGCATGGTGATGGCACAGCATAGCCAGCTATCTTGCAAGTGTTAGGGAATATTTGCAGTCATCTGATTGAAGGCAACACAGCAGAAGTGAAAGTGGTGCAACACCTGATATTTTAAAATCTGTCTTATGGAGGGTGGTGGTTGAGGTCAAAGCAGTAAATTGTTTGAGATGTTTGGAGGAGACGGCTGATCCTTTTTCAATACAGCTTTGCTGTAATTTAACACAGAAAAGGAATGTTACATTGACCCCATGGAAAAAGTCTGGCTCTTGCCTTGATTGACAATTAATCAAATGCTAAAAAGCACCTTGACTGCCCTCACAGCACAAACCTCATTTTTACAAGATGCATCAACATTTGAGTAGCAGCATTCAAAACAACATGAGGTAAGAAACCCAAGGGCAGAGGTGGTTACGCTGCTAGCAAGCTAAAGGGAAAGTTCTTGAATGAAAATAAAATAATGAAGTAAGCTGACAAAATCCAAAAGTCTCACTATTATGTGAAATGACACCCTCATAAAATCTGGAAGGCCATCTGGAATGCAGCTTTATGGGCAGCCTTTCCACCTCCATCAGGAAACTCTACTTGCAGTTATTTCTCTCATGTCTAATCACTTGCATCCAGCAGAATACTAATAATATAGTCTTACATATTACAGTTGACATTATTATGACCCTCACAGAGACAAAAGGCTTTCTTTAGCAGTATTTATTCCTCAAAAGGAAACATTTGGATTAGCTCAGCTGGTTAAAGCATGGTGCTAATAAAGCCAAGGTTGGGGGTACAATTCCTCAAGCTGAGGTTGTGGATCATCCACATAAGAGTTGGATTTGATGATCTTTCTGGATTCCTTCCAACTCAGAGTACTCTGTGAACACTTCCCCTGTTGGATGGCTTTCAACTACTCTACTCCATTCCTACCCCCAAGAATCCTGAAGGGTTTGCAAGTCTTTTCTCTGTAACTTCATATTTCACACTTCTGCTCCTGACCCGTTATTTCTCCTCCTTTGTCCTAAATCAACAGTTAACTATACACTGTCAAAGCCAGCATCTTTTGCTGTACATCAGTACAGTGCTCAGTTAAAAGTATATACTAAGGATGGGTCATTGTGGTGAGAGGAAGTTTGTTATAATCATGAATCATGGGAATTTTAGGATTAGAACAGGTATCAGGATATCTCTAGTCAATTTACATTTTATTTATGGGGCTTCTATGACTCACTACAGAAGAGCCTGTACCCATCCTCTTGATAAGCTCCTCAGATGTATTGGCAGACTGCTATGAGGTCCTCATGAAGTTTTCTCTTTAACAAGCTGCATAGGGCAAGTGCTCCAGCCTCTGACCATCTTAAAGGCCCTCTGCTAAACTTGCTCAAACTCATCAAAATCTTTCTTATATTTGAGGTGGAGTAGGAGAATAGGTTTTGCCTGACAATTACTGAGCAGAGAGGGATAATCACTTCCCTCAACCTACTGGCAGTGCTTGCTCCACTGGCTGTCTCAGTCTCAGGTGATTTCAGTACTTACTCAGATGTGACTTTCTGCCCTCCACTAGCTGCTAGAATGCTGGAGCTACCCTGCACTTGGAGAAGCAGCCACTCGCCTGCTGCATAAAAGTACTAAGCTTCCAGTCTTCTCCATCAAACCAAACAGCTTCTGGCTGCCTCTCCTCTGTGCATTTGGGAGTTCAGGCCTACATCTCCACAAGGTCTCAGAAAGTCTCCTTTCAATTGCTTTTTCACCTTTCCTGATGATGCATATTAGCTGACCTCTTTTAGACTAACCTCAGTGTAGTGACACTTCTGTCAGTGCACACCTCCTGCAGGCAAGGAGGATAATCTCCCTCTGCCCTAACCTCAGCAAGAGGCCCTGGGCATCCCTGTACCCCAGCCCTGTAGGGCTGTGTCCTTCCCTGGGAACTCCCTCAGGGTTCATGCCTCTGCTGAGCGGCAGTGCTCCAACAGACACTGGTGTAACACTCCACTTTCTGTAGGTGTTGAGTCCCATGTTGTCAAGCAGAGTCAAACCACCAGGTTTGGTTCAGCAGGTACAAACTGGCACCAACAGTTAATATCAGGCACATTAGGTAGATTTTTTTTTTTTAGCATCCTTGGTCTTACTCTGCTTTCTAATATTTCTGTAGTAATTATGTCATATTTGGTCAGTTTATATAATCTGTAGGTATATTCTCCCAGAAGTCCACATGAAGAGATAGATCTGTTCCTTCCATCCTGGATAGCTGTTATTGTAGAGAAAGAGGAGATGAATACTAGAAAGAGGAGAAAATAACTGAAGATACAGTTAGAAACTGAGAAACATTATCTTGAGTCTACATCAACAAGACCCTTAGGCATATAAACCTCCATATGTGCTATTCCATCCTGTTAGTAACAACATTAAAATGGTGCAATTACAAGAAGGAGGACTAGAGAGTTATCAGGCAGCCACAAAATTTCAATTTCTAGTATTCAAGAACAACTGAATGCACTTCTTAGGCATAACTTCAATTAAATAAATATTAAGATAAAATATGCACTTCAAGTTGTAGATGCATTGAAATGTCTCTGAAAGAAAGCCCAGTTTCCCACTATTGTTACTGGACTTCAAGTATATCTGTTCTCCTGTAATTAATAATTATTGACATCACATTTAATTGGTATTCTTATTTTGCCAATGGCCTACTGAAGTCTTATCATACTAATTAGCAGTAATGAGACAGCTCTAACCACCTACTGTCATTAATTTCTTAAATATGTACAATAAGATGCACACTAATTGTGACAGGTAATTGGTACCTGCCCACATTCTGCCTCTTTTAAAATTGCTCTGAAGTAGATCTAAGAGTTAATCATCATAAACAGTATGTTTTAAACTGATGAAATACAGCCCCTTCAAACAACATATTTCTGAATTTAAGCTGAAACTGGTTCTTTTGTGAGAAGGCAGAATTTATCTGTAGATTACAGATCTCATTATCTATCCAGAAAGGCTGAAGGATTTTATCTAGCTACACATTTTGCTGAAACCCACTGAAGGCTTCAGATAAAAAAGTCTCCTGGGTTTTAAAGGAGTTTTGGGTTAAAATAGCCTATCAGGTAAGAGAGGCAGCCCCATGCCTAATAACACAGAGAAGAAACATCTATAGCATTGCTGATAAAGACATCCACTGAAGAACCAAGTTCAAACCCCTTGGCCTGAAAGACAAAAAGACAACAGGATTAAACTTCAGCATTTTCACCACATAGAACTCTGCCTCACGTCTGTCCAGAGCCAGGCAGAATGTGTGTCTTTCATTCTTGTCTATTGGAGCTTCTCCCCTTATTATTTGGTTATACATGTATAAATGGAAGAATAAACCCAGAATGGGACTTACAAAACTGGGGTTAAAACTCTTGATCTTATTCTTTCTAGGTATAAATATTGATTTATTTATATGTTACACTTATACTGCCAATATTTAAAAATAGCAACAGCTCCCCATGCGCCTGTGACTGTCATTGAAGCTCTACAGTGATAAGCAGTGGGGATGAGTCAGCACAGCAGGGAGGGGAGTGTTACAGATGCTCACTGTGACCTGATGATTCCTCAGGGAACCATGAAGGAAATTCATCTGACAGACACACAGGCTGCATCCCACATTGCCACAGCAAACACAGCCTAATAAATGCAGGCAGCTGAATGCAGTGACAGAGATGGAATAGGGCATCCTCTGCATTCATCCATGGTCAGTAAGAAGACATATTATATTAAAATAACTGTAAACTTTGCAGTAGGAAGGGGTTGGAGGGGGAAAAAGGAAAAAAGAAAGGAAGGGACCTTATGCATAATTAGCTTCTACCAGTAATAAGGTACTGCTTTCTGTATATCCTCAGCCCATTTCCTTTCACAAGAACCTAATTTTTAATGTAAACAGTTCTGTGCTTTATCTATTTTTAGGCAGTTGCAGCTGAGAACAAGGTGATGCACAAAGGATGCCCTATGTAAAAGACACAGTCTTCATTCTGTATGAGTGGAAATTTGTTTCTTATGTGCAAGATGACTCTCAGAAGAATGGTCATTCCAGTATACAACACCCTATCCATATGTAATTTGAAATTACATCCTACTCCCAGTTTGCTGCAGTACTGGATTAAAATATCGGTCTTGAGTCTACAAGTGTATGATCGAATCTCTGAGCACCTTTCTCTCCTCCCAAAGAACCTTTGCAAGCAGGAGGGATCTAGCCCATTCAAGTGAAATAGCCACACAAGGCTTTCAACAACGTAAGTCCCTACTTCATACAAAGGCCATGGAAAATGAGTTACAAACCACTGGGCAAACTCCAAGGAAAAAATTCCCCCCTCATTAGATCTGCCAGTTAAGAAAATTCACAGTTGCAGAACACTTTCTTGTTCCTGACTGTCATCTTCAGCAAATCCATTCCCATGTACAACACGCAGATAAAATTCAAGCATGTCGGAGTGGAGATCATCAAGCCCTAAACTAGAAATAAACAAGTATACAAAACTTGCTAGATGATCTTTAAGGTCCCTTCCAACATAAACCATTCTGATTCTGTGTCTGAGTTTTGTAGTTCTAGGTAGGCCTCTGTTAAAAAAAAAAAAAAAGGCAATGATTTGAAAATACAACTCATCTATTCTGGCCCACAAGATGGTGAGGTCTAGTGAGTCACTCCTTTGCGTTCACACTTATGGTAGTCATGGGTATTTGTCAGCCTGACAAAGACATTTTAAAAGTTAACCATGCCTAGGAAGCTGCCCTTTTTTTTAACTTGTTTGCCTGTTTGTTCTCCACCAGTGTGGTTCAAACAGCCTGGATAAAAGAAAGTTGAAGATTTTGCCCACTCCTCTTCCAAAACACATGAGGAAGTCTCACTCATGGCCGTTTTCACGCACCATCTTGGAGACTTGTTAGTTGTACAAACAAGCAGTTACTTACACTCAAGAACACCATGGTCCAGCTGCAAAGGCTAAGAAATGGTGCAGCTGTGTACTTGGGTAGCATTTCCACTGTTCAAAGGCTGGCAGGCGAATCTCTCACACCTGAATCAAAAATGTCACAGGTACTTGGTGGTATCCTTTGCCTCCAACTCTGGCCATCAGGCAAGAAATTCCTAACTTTTTTTAAGGGAACAAATTCAGATGCACAAAAGCCAGAATTCAGACAGCCCAGCCTCTGCCTAATGACTTGCATTTAATTAATCTCGTGGATTTGGAGTATCCACAGTCCAAATGCTCAGAGTGGAAAAACCCACTAGGGGTGGAAGAGTATGAGGGGGGTTTCAGGCATCACAGTAAGTCTATACATGCATTTTGCTTCCCTCTTCATTTTATCAACTTTGTTTGCCTATAGGTGACTTTATCTTAAGGACTCTGCTTCTGCATAGTCTTACCTCCACAACACCCCCTCTACCGTGGAAGTAGCCTACCCTTCTCCTTGGGCCATTGCCTGAAGGAAGAAGCATAGGGATAAAAAAAAAGAACAAGCCCCAGAACTGTTTCTGCTCATCAGGACTGGCATGGATTGCTGGAGGCATGGCTTTTGCTACCACCAAGAGATGGTGGGTGTGATTAATGCTGCTGTCAGGGATGGCTGCCTCTATAGGAACAACAGCCTTTCTACCCCACACTTTTACATTTGCTTTCCCTATGTAGAGACAAACTGGGCTGTCCTAAATCCTGCACCTCAGTAATTTCTCAATGGCTATGAGAACTCTTCAGTGTTTTTTATTCACACCATCTTACTTGAAGCACAGAGTTTTAATATTCTAACATGTCATAAGGAAGATATCACTCCCTTAATAAAGTCCTCTCAAGATGTGATTTTTTAACCTCCAACTGTTACTTATAATGGTTTCTGTTGAAAAACAAATATTTTGTATAGCTAACACAATGGTTAAAAAGAACAAAACTCAACCCCGATGACTCTGCCTATATCCCAAAGAAATGAAGATCAAACTAAGCTGAGGTAAAGGGTGTGCAATAGAAGTTCCACTGTAATGCCTTAAGCAGCAGACGTGAATGCATTTTTTGATTCATGCTTTTTGATTTAAATCCAGTAAGCCTGTTTATGTTTTAAAGGAGATTACAAAATTCTGAAGAGAAGCCTTGTAAGTAAGAAACATAGTACCCTCCTCTTGGGTAGGTGGTAGTGTCATTCATTAGCTTAGATTTATTAAAAACACTATATAAAACTAATAGAAACTTCATTTGAATTTTAGCATAAAATTATTTTAAAAGTCAGGAAACCTAGTGCAGTCATACCTATTGCATTATCCCAAGCTACACTCAAACTAGATTTGGAAATGAACATTTCTAATTTTGAACTCAGCACACAAGGGAGTATTCTCACCAGTTAACACCTTTTCCAGGCTCCATTTCAGTTCCACATTGCTGAAACAACACATACCTACTATTACAAGATACTATATATGGTTTTCACAATTTCTGTTCAGGCATGGACCCTATGGATCTGTGGCCATGAATTTCCAAAGATGCACAAAGACTTTGAGTGCTTGCAGACCAAGGTTCTTCAGCTTGAGGGACTTGAAGAAGCAGTTTTCAAAAAGCACTAAGTATCTGCACTTGACAATTCAGGCCAGGCTTTCTTCTCAGAAACTCTGTGCCTTCCCTAGGAGCCCATCATAAGTATTTTTTCAGGAAGAAACTGCTATTTTCAAAATTTTGATGAAGAGAGGTGACACTACTTACAACATGTTGTTAAGCTTCATAGTAATATCGCAGATGCTTGTTATCAGCAGTTTATCATACACACACATATACATATCTCTCTCATATATATCTTTTATGTATATATTTTCTTTTTCTGGAACTGTAAAAACCAGTTATTTGCCCTGAAGACAATAAGAAGGGATTAACAAAGTGGTTGGAATAAATCCCAGTCTCTCATTTGGCTGTCCAGCAAAGCCTACAGGGTTTCAATTGTGCTATGAGAACAGAGTGGTTTGGTTTTTTGTACAGAGTTCCAACCCCAGACCCAAATCAGGTAAAGTGTAGCCCAAGGCTGACTTCTCTTTGCACCTTTGAAGGTGAAATTTCAGGCTCCAAAAGTGTAAGAACTGACCACCAATGCTCTTGGTTGAGCATCATGGCAAATAGTTTGGCATGGAACTCCACCTCTGGAGATGAAGGCAGAAGTTACTGTTTCCACTCTTACTTTATAACTTTCTTCATTTCCTGATAGACTTGTACTTCACCAGGTACCTTCTTCTCTTCTCCCCTAGTCTTTATATAATTAATTCAGGAAAATACAGGAGGAATAAAAATGAGGAATTAATTACAGGTTCAATTACTGGGCATGCTGAAGTGCCATAAGCCAAGCCATCACTTCAACATGATGTCAGAACACTGTTTCTTGCAACAAGTACTTAGGTGGGGCAGAAAAACATAAGAGAGTATTTTAGTATAGATGATGGGAAACTTGAGCTCTTTGTAGTCTTTTATTTGAAAACTATTTCAAACCATTCTTGGACTGTGTTCTGGAAATAACTCTTCTTCAAAATCCAATTTTCCTTAGACATCCTAAAATGACTTTAGCAAAAAGCTCGTGAGCAAAACACATATATGCAGTACTGACTAAAAGGATGTACATTATTAACTGTGAGTGAAGGAATAAGTTTGAAAAGGCTTAGAGAGTTGTCTCTTACAGCAAAAACTTACTGCAAATGTTAGCAAGGAGTCCATTCTTTGAACCTGGGGCAACAACCTTACAACAAGCTGAAATTCAAGGTGATGACCACTGATTCCAAAACTGTATTGCTGCCTCACCCCAAATTACATTAAAGGCAGCTTATTCATCTCTGACAGATTATGAACTGCAGTAGTTCACTAGTTCAGCTAATCATTCCAGCACTAAAGTTAATTCACAGCCTCTCTAAAGCATCGGTCTCAGCACTGTTTTTACCAGAAGTGGACAATTAACCCCCCTGCAAAGATCCAAGCCATCTTCTTGACGAGTTTCTCCTAATCCTTGAATTCAGTCATTGGCCAAACCCACCCTGCATCCTTCCAGCTGTGGGAGGAAGGCTCCATAAAAACATTTAGTCACCAGATGGCACTAGTACAGAAACCAACAGGCCTGGAGAACCTATTACCCCTCAGTGGCATAAGATAAAACCATCCCACAATTTATCTGTAAATATGTATTTCAAAACCATATTCTGAGTTAATTAATGCTCTGAAATCCTTGTTAGAGGAAGTTGTAATGGTTTCTGATCTTTAAGTAAATATGGATGAGAAACTTGACAGGCATCCACCATGAATTTTGCCATTTTCTTTTAACTATACAAAACAGTCTCTCACTGTACCTGAAAGTATTCCACCTGAAGACAGTAGCTATGAACTGTTCTAGTCAATTTAAAAAACCCAGACCATTACATTTAGTTCTGGCATGCTCCTTTATTATGAAGCAAAGAAGATCCCTATAGTAAAAGTAATTGCAAATCTGAGGAACTGAGGGATGCATCCTCCCTTCTCCCCATTTCCTGGTTTATTTAGCTGCATGCTGATACAATCTCTGTCATGGATACTCTGTTCAGTAATTTCTTCTTGAGATGTTATCAGCTCTGAAAAGAGCCAATGTGGCTCACTAAACTCTCACAGTATCTTCATCCTCTGTTCTTACAGAAGTTTGAAGGCAGGCTTAGATTTTTCCATACAGCATTGCCACCAGCGGAAAATGGACAGCCTGAATCAGTTTGCAGACCCAAATACATTACTTCTGCATTATTTGTTGGGATTCAATCCCAGACATGTCAGTTTAGGACCCACCTATTCTTGTGTACTAATTTTTCCTTCGAGTTCCAGAGTCAAATCACCCTTCTGCAGGACCCATATAGCACAAATACTTCTTCATTAACCAAAATCCCCTCTTTAAAGCTCTCCTTCCAAAGGACTGAGTATAAATACACATTAGAGATGCTGGTGTTATTTGGGTATAGAGAGATTGAGACATTGCCAGGACACACATTAAGCTACTGACTAAAGATAAATGCAACATCTTGCCAATTGCAAGGCTGGGCACACTGTTTATCCCTTACAGCTAAAGTTGTTTCTGTACAATTTCTCTTCAGAGTATAGAGTTAAACACTAAAAACCATATGCTCCACAAGCACATAAAGGAGAAAAGATATGGCTTCCTAAATAGTGATAGGAAACAGACATGACAAAATACAAGAAAACTGGCATTACAGGACTCAAGCAAGCATGAAGCATAAGCTTGCTGAAAGATAATTGTGTATCTCTGACTTTTTCAAGGTAGAAAGTTCTGCAATTTGTCTATGAAAATTGGTAATAAAACATATCAATGAAATCAAGAGGTAGAAGATTTCAGAGAAGTTATATAACTATTTAATCCTAATAAGAATATATAAAACTACATTCAGTAGTGTCAGGGGGAAAAAGCATAGAAAAGTTCATATTATTCAGAGCATAAGTGAACCTCTGAAAAAAATCTAGATAAATTTCAGATCATTCTGTCTCATAATTGGCTACATTTAATTCCATTAAGGCATCAAGCATTATCAGAAATAACATAATCTGAGCCTTTAATGCACTTCCTATGTTCACATATCCCAGTCTCTCTTTAGCAGAGCTCACAAAGCAAAAGCAGAATTATCCATGGTCATGCAGAATGAGAGCAACAAAGGTCAGCATTTATATTGGCAATAATCGCTTAGAAGGCAACAATCGCTTAGAGACAAAAATCAGCAGCTTGCCAATTGCACAGCACGTGCAAGCTGACATCATATGGCTCAGTGGCTTATAAGTACCTTAAGATAGACCTTTGCAGCTTTCTTTTTAATTTACATAATATTAATTATATTAAAGACCAAAAAAATAAGGCTTGCTCAGATTATAAAAAGCTGTTGACCAAAGCACCACCAAAAAGACCAGTAGGTTGAGCCAAAAAGAACCCAACAGAAGTGAGGAAAAAAGCTGAGCAAGAGGAAAACAAGTGAAGACCTCTGTGGTGACATTCAGATTGCAGGAGGCATCTTCTGCTTTACTATAACTACTAGAAATTGAGGTGTACTGCCCATCACCCAAGGAAAACAGACACCCACACATCCCCCCAAAAAACAAAACACTAAAAACATTGGCCCCATAAACAAGGCTTGGACACACAGGTCCAGAAACCTTTGAGTCTATTCACACAGTACAAGAGTGTAAGAGCACTTCTGTGTCTGACCAAGTTTGAAAAGAAGTCATCCCAGAGCAAAAAAAAATTAGTATAATTTCACAGAGAAAGGTGGGCTCATTTTTTCCCTTTCCTCTCTGGATTTGGCCCACTGAGAGGAGAGAAAAATGCATCTCAACACTTCAAAGAAATAAACAAGAAATAATAATGGAGGATGGAATATGAAATAGAAAATGGAAGGCAAGCGTTCATTTCCTACTGGATTTTGGTGAGGGTGGTTAATGGACTTTTTAACATTACATGGAAAAAAATACTTACCGTAATTGAATTCCCTCTGAGCTTGTAAACCTCAGGAAAGTACCCAATTGCCATATTGATTATAATGGGAAATTGACTGGTTTATGCTGAGGTTTTTGCTTATTTGTTTTCATACCCACTTCTGAGGGAAGGAAAACCAGATTTTACATGAAAACCTAATACATGTTTCAAGTTAGTGAAAAGATGTAATCCTTGTTAATAATTTTCCTTTGTGCACTATTGAAAGGTGTTTACATACACTGTGCTATTAAAGACAATGTAAAGCAATAAAGTAATACCCTGGATTTAAGAAAAAAAAAAAAGGTTTTTAAGCTACCTTCAGCTCTTGAATTAATCAAAGCATATTATCAAGATTTGTCTGAATATCATCCCCCCTTACAGCTCATTAAGCCTGCCCTTTTGAAATGCTGCAGCAGCTGAAGCAAGAGGCAATGCAGAGAAAATAAAATGCAGCCACTCTCTACCAGGCTCCAGGCTGCCCAGTCAGCTCCTCTGACAGCATCTGCCTCCGGCAGGAGGGTCAGGCACTAATGATTGGAGAGGGCTCAGATACAGGGAGCTTTGGACACTGAAAGCAAAGCCATTTTACCTGGGTATTTATATATATGGCTGGGTTTCAGAAAGATTTAGGGGTTGTTTATAGTTTCTGTGAACACACAGGTGTTGTTTTATGTTTGTAAGGGTATCAGGTTTAGAAAGGTACAAGTTACCTTCACCCCCCCTCTGAATGGTGCATCACTTGTTTACTGATCATCTGAGGCAGGGAAACTTGAAGAAGAGCAACTGTGATGCATAATTGCCCCCAAAGCAGCTGCCACATTTGGATTAGCTAGAAATGCTGTCATTGGTACTCTTATTTGCTCTCAGTATGAAGCAGCTGTCAAAGATGATGAAAATGAAAAATGTCACTCTGCTGCTTTCCACTCTCCCTTCACAGCCCTGCTTCAGTGCCACACTACAGCATTGATGGAAAACTGCATCCTTTAAATACACAGCACTGAAAAAAACTTGACAGCATTGGAGATCACAGCAAATGTGCCACTGCACAAGTACCTAGCTCTCTGAGGACCAGTTAGAGCACACAAGGACAAAGAAAACAAGATGAGGAATTCTGGTAGCAAAGCCACATGAAAATCAATTTTGCACACACTGGACCAACAGACCATCATCACAGTTTGTCCCCTCTAGCTTCTTTTTTGGTGCTCCTGACCCTTGACCTTCTGGCTAAGTTACATTTAGTGTTGAGGTTTTGTATTTCTTACCATAAACTGTGCAATAGGGTAAGTATCATTTA
The DNA here is from genome assembly GCA_013398175.1 of Climacteris rufus. Taxonomy (NCBI): domain Eukaryota; kingdom Metazoa; phylum Chordata; class Aves; order Passeriformes; family Climacteridae; genus Climacteris; species Climacteris rufus. The sequence continues at coordinate 43,007 of VZRZ01000989.1, forward strand.
TAACCAAGAAAAATGTGATTTAAAGGGAGAGTCCTTGAAATCACATATATGGTCAATTCTGCTTATTTTAAATATGATGTGGGGAGCATTATCACAAGTAATGACAGGGAGCTTTTCCTAAGTCACTACAGAATTATTTTGTTTTGCTAATAAGTGACCCTTGTTTGGCTTTTCAGCGACAACTTATGCACCTGGACCATAATATGAAACATCAGTCTTAGGTCAGTGCAAAAGTATTAATGGTCAGCTTCTCCCTACAAATGAAATCAGTTTAAGAGGACCAGTTCTGGGACCTTTCTTTACCCACCTGGATGGTCAGTGATGCAGAGTGAAAGAAAAGTCAGTTTGACAACACAACCTTCTTCATGGTAGACTGTAATGCTTTGGGAGTTTTAAGTGAGGGGAAGCACAAGTCCCACAAGGTGGGATTCCATTTTCTGCAGCTTCACTTCATGTTTCTGTCTTGACATATGCCTACCAGTGGAAATCAGTAGGCATAATGTTTTCAGCAAGTGTCCCAAGAATAATTTTTTACTATGACATTTCATGCCATTTGATGATTCATTGGGAGTGCTTGATTATGCACATTTTGATGAGCTTTAGTCACTGTGCAGTCTTGGGAAAAAAGCACACACATAGAAAGTAAATACCTCCTCTTGCTCTTTGACTTTGTTTTCCTAACTTTCACAAGTCAATCCATTCATTTTGGGATCATCAGTTTTCATTGCTGCTTTTCAGCTTCTGCCAAATATGAATTGCTTAAGGTTCAGTAGCATAAGTCAAGGGAGAGAGGACAGGGGGTGGTGAGCAGTGAGATTTACTCTATGTGAAAAGGCCTCACAGTATTAATCCAAGATCAGATTTGGAAAGTTAAGCTCCCAGTGTCAAAATTCAGAGGTAAGGTTAAAATCCCTTATAACACAATCCCTTATAGCACAATACCAGGATGCATCCCTGGCAAAGCCTGACTGAGTTGTAAAGTTGCTGGAGAGCACAGAGCCTTCTCCCTATAGGAGAAGCAGCCTGTAAGAGTACAGGAGAAATCACTTCAGGCATTGGCATTACCAATTTAAAGTTCAGATACCTTTATATTTCAAATCCATCAGTCATGTACCACTATTTAGACATCTCTCAGTCTCAGGGTATTATAAAATCCTCTAGACAGTTTATTTTTTGCAAACACCCACAAGCAGCATATGCAAAGTATCCTTTTAATGCTATACAATGGGAACTGAATTTGGTCCCAAATACAGTGTCAAAATTAAGAAAATACAGCCCAATGGCTGAGCTATCTACTACTCATCTTGGATGCAGCAGAAAATAAGCCAGATCCCAAATTTAGGATACATTTTTTATTTATTTGCCTTTTGGTCCATATGGTGACGCTTAGCTTTAGACTGTGTGTTATCCTGAAACCAAGAGAATAATTTTCGGTACTGTTGTGTTTTTGCCTGCTACAGTATAAGTCTTATTGACAGTGACAGACCAAAATCTTTGATAGACCTGCAAGAACTAATGTTAAAACAATTCTGTGGAGGACTGCAGACCGTGCTTCTGAAGACCTAGTTCTAATGCCAAGATCTGACACAGACTGAATATTACTATTTAAGCACATTTCTCCCCATTTAGTCAGAGTAGAATTAAACTTCTACCTGTATTTATACACAAAATGCTCTGTTAAAAGTGAAAGTACATAGAAAAAGAGCTGCAGACACAGAACACAAGGAAAGGTATTGCACACACTTCCTGTATATATGGATTCCACTTCAGAGAAGCTAGGCTTGAATAAATTTTCTCAGCAAAAGAACACTCTGCATCTACTAATATCAAATTTGTGGCTTTTGTGGACATTTTAGAAGGACTCATTGCATCCAGAAAACAGAGTACTGGTTTCTGCAACTGCATCAGTTAGCTACATAAAAGGGTGACACTTTTACAAACCTCTACTCAAACACATCATATCTAACTGCAAAATCGCTACCAAAATAGAAAAAATAATGAAATCACCTTTAAAAATTGCTAATCACAACAGTGCCTAGACCAAAGGATAGAAGAGAGAACATCCCATTTTATCTCAAATAATTTCTAATAGCAAAATGACACGTGAACAGAAATCCAGTGAGTCTTAGCTGAGTAACATGATTTTGTGCCACAGAGGGGAAGAATTATTAAGGAAACCAAGCCACCGTCATACACAACACAAAAATTTTTATGTGGATAAATTTAGGTCTTTTCAACTGCGACAGCAAGCGTTGCTGTTTGGCTAGGTATGAAGAGAAAAAGGGTGAACACAGAATATTAAATTAGGAAGATTCCCTTAAATGCTCAGATGGCAATTGCTGTAGAGGACCATCCTTGCATGCCGCATTTACTTGAAAATTTTAGTGATGTTGCAAGAGAGGCAAAGCACCATCTCTCTCCAGTAATTTTTTATCCAGACTTAATGATCTCCACAGACTAACAGTGCACATATCTTAGAAATAAATAATTGATGATTTTACACAGTCTAAGCTGGCTGAGTCATCTCCAATAGGCTATTAAAACAGCATCATGAGCTCAGTTGGTATAAAATGCCTAGAAATTCCTAGTTCTTTCTGAAACTGGAGACTTCTGACTGAAGACAATGACAAAAACCTGAATTGTTTTTGTTGTTGGAAATTGTGTTGGAAAATCTGAGAAGGTGGGGAGACAGTTTGTGATTTTTATCCCACTCATTAAACATCTCCCCCCTTTCCCTTCTCTAGCTTGCACAGCTCTAGTCACAACTTTCTCTGCAAACCTACAGCTCTTATGCAGGTGATGAAAACAAACAGCTGGTCCAAAAAGAAAGGCAAGCTCCCAGATCAGGACCATAAAGTCCACAGCATTGCTTCTGGGATACTCTCAGGGATATAGAACAGTTACAGATCTTGGAATTGTAGCTAACAGAGTTCCCTTCTGTGATTGTGAGCATAAATACCATAGCCTTTGTATTGACACTTAGGAGGGGACTTTATCCCCATACCATAAGTACCAAAAGATTACTAGTTGAACCATAAAAGAACCTAAGTTGGCTTCTTCATCTCCCCAAAGTGGGTATGGGGGTTACTGCTCAGCCATCACACTGCAGAGCATTTCTGAGAAAGGTTTCTAAGCAGTCACCACCAGAACAAGGCTCTGGGTTGTAGCGGCCCGGAGCTTGCTGCCCAGGGCTGCTTGTGAGAAAATCCTTCTTTCCCATGGAAGGTATGAAAAACAATAAGACAAGCACCTATTGTTTTCCACAGCTGTTGTGGGTCTGGGCGTGATATGTTTTGAACTGGGTGGTGTAGAATGCAGCCAACCATACCAGGGGGTGGTTGGATATTAGCAAATCATCTGCCTGGGTTCCTACATTATAAAAAGGGAATAGAACAATAAACAGAGCTCGCTCTCTCCTCTGCTACAGACCAAGCTGTGTTGACGTGTCCTTATTGCACCATTGCGACACTGGATAAGAGCACAGAGACGCCCAGTTTCCCTACTCAGGTTGTGTTACAGAATCATACAATCACACAATGGTTGGGTTGGAAAGGAGAGAGGTGACCCTGAGATTGGTCAGTTTGTTAGAGCACAGTGCTAATAACACCAAAGTCACAGGACTGATCCCCATATAGGCCATTCAGTTAAGAGCTGGACATGATGATCCTTCTGGGTCCCTTCCAATTCAGAATATTCTGTGATTCTCTGAACAGAAGTCTATCAGGCAACCTTTTCTAGTGTAATCCTGGTCTTAAGCAACACTAGATATGAAAATTTCAGACAACCTAAATCAGTCAAGGTTATGTGCCCATTTGCAGAAAAATAGTATTAACCTGTCCTGGTTCTGGCCAGGAAGATTAATTTTTGCAGTAGCCAGGAGGGTGCATGTCTAAGACCCAGAGGTCATTCAATAGCCCCTCATATCATTTTCTGTGAGCAGGGATGGGGGTACTGTGGCAGCAGTGAGGTACTGTCAAGCTCTGCAAGGTATCGTCATGACCATTTGCATTTTGTACGCTTTGGTTATTAATATTGTTGCTCTTACAGTTCATTTTCTTACCTCATTGCTGCTTCCAATAAATTGTTCTTATCTCAACTCATGATTTTTACCTTTTGCACCTCCAATTCTCCTCTCCAGAGAGAGGAGGGAGAGGAAGCTGGGAGTGAGAGTGGCATATACTTTGGAGTGGTTTCAGTGGAAACACTATATTTATTGGAGAATACTATTCCTAAACCACGACATAGTAGTCCCATAACCTGCAGTTTGTCAAACTGTTCTGGATACCCACATCCTTAAATCTGTCCTTGTCACAAGAAATGTAAGAGGACAAAATTGACATTGTCAAAAGAAAAACAGAAAAAAATCGACAAAAACTCCAAAACAGCAACAAAACCCTTACAACAACTAACAGCCTTTCAGCTCCAAGGCCAGTTCTTCAATTTGTGACCTGCTGGAGCACAGTGTCAGAGCTGCTAAGAGATAGAGGATGGAGAAAATACCAAGATAAGGAGTCAAGTTGCAATTTTACCTCTACCTGACAGTCTAGTAGCAAAAAGCCATGAAAAAGGGCCTTGCTCTCCCATCCTCCACCCCTGGCCACAGATTCTCATTATCTCCTTTCCACAGGCTGGAAGCTAAATGGCACATACTCCTCATGCATACAAATCTAATTTTTCTCTGGTTTAGCAGGCTTACTGCAGCCAGTTTGGTGTAAACAAACATGAGAAAACAAGAAAACTTTTCTTTTTTTTAAATTGCAGTTGGATGCTGGATTAATTTTGCTGCTGCAGCAATTTGGTCTGTAGGACCCAGCAGAGCAAGGAGCAGAATTTCTCAGGTCACAAAAGCAGACCACTAGATGCTCAGCACCCAGCTGTGCTTGTCTAACTCTGAAACACAGAGGCATCCTACCAGCAGTACCAATTTTACTTTCATGAGGGGTCACAGACACCCTGATGCTGATAACTGAACAGATTGTTTGCAGTAGAATAAAAATAAGGTAGAAAAGATGATCTTGCACTATCATTTTTCCCTATTTCCTACTTTAACACCAAAAAAGTTAGAGCTATGAAAACTAAGGCTAGTAAATTAAATACTGTCTCTGAATTTCTTCAGTGAAATTCTAGTTTTGAATAATTAACTGTTTCCATGACAGAAAACTAAAAACACTTATAAAAAGTAGCACCCCATAATGTTTTCACCTTCCTAACTGGAAAAGGCAAAAACTCTGAAAAATTACCTCCCAAAGCAAAAATTGTCTTGAAAAAAACCAAACACACACACAGAAAAAAAGCCCCACTGACATTTTACATCCAAATAGAAAGGATTACTGTGTTCCACCTAATAAGACATCCAAATTTGAGACAACTAACTCAAGAGTCAGGACATTGTGAACTAAACATGTAGAGACATTGTGAACTAAATATGTAGAGACCTGGTTAAGCTAAGATATACCTCTTCAGTGGTATCCTGTACCCATTCAGGGTCTCCCACACAACACAGTTATCTTTGTGCTGCCCTTACTAAATGGGCCTGAGAATATGTTATCAGTTATCCTATAGAACTGGTGATCAAAACTGATTATGCTTTGGTTAGTGTAATGATGATCATCGTTTAGGATGGAGCCACATAATTGGAACAACAGGGTACATTTAATAGAAGGAAGTGCTGGCTAATATGCTTAAAAAGAAACCACCCAAAGAAAAGATAAATAAGAAAATCCTAAAGTCTGTTTGTGGCAACCAATCATCATCAAATTACTGCTAATTAGTGGTTCAAAATGAGTTAGAACATCCAGATCCCATTTTCCTGGGCAATGTTATAAGGGTCTCTCTTTTTCCCTGATTCATCTGAAGAGAGGGCTTAATGAAATTCCTTCCCCTTCTCCAGCCTCTCAAAAAACTCCAAAAAAACAGCAAAAATTTTTTTTTAAAATTTAAAATAAAATAAAACAACACAAAGGAAAAATCTAGCATGCAAGCCCTCTGACATAGGGAGAAAAGTTGGCATCTTGACAAAAAAATGAATCACTTTTGGAAAAATACATTAAGAACAGCCATTTGTTTATGACTGAGAACTCTATCTAAAGCAGCATATTCAGAAAACACCAAAGTAGAGAAGGAAAAGAGAAATAAAATGGTTAGGAAAAAAAAATTGGTTCTTAGAGATTCTATTACAAGCGCCTAGGGGAAAAATATTACATTTTTTAAAATTAGGTACCATCTTCCAAACAATCTTTTTTCTATATCCTGAGAGTTTCTCAGTGCAAGATGTGCACTGACAGAACTATCCTATTTTCCGGTGCTTCTGATAGGAAAAGATATTATGCTATAATGAATCTTACAATCTTATATCCTCTATTTATAACGGACTCAGAATACTCCAAAAATAATTGGACTAGTTTCATAACTTCAAGTCTTGTACTATTACCAGTGCTTAGCAGCAAAGAGAATTGAACACTTATACTAAGTAATAACATGAAAACTCAAAAACTGTACGCCATACTGTCAAGTTTTACCAGGCATTGAGTGATTAAAGCTCAGTTCAGACTGTGGTTAGCTGAGACAATCTTCTGGACCCGATTTATCAGAGGTAGGGGGTTTTAGCCACTATATATTAAAATACTGCATTGAAATGGAGCCTGGTGGAATGCAGAAAGACTGAACTAAGCTAAACATATCTTATTAAGGTGACCAGAATTTACATGTCCTCCAAATATAACTTTTAGATTAAATCTTTCCTTCTAGGAAATGAACTAAGGCTTATTTTTAACATAACACATTTAAAGAAATATTAGACATGGCACTCAGTGCCATGGTTTAGTTGATGAGGAGGTGTTAGGCTATAGGTTGGACTTGGTGATCTCAGAGGTCTCTTCCAACCTAGTTTATTCTGTGATTCTGTAATTACATGGACAAGGAAAAGCCGATCAGCAACACTACTCAAAACCCTAAAGTCACAATAAGGCCTAAGTCAGCATTTGTGCATCTTCAACATACAGAAGAAAACCAAGTCATTCCATCTACCTTACCATGAGTTAATACTTGATTAGCCCTGAATACATATCTATGGTAGATTTCCATCTTGCTGCCTCTCTCATAGGCAGTGTCACCCTCCTCTCCCAAGTTCTGGTCTTCCTTTGAATAGGGTCTCTGTACCATAGACCCTATCTGAACAATTACCAAATCTATTTGAATGTCTTTATTTGCAAGACAATTAATTTCAGTCTAATGTAGTAAAATGTTGCATAGAAGAAACACTTCCAAGTCAATGTGTTGATTTCTTAAGCATACGTGGGCATTTCAGGTTTGCATTTGTTCAGACCTCCCACATAAGCAATCTGAACTGGTTGTGATTTTCCGTGTCACACTTAACCTGTTTGCTATGACTTTATAAAAGCACTGATGAAGGGCTTATCATAAATATGTTCAATCTGACATATTTTTGTCCTTAACAGCTCTAGTAAACAAGATTCTTAACTCCCAACTACTCTACATTTCTCTGCAGCTATACTTGCTAGAAAAATGTTAAACTGCACATGATTTCAACAGATACCATTCACACAAATTATGTTAATAGCAGACTTAATTTCTAACATCTCCAAAGACATAAGGACTTAGGTCAGCCAGGATTTCTAAAGGAAACAGGATGCCTGCCCGCCCCC
>VZRZ01000989.1:50841-64920 GCA_013398175.1 Climacteris rufus
CCCTTCATATCACTTGCTTAGGACTACATAGTATTTAAAATTCCAGTTTATGGTATTTTCTGGTATTGATGTGTAACTTACTTCAATTCTCCTATGCTTAAAAAAATAAAACAAACAAACAAAAAAAAACCCAACCATAGACAGGAAACCCAGGGAAAAAAAACAAAACAAAACAATCCCCCACAAGTACACAGCTGATCAAGATTCTGTTTATTCTGACACACAGTAAAAATACTCCTAAAGAATATTTAGGGGCATTTTTTACATCATGAAAACAAAACAAAAAAAAAACCCACACCAACCACAAACAAACAACTAAAGGGTTTTTTCTCTGCTTTTTTTTTAGCCTCAAGAGATGCAATTTTCTGTTCCTTTCTGAAATAAAGTACAAGTCCATTGACTGCAACACAAAAATTTCCAAGAACTCATTTATTCAAGAACACATTTTGTGTGTTTACTAGGTGCTTGAGCTAATGGAAAAATAAGTTTGGTACAGTTAAATTCAATTTTGCAATTAATGATCTATCGTATCTAGTCCTTTAAAGATGCTTTTGTCTCAGCTGAACTTACTTCGGGAAGTAATGAAAAAGAAACACTTCTAATTTGAGGCATAATTTCACTCCAAAGCTTTATAGCAACTTATGTGTTATCCTATTTCTTTCATTGGTAGATATTAAAGTACTTCACAAAGGAGGTCACTCCTATTAACCTCAACTTCCAGGTGGAGAAAGACATTTGCATTGAAATATAGTTTTGTCCAACATGATATGGTTTGGCCTCCCACACACTAAGGCGCTCCCTATACAACCTGCCATGTTGTATTATTTTTTGGTTCTGTTTTCCTGGCTACAAACTTGTTATCAAATGCACAGAGATACTACATGCAGGAACTCTATGGAAGCCAACAATAACTCAAATCTGTGGCACAGTGGAATCAGAGCCTTTATGAACAGAGTTTACTAGGTTTTACAGAAGTAGTATACAGTTATCTATCAAGAAAATACTAGAAGTTAACAGAAGAGTACACATGATCTCCCACATCTCTTAAAAAAATCATCTTGTTTTATCTTGTCAGAAGTGTCTTCATTCTTCATACTCTGGTGTTGTACTAAGGCCACGAGGAAATGCACATCGTGCTTGTACATGCCTGTGACAGTGCTTTGTGAGATGGCCCTCAGGAGACTCCTTTGCCTCTTGGGTGCCACAGATGGACAGGCAACAAAACAAATGGCAACAGATGTTAGCATTCAAAGGGTGCACTTATGCAACTGCTTGCAACACAACAAGGTTTAATGCTCTTGAAAAATGTTTGATATTGACCTGAGGTTAGAGAATGAATTAAACACTACAAAAGGCAGTTCCTGAGAAGTACCTAACAATTCTTGTTTGTATAACTGCATATTACCCTCACAGAAAGTGTCCAAGTAGATTCATCTTGGGCTCTTGGGAAAAACTATTGAAGAATGGTCAATAAAAGCCAGTTTCTCCTGTTAGCCAAAAAACATGCATGTCCATCAGCCAGTTCAATTTCTAGTCTTTACAGACACAACAAACACAAGCTTCTTTGTGGGAGATTAAACATGTTTGTGATACTTGTTATGTATTCCTTGACAAAATACTTCAGTGTGATGATATTTTGTAGTAGAAAAAGAGGCAAAACCCATCATTACATTAGCTAAAACACAGTGTATCTCATCAATTGCAGCTCTGAGAGCCATGAGCCATTCTATTTATTTCAGAGAGGACTGTTAGGAACCTCTGTTGGAAAATGCATCATTTCATTCAAGTTACTCTGCAAACCAGTCCTGATGGTCCCTGATGTTCACAAGCATGAATGAACCCTAATATAACCCAAGCAAGAACATTTCTTTCTCAGGCTGGCTGAAAGGTAGCAACAAAAGACTTGCAGCAGTCCTCTTTGGTCTAGGACCCACAATGAAATAGCCTTCCCTGCCCACTCTCCCTCTAAAGTAAAAAAAAAAAAAGGAAAAAAAAAGTTCCTTTAACCTCTGGCAAGCTTGTTTCTAAATATAAGTACCTGTCTTCTTTGAAATCCTATTCTAAGAAGGGAGCAGGGAATTCCTGTGGAAAGGTTAGCACTCTGGCAAACCCACAAAACACTGATGCTTTCTGTGTCTTGCTGAGATGCCAGACACTTCCACATCACCACATCATGATTGTGCTATGGTTATTAGCAATCCAAAATTAAAATTCTTACTCTGAAAATAGATCATTTTGCTGTTTCATGCTGTCAAATGAACCTGTAGGCACACAATGATATTGCACTGGGGGCTGAAGGTGAATGAAAATGGAACTAAGCTGAATGCTAAATTCAGCACTATCCAAGGAAACCAGGGTCTCAAACCAAAAACAGATGACTCTTGCAATGACTAAGTGTTGCATTAGTAGCCTGAATGCTTCTCCAATTTCATCTTTTCTACCAATATTACATAAGGAAAATCTCCCTGCTCAGCTCCTGCCTGTCAAATAGGTGCTGAGTAAATAATCAACTCCAGACCAAGCTGATGGTGTATAGATAGCAATGAAACCACCTTATTAATATGGCATGCAGATTTCAAGGATCAAAGTATTAAAGTATCCCATTTTTTCTTTAGCAGAAGGCTACCTAGCTTGCAGTATATGGGGCCTCACACAAAATTTTGCCTTTTCTGTTGCAATGATAAGAGGGCAATTTGCCACTGCCAGTTGTACTACCCTATCTCCAAATCAGAAATTAATCAACTAACAGAGCTGCAAGGACACAGTAAGCTGAACCTTCACTGGTAGTTTCAATGAGATTAATTGACAGGATATTTTAAAATCCCATTTGACATCCTGACAGTAAGACAAGTTGAAACAAGAGACTGTCCTGGCTCTGTTTCCTCTGTGCTTGTAAAAATGCCACATACACTGTTCCACAGTGAGGAGGGAGGCAGAGGAGCCCACAAGTTCCTGCTCCCCCATGCACATCAGGGTGTTACATGGAAATTTTTATGCAGGCACAGGATGAATAGAAAGGAAGCCATGAAAGTTAAAAGTAGAAATATTCCAGCAAATTACTCTCTTCTTGCAAGACAGCCTCTCCTAGAGAGCACAGGAACAACAAGATGTGTCTGCTGTTACCTGGGCACAGCTCATTCACCTGGCAGCAGAACATGTTTCAGGCCCTTAACGGGAGTAATGCAATGACTCCCATTTTTGCCAGGTAATGACTTCCTAGTGGGGGGGGAAAAAGGGGGAGGGGTGTGTTTCTTGTTATTTTTAAGCCCACTCCACTTTTTTTTTTAATAGATGAACATGGGAGATGACTTACAAGAAAAGAGCTGTTTGCAGAGAAGAGTGGCTGTGAACACTTTTACATGAACAAGCTGTATACTTCTATCACACTTTGCCAGACTAGAATTCAATCTGAGTACACTGTCAAATGAAGGCTGATGACAGGCAAGTAATTCATTCCCTATTCCAGGCTGTTTGCTTCCAACAAGTCCATTTCACAGGATAGTTAACAGATCCTCTAATGATAAGGATGACTGCTCAAAGCACTTAGAGTGATGTTGTTTTAATACCAAATATATATTGAGGTGGTTGACACAAATAGTGCCATACAAAGTAGCTTACAAAGGCCAGTGGAGTGGAACAAGGCATGAAACCTAATATTAACATTCCTCTGTTTCTCAACGTCAAATGAAATCTCTTGGTGTTGTGGGTAATTCTTAAATACAATGCTTTCACACAGCATTTTAGTTACAGCAAACGTAACTATGTTTGCAGATTAATTTTCTGGGTAAAGATTTCACTTTGCAAGTATTCTTTCAATTCTTGTAGTCCTTGTCCACCCAACATATTCCCAGTGATATTTATGTGGTATAAGATCATGGCACTTTATTTCCTTGAAGGAAAAACACCTGAAAGGGGAAAAATAGATCACTTGATATCACCACCTCACTGCACATCTTGATTTTATGTGGTATGTAATAGTTAACATAATATTTATAACATAAGGAAATGAAATATTATAAAAAGCTTCTACAAAGAAGATATTTTCAAGCATTAATTATGAAAGTCCAAGTTCAAATAATTCTCAAACACAAAGTTTTCCTCCTGTTTTCCAAAAGTGCTTTTGGTTTGGGTTCATCATATTTGAACTCATCCTGGCTGTTTCTACAACCATTTCTGAAAATCTCCTCTTCCTCTTTAAGTTTCATTACTGCTTGAGTCCTTTGAATCCTTTTCCAGGCCACTAGGTATCTAAACATAACAGAACACCCACAATGTGTGGTTTGTCCTAATTATAAGAAGTCATGAGTCTTGTGATAGTTGATTCATGAACCAATTCTTTAACAGAATGAAAAAAAATATTGGCTCAATTAATTTGGTTGTAAGTTCTTTTTGCAGCCTTTATTTTCACAAAGATATACACACACAATCCCATCTCAGTCAATAGAGAATGAGTCACTTGCTATTATGCTGCTCACACTTTCACCCTCTACTTGCATTAGCAATTAAAAAGTATTAATTGAGCATATGGATTTCACTGAAGGTCAAGACCCACTTTAACTCATACCTAGATATTTGTTAGGAGCAATCATTGACTTGTACAATCACTATGGTATTTGTATGTCTAGTAAAAACATACATTGATTTCTTTCATCAATATTACCTTGCTGCATTGAATGTCTATAAACAGCACTTTCTTGTCACCATGGAAGAGGGACAGTGCAGAAACCCAAAGTGTCAATGGTGGCTTCGGTCAGAGCTCATGGAGACAAGAACATCTCATCTCAAAATAATTATTAGGTTTTGGCAGTTTCCCTGAGTTTTGAGAGATGGTTCACAAAGTGACCCAAACCAAATATTATTTGGGGTCTTTCAAGTATATAGTAGTTTGACCATGAACAAATTTCCAAATGTTCCCCATACCTAAAATGCTGTGTTCCTAGCACAATTAGTTTAGAGTCAAAATTGTATTCCATTGACACTGCCTACCAAAACCTGTGAACAGTATAGGTGTTGAGTAGAGAACAAAACTTTTAAATTTCAAATTTGCAAATGCCTCTTGAGATTTTGCAAAAGGAAAAATCCAATTCTGGGCATGGTAATTAGCAGAGGGATGTTGCCCTGCTTCTTGCAGTTGTGAATGTTTTTACTTTCTTTGTAGCTAGTTTCTCACAGTCCTTTCTGTAAACATAGCTATGTTATTGTAACTGTATCTTATCTCTCACATTCCTTTCTCATGGACACAGAACTTTGATGGACATTTCCTTTCACCACTGTAATTGAGGGAGGAAGAACTGATTTCCTCCAATGAATAGTGATTTCCAAATGGATATAAAAAATAAAGAAGGCGGGTCTTGCCCCCTTCCTTCCTTCTCTCTGATCCTGGTAACAGGTGTCTCTGGCTCTTCCTTTCGTGTCGATACTGTGACAGAGGGATACCTGTAGTTGTCAGCCAAGCATTCACACTATTAGTGTGTTTGCAATTGCACTTAACATGTTCATTAAGCATAGAACATCAAATCCATAACATGCCCTTCCCTGCAACTGCTGCTCATCCCAGTGATGGCCAGTAGAAAGGACTGAACACAGACCTGTTGTGCTGAGTTCTGTCAAAAACATCAAGGTGGATTTAAAAAAAAATGGAGGAGGAAGAAAAAAAAAAAAGATATGTGGGAGAAAAACAGTCACAAGAGGGACACATGGTCACAACAGGTGAGTTATATCCATCCAACTAGACACAAATTAGTTGGTCTGTTACACAGTCAGGAAGGGCAAAAAAAAATCTGTATACACACTGAATACTTCTACCTTACTCCAGGGTCAAACCAAAACTGTTGACAAATGCCAGAACTCACATGAGATATCGAGCAACAACTCTCAAATGCCTAAGAGGCCATACATTTTTCCTCCTCCACCTCAGATCAAATGAGCTTACATTCTTACAGGAATACCTACAGACAAGTGCCACATTGGACTTCCACTAGAACTAAGGCAATGGTGCTGGAAGACTGCTGAACAGCTTCCAGTACCTAGATTAGTGAAACCATGAAGACATTCTTACATTTAGAAAAGTTTATAGCCTCAGTTACATTGGAATACCATAGTTCTCTGTGGCCATCAGTCTGAACTTCTGTCATAGCGCCTCCATGTCAACTATAGGAACTGAATCACTAAGCATCTGGGGGAAAGCAGAATCCCAGAAAAGCCAGTGAGTCATCATCCTACAGCGTCCTGTTTGTTCAGGGGTGAGCACTCATTACAGTGAGCCAGCCTGACTCGTCAACCTGATTTTTCCAACACCAAACTCTGAAACGTGCAAGAAATCTTACTCATGATTGTTTGCTTTGAGATTGGTAGAACTGATACAGAAACTGTTGGAGTTTAGCAGCAGTGGTCATCAGAACTAGAGTAAAGTGTGCAACGAATTTCATGTTTAATAAATTTTCATGTTCTCTGGTTAGCTTGGGAAGTCCCTACAGGAACCTAAGGGACCTTCTGCACTTACTTCAAAAGGCTTGATTTTAACTTTGTTTTTAATATTAAGTATCTAAGTGAACAAAAGCAACAAAACACCACTTCTGTCTGTGCTTCAGGAGTAGCAGTTGACACGGCCATATTTTCATCTTACATGCTGTATTTATTCAGAATATCTCCTGTTGTCAGACTCTGAGGAAATTAAGAAAAATCAAATGAAGGAAAAAATACTTTTCCTGTAAATAGTATAGAAATTTTCTGATAACTCACTATTGTAGCACTAGTTCCCTCCTTACTGATACTTTTGGTACTGTCAAGGTAGTGCAAATTAAGAGAAATAAGCTTTCTGCAGAGACAAGCATAATTACAGAGTTGGACTGAGGCTTCAGCAGGACCTTAAAGAAGGTCCTCTAGAAAATAAAAGATATGTAACTGTAATAGTAATTTAAAAGGAATACATCTCCCAGACATATCATTTTCCTTCACAAGTGAAGGCTGCAGAACTATTTATGAGCACTAGCCATTTGCCACTCCTACTGGCTTTCTAAATTTTTTCTTCAGACAGGCTCTGACTGATAGAAAACACAAAGTGCATATGATCTTTGTACTGGAAAGGAATGTTGAAAGCAGCAGCAGCAACCAGGCCCCTTTTCTCTACCCACAGAAACAAGTCAAGGCATGACCTTGATGTTGCAAATTTGTAATTAACACTCAAAAAATCTAAAGTTATATATACACACCCAATCAGAAACATGAAAATGAAGGTTTTCAGGCTGTAAAGCTAAAATATCAAGCTTCTCACAGCTGGGCTGAGTGGATTTGAGAATCCCTTAGAATCAGCATCAACCATCACTGATGCACAAGCACAGCACAGTTTGAAGAGATTTGTGCTTAATTTGTGATTAAAAGCTTACAACTCATAAAATAGAGAGGAGAAAGAAATAAAGCTTGTCTGCAGACAAATAGATTCCAGCCTACCTGCTTTTTGTACTTCTGTCCATAACTCTGGTAGCTGATGCTTTTCTGTGCCGATGAAACAATCATTGAATTGATTGTCTCAGTTGCTAAGGAAACCAAAGGGATGATGCTAATGGATACTATTTATGACACTGGAAACCCTAGAAAATGTTTGCCACAAAAAGATGGTGTCAGCTAGTTAAAAGCTACATTGAGTCCTAGCACAGAAAAGAGACTAGATAGAATTTTTTCCTCTTCTCCCCACTGACATTATTTTTTCTCAGATACTTATAGGTTTATGCTTGGTTTGATTGTCAGCACCATTTTACAGTCATTTTTCTAGCCTTATTTCAAAACACATAAGTTAGCTCAAACAGTCATTCTAATCCTAAGCAGAGGAGTCCAGGATTTTTTTGAAAGCATCATACATGATGAAAAATAGGATTTGACTTTGGGAATGTTCTCCAGAAGACAGAATTTTTGAATCAAAAACATTTGATTTGAGATGCTTCCACCTTTGCTCTTATGAACTGTTAGTCACAGAAGACTTTCATAACTGATGCAGCAGATCTCATAAACCAAACTGTTATGTTACAAATTATTATATTTTCAGGAACCTATGTTTATATTTTTAAAAAAAATCTCTATTAAAAAGAGATAGACCTTCTAAAAACATTAAAAAAGCACCAGGGAACTGCAAATTATTTTTTCTTTTTCCACAAGCTATATGTTCACGGCATGAATCATGTATCAAAAGCAACCACACAAGTCTGAACTTATCCCAGTGAAGGATCAAGCTCCAGGCACTTATTTATTTACAAAAGGCTCAAGGAGTTATTTTTGCACCAGAGTCACATATGGCCCATAGTCAGACACCTTGTTGCCATGGAAATCTCACATCACCACACTCTGCCTTGCTTCCATCCAAGATTCTCCTTTGCATCCCTGGTGATCCCTGCCTGTTCACAGCTCCCCATGGGTCCCTCATTTTGGGCAGACAGCAGCTGCTGGCAGGACTGGAGCACATTTAACCCTGTCTGGCACTTCCAATTATAGGAAGGTTCAAAAAAGTGGATGTTCAGTCAAGTCCTAAAGATTATCTGCCGCTTTACATTCTCATGCACACAAATCTCAAAAGTTGTGTCTCATTGCTTAATTTATGTTACAGAGAAGTAAACAGAGAAACTAGTGCCCTTCTGTGCTGGTGAGAAAATAGGAAGTCCCAGCCAATTTACAAGAATTTGTTCCTGAAGAAAGAGAAATAATATCTGATGACTACTCATGCTCATGGGAGAGCCATTCACTGAGGCAATTCAATGACAGAGCTCATAAGGTGCATCCAAAACAAAGCAATAAAAAAAAAAACACCAACAAAAATCCTCACACTCCAACCCCCAAAATGTTGAAATGCACAGGAAAGCACACTCTACCTGAGCACACAGAGTCATAGAATCTCTTGAGTTTGAAGGGACGCATAAGGACCAAAGTCCAACTCCCTGCTCTTTGCAGGATTGCCTAAAGCTAAACCATGTGGCCAAGTGCATTGTCCAGACACTTGAACTCTGTCAGGTTCGGTGCCATGACCCTTCTCTGGGAAGCCTGTTCTAGTGACCAACTGGCATCTCAGTAAAGAACATTTTCCTAATAGAATCACAGAGGAAGAAACACAGAATGGGTTGGGTTGGAATGAACCCTCAAAGGTCACCTTGTCCAATCCCCCTAAAATGAGCCAGGGACCTCTTCTACTAGATCAGGTTGTCCAGAGCCCCATCCAACCCAGCCTTGAATGTTTCCAGTGATGGGACATCTACCACCTCTCTGAGTAACCTGTTCCAGTGTTTCACCACCCTCAGTGTAAAAAACATTTCTTTCTTCTATCTAGTCTAAATCTACCATCTTGCAGTTTACATCCATTACATCTTGTCTTATTGCTACAGACCCTACTAAAAAGTTTGTCCCTACTTTTCTTATAAGACCACTTTAAGTACTAAAAACTGCAAGAACATCCCCCTAGAGCCTTCTTTTCTACAGGCTGAACAACCCCAACTCTCTCAGCCTTTCCTCATAGGAGACTTGTTCCATCCCCCCAATCCCCCTGGACCCACTCTAATAAGTCTATGCCTTTCCTGTGCTAAGGACTCCAGGTGGGGTCTCATAAGAGTGGAGATAGAGGAGCAGAATCCCCTTCCTTGTCCTGCTGCCTTCACTTCTTTTGCTGCAGCCCAGGATATTTTTGGCTTTCTGGGCTGCAAATGCACATTGATGTCCCTGTCAAGCTCTTCATCCTCCAGCACCTCCAAGTTCTCCTCCACGGGGCTGCTCTTCAGCCTGGACTGATACTGGGGAGTTCCTCAACCCAGGTCCAGCCCCTTGCACTCAGCCTTGCTGAACCTCATGGCTGACTGCTTCCTATGCACTATTCCAGTCCAAAGCAACAGAAGAACTTTAGACAGGTTTCACAAAATCTCTGCAATTGCAAATCTCTGCATAACGGGGAACAATTATTCCTCCTCCTTTTTTCTGTTGCACCTATGCTTCTACTCTCCACTCCAGGATCATATACCTATTTGCACATGAAAAATACTGCTCTTTCCCAATAGAGCAGGTAGGAATAAGGGCCTACAAGAAGTTAGAAAACATAAGATTCAGAAAGCTTATTGAAAGAAATAAAGACAAGACTACATTATACCATCCAAACAAATACAGGGCATTAAAATCACATAGAGCACTTCCATTGACATGTCCTGGTTGCAGACACTGACCCTTGGTGATTATCTGAAAACATTAAAAAAAGTAATCCTAGTGATTATTCTTCATACGAGCACACAATTCCGTTTCCAGGAAAGTATCTCAATTTTACCCAGCCTATAAGCATTAGCACTGCAACCTAGCAAGATATACCTATTTGAAGCACTTTCAGTATGAGACCATGAGCATCACAGTGAAAGTTAAGGGGGAAAAAAAGTTACAATATTTCCAAGTCAGGTCTAGGCAAAAAGAAAAAAACATCCTCTCACTACTGCCCAGTGCTGCTGTTCACCTTTTAGTCTCCTCTGTGGCCTTAGGAGAGAAAGTTAAAACCAGTGTTCCTGACAATTTTACAACTTGTGAAATTTAAATAGCCCTCTTTCTGTTTGAGATTAAAGGATTTTTTTATTAGTAGTAGTCCCAGCACTGAAAATTAGCCCATTGCAATTAAGGCTTCAACTAAAAGTAATGTCTCCCTTTAGGGAATACATGACATTTTAAATTAAGAAACATTCCCACTAACAAGCCTATAAATCTTCCCAATTAAGTGTATTCTCTACTAGTTTATGAGTCTTCTGTTCAATTTGACAATCCTAATCTCCCAGGAGGTATAGGAAAGGATGAGACCTCTGTGGAAGTTGCTTTCCACTTCTTGTAGTGGAAGGCGATACAGACACCCTCCCTGACTACACTTTTATTTGACAGATCTGAGCCAAATGGCACATCAAAGCCTGGGTACTCTTCACTGCTGTCAGGTGAAAAGGTTTTCAGTCAGCCAAAAGCCTCTGTGATGCATTTATCACTTTCCATAAGGAAGCTCTGTATCAGCACCACTAGAAACACAGCACCAAATGATTCTCCCACAGGAGCACTTTGCACACTTCTCCATGGATTATTCTTTTACTAATCAAAGCTTTCAGAGAACAGTCAGTGTTTGTCCTAGGAGGTCGTGTCACGCAGTGGTGATTGGTGGTACCAGGTGAGGTAGGCTGGAGGAGAAAGCAAGTACAAGCACATTTGTCAGCAGTATTAAATGTAACTTTTCTTCTTTCTTTTTGTTATATAGGTGGGTTTATTTCTTTTTAATATGTTAAAAGGGTAGCTGAAAAAACTGCTAAATAGGAGATATAAAAGAGACATCTGAAAAATTCACAAACAGTGAGAAACACAAGCCAAGAGCATGGGGAAAAAAAGAAGAGACTACATGAAGAGATAACTGCCTTTTTTTAAAGGCAGATGTCAAAAGCTATCATCTTAAAGTGGATGAGAAAAACTGGGGTACTGCCAGACACACCGTAAAAACACAGCCCACTGAAACACCATGTTGGCTAACCAAGTGTGATCATGGAATCACAGAATGCTTGAGGTTAGAAGGAACCTCTAGAGATCATCTAGTCCAATCCCCCTGCCAAAGCAGCTTCACATCCAGGTAGGTTTTTAGTATCTTCAGACAAGGAGATTCCACCACCTCTCTGGGCAGCCTACTCCAGTATTCTGTCACTCTCTAAGTAAAGCTTTTTCTTGTGGGTTTCAGTTTGTGCCCATTGCCCCTTGTCCTGTCACTGGGTACCACTGCAAAGAGCCTGATCCCATCTTCTTGAAACCCACCCTTAAAATATCTGTAAGCATTGATAAGACCCCATATCAGTCATCTCTTCTCCAGGCAAACCAGCCCAGCTCCCTCAGCCTTCCCTCGTAAGTGAGAGGCTCCAGTCCCCCAGCCATCTTTACAGCCCTCTGCTGGACCTGCTCCAGTAGTTTCTTCTCTTCCCTGAACTGTGAAGCCCAGAACTGGACACAAAACTCCAGATGTGGCCTCTCTAGGGCTGAGTAGAGGGTCAGGATCACCTTCCTCATCCTGCAGACAATGCTCTTCCTAATGTACATGAGGGTACCATTGGTTTTCTTGGCCACAAGGGCACTGCTGGTTCATGGACAGCTTGTTGTCCCCTGGGACCTCCAGGTCTTCTCCATAGAGCTATTTTCCAATAGGGCAGTCCCCACCCTGTGCTCGTGCCTGGGGTTGTTTCTCCCCAGGGGCAGTACCCTGCACTTGCCTTTGTTGAACTTCACTCGGTTTCTCTTCACACAACTTTCCAGCCTGTCCAGGTCTCAGTGAATGTGAGTGCAGCACTCTGGTGTATCAGTCCCTCCTTCCACTTTTGTATCATCAGCATCTCTGGTCACAGCACTCTGAGCTCTGCTATTCAGCCAGTTCTCAATCCACCTCACTGTCCACTGACCCATCCACACTTCCTGAGCTTACCTATGAGGATGCTTGCTAAAGCCTTGCTAATGTCCAGGCAGACATTATACACTGTTCTCCCTCATCTACCCAGCCAGTCAGTCCATCACAGAATGCTATCAGATTGGTCAAACATGATTTCCCATCATGAATCCATGTTGACTACTCTTGACAACCTTTTCCTCTACATGTTTAGAGATGACATCCATGAGGAGTTGTTCTATCACCTTTCCAGGGACAGAGCTGAGGTTGACTGACCTGTAGTTTCCTGGGTCCTCCTTCCTGTCTTTTTTGAAGACTGGAGTGACATTGGCTTTTCTCTAGTCCTCAGGCCCCTCTTCAGTTCTCCATGTCCTTTCAAAGATGATGAAAAATGGCTTAGCAATAACATCTACCAATTCCCCCACCACTTGTGGGTGTATCTCATTGGGAGTCATAGACTTGTGGGTGTCAGGTCAGCCTAAATGATCTCTAACCTGATTCTCCTCAGCCAAGGGAAGGTCTTTCTTTCCCCAGACTTTCTTCCTTGTTTGCAGGGTCTGGGATTCCCAGGGGCTGGCCTTAGCAGTAGAGACTGACTCAAAGAAGCAAATCAATAACTCAGTCTTCCCTGTATCCCTGGTCACCAGGGCACTCACCTCATTCAGCAGCAGGCTCTCATTTTACCTAGTCTTCCTTTTCCTACTAATATATACTTATAGAAGCCTTTCTTGTCCTAGACATGTCTTCCTCATCACATGCCTGCATACCCTGACAACATTCCTGAATTTCTCCCAAGAGGTTTGCCTCTTTTCCCACATTTTATAAATTTCCATTGCCAGGATCTCCTTGCTGATCCATCCAGGTTTTCTGACCCCTTTGCTTGATTCCTTACTCATAGGGATGCCCCAACCCTGAGCTTGGAGGAAGTGGTGCTTGAGTATTAACCAACTCCCTCAGACCACCCAAAATTCAGAGAGTGTATGATGTGGGGCAACTTGAGGCCATTGCCATGGGTCAGTACGCTTTGGAACTGGAAGCTTTTAGCTTCCCACAACACAGAAAGCAATAGTGCACTGTTCCACAGGTACAACCACATAGGCACAAACAAAATATTTCACACAGACATTTTAAAAAGAAAATTTTGCTGATATAAAAGAAAAACAAAAGTATTTTCCCAAGGCTATTGTCCCAGGCAAAACTACTGGGTAGGGGTGTGGAAAGAAAGAAAGGAAGAAAACCCAACAAAATACACAACAGGTCCTCTCAGTGAAAATGCAGAATGTGCCACTGCCTTCCCTAAAAGCAACATGAAGTAGAGTTTCTGCAGTGTGGCCTTTGCAACCAAAAAAACATTAGCCTGTCACAGTTGAGAACATTCCCATGCTGCTAGCCCTAGGGCCACTACAGCTGACCTCCATTTATGAAAGTAAGACACAAACATCCTTTCCCAAGAAGCTCAAGACTGCAAAAAAGGCAGGTAGTAAGGAAGGGAATATGCTGCAACCCCTTCAACCCATATCCTGAATCCACAAGTCTTAAGACTGCTCTGAGGGGCAACCCTGATGTACAGACAATTCGTACTTAGTAGACCCTGGATGGAAAGTAATAAAGACAAAGACATTAAGATTCCTTATCTAAAAAAAAAGAAAAAAAAAAAAAAAAAAACAAAAAAAAGG
>VZRZ01000989.1:72459-91012 GCA_013398175.1 Climacteris rufus
TAATAACAGATTTAAGAAGAAATCAAAACGAGGTTGGATGTGCAGTTTTAATTCCAGTCAGAAGAGGAGGAGTGAGAATATGTGAGAGAAATGACAATGGAGGCACCAAGGTCCGTGAAGAAAAAGGAGGGGGAGGAGGTGCTGGAGCCAAGATATCCCTGCAGCCTGTGGTGAGGACCATGGGGAAGCAGGTTGTCATCCCCCCCCGCGCCCCCCCCCAGCTTATGGAGTCCATGGGGGATGCAGAGATCCACCCACAGCCCATAGAGCAAGTGCCTACGTTGGAGTGGGGGGGATGCCCTGAGGGGGTTGTGATCCAGTGGGAGTCATCATGGACAAAGAGGCTTTGCTCCTGAGTTGGAACAGCCCATCCTTGGAGGGCTGCACCCCGTGGCAGAGGACCCACATCACAATAGTTTTGGAAGGACCGTTTGCCTGTGGGAAGATTTCACACTGCAGTTTTGGGACTACTGCTGCTCATGAGACCAGACACACGCTCGGGAAGTTCATGAAGAACTGTCTCCCATAGAAGGGGGGACCCCACAGATGCTGCAGGGAACTGTCCCCTTCTCCTTGAGCAGCAGAAGAAAATCCTGAGTGATTAACTGAACACAACCCCCACCCCTGTCTCCCTGCACTGTCGGTGGGAAGGAGGGAGGGGCTCGGGGGAAAAGGTGTTTTAAAGGCTTTACTTCCTATTATCCTCCTCTGATTTTGTTTGTAATAAATCCACTTAATATGTTCAACTTGAGCCTGTTTTGCCCTTGATGGTAATTGGTTAGCATTTTCTTCCAGTCCTTATCTCAACTCCATGTACTCTTCATTAAGTTTTCTCTCCTCTGTCCAGCTGCAGAGCAGGGAGTGTTAGGGAGTGGCTGTTCGTGGGTGCCTGGCATTCAGCCAGCTTCAAACCACAACACCATGATATCAACAGCCAGATTCAATTCTACTGGTGTTAGCTTTCCTAACCTGCTCCTTGGTTGCTTGGACAATTTCTTTGTATTCCCTCCAGGCCACCTGTCCTTGCTTCCACTCTCTGCCCTTATATGTTGGAGTTTGTCCAGAAGGTCCTCAGTCATACCTACAGGTCTCCTGATATTTATTTTTGCCTGACTTCCTCTTTTTTGGGATGCATCATTCCTGAGCTTGGATGACATGATTCTTGAATATTAACAAGCTTTCCTGGTCCTTGCTTCCCTCCAGGGCTTTATCCCACGATATTCTGCCAAACAGATCCCTGAGAGGAGGCCAAAGGCTGGCCACCTGAATTCCAGGGTAGTGAGCTTGCTGGGTGGCCTCTTTGCTACCCTAAGGATCTCCAACTCCACCATTTCATGATCACTACAGCCAAGGCTCCCCTTGAGTTTCACGTTCCGCCCTGTGAGAAGTATCAAGTCATTGCTCAGTCTGCAGGAGAAACTAGGGTACTTGCCATCACAAAAAGTGAGGTGCCACCATTTATCCAATGCACAGCATCCTGTCTCACTTCAAAAGAGGAACTTGCTGTCTCACTATGATTTTTGCATCACATGTAACTTCGGGTGTAAAAAGCTCCCACACACCACTGCAGAAAGGTGGTCTGTTCCCTTCCAGACCAATATAAGCAGAGTTTAACCTGAAAGTAAAATGACAGAGGGCTTCAGTAGTAGAGCAGTGGTTTCACTTGTATTATTGTTAGTCCTGTGACAGCCAATCATTCTTCATATGCCTGTAAAGTCACAGGACTATTACCAATTTGTGCTTGGTCAGCAATTCAATATTCTCAGCTATTTTCCTTCAAGTCATTCCTAACAGCCTCTGACTCACCAAGGACGACTAAATATAACTTCTGCTTCATTCACTGCTGGTACATCTGTGAGAGGAAAGCAATCAGAGGCAGAACACAGGGCTCCTAACCACACCATCCCCTCAGCTCACAAGCTTAACAAACCACACTGGTTTCCTCCAAATGCCCAATAAGATAGACACCACCATCCTAGAAACAACTGTAGAACCTGTAGTATCAAGTGAACTGCAAAAAGTGGTATTTCTGTGGTATCTAGCACTTCACTAATTACTTTCTGGGTAATGAAGCTGAACCTTTTTACACAGCTTCATGTTATTGCAGCATTTTTCTTGAAGTAGCATAAAGAATTAATATGAAATTTCCTTAGCAGTTGGAGGGGCAGGGTAATATCCAAATATAATTTTAAGGATATAATTAAAATATCACTTCCATATTTTTCCAAGACTCTAGCCTCTTAGAATTTTACAGAACAAAACCTAGCCAGTCAAATGAGAGAGACTTTAACTAACAAAACCACAGTCAGGACAAAAGTTAATTTTGTATTCTACAATTTCCAAGAACAGATAGAAGCAATAAAGGGAAACAGTGTCATTGTATGGCTTGAAGGAGAAGGCCTTATGATTACATTTTTCAAAGCTAGCAGTAAAACTGAAAATTATCCCAGTGAATTAAGTATCACAAAAAATATAGAAAAAGCATTAATCTCTGTGTTTCTGTGAAAACAACATCCTCAGAACGAGACACAGTAGTTATGGAAAATGCCTCCTGGGTATTCCTTCTCAAAAGCAGTTGGGAGTTCAGTATAACTCCTAAAATTATATATATGTGGGTGTATATATATATATAAAGCAAACACAAACTCAGTAGCACTTTTAACTGTCTGGACTTTCATTTTATGCATTATTTTATGTAAATCACAAGTTCTTGATATACTGTGTAGCCAACAACCTAACCTTTCATCAGGTTTAGGTTGCCTGCATTTGTTTTAAATTTAGAAAGTGGTCCACTTAACCTTGAACCTAAGGAGCAGCTATCATATGGATAATTGATTCTGGTTACTTTCTTAATTCCTATCCTAGTGAATACAGCAGGAGCACATGTCCCTTTGACTTTCAAAATACAAAATTCCACGATAATACCTTTCCTGTTAACACCTTTTCCATCAAAAGCCTGTTTGATAGAAAGAGTCAAGGGTTGAGGATGACTCTGGTACACAAGACTGATTAATCACCAAAAACACAGAGGCTACCAGCCAAATTAGTTTGATGGAGGATGTGCACCCTCCTTACAGTGCAGTGGAGCCGTGCTGCAAACTGCTAGGGACAGAGACAGCATGGTTTATTCTACAGAAAGTGAGAGTATTGCTACATGAGAAAGCTTAATCCAGTCTCAGAGCAGCTCAGACTAAGCTGTGACTACCTTCACTGCAACATCCACCACTTGATTTTTGGCATCTTTTATCCCAAAGGCATCCCAGCTGTAAACACCTGCATGCCCACAAAAACACTGCCATACATTTCCTTTGTTGAGGAAAACTGCATTCTCATTTCACTTTTAAAGCTTGTCTCAATTCTCTTCATAGCAGTCAAGGTTGTGCACTGCCAGATTCCAGTGCTTAAATTTTCAAAAGGGCGTAGTTCTGTATCCACTTGCATTCACAGCTTTCTTCTCTCATCTGAGAAGTGGAAAGCCAGTTGCATAAAACAAAGCAGGAAAGGAAGCATGGCTTTTGAGGGGACTGTTATCACATACCCTCATATCCATATAGCCTTCTGTCAAAAGATTTGTTGAAAACCTACTTCCATATTTCATTTATGTTGTTTCAAAAGTCTCACAGATAAGGACCAGAGAGAGGTACAACTCCCTGTTTCACAAGGGTTGAGTGCAAGAGGTCATGGAGTGTGGGCAGAACATCATCCATCCTTCTCCAGGTCCAGTGAGCACCATGAGCATTATAGATTACACAATAAGGCTGTGTACAACTTAATTTCTTACACTAGAGGTTTTTGAGCTCAAAATCTAAAGCCTACAGATATTTAGGTTTCATTCCTGAATCCAAAGACATTCACTCTGTGTTGGAAATTAGTAATCTTCTGGTGCAGGGCAGCTGGGAGGGTTGGAAAGCTTAACATAGAAGGGCAGAATCAGTTGTGTGCAGATACTGAAATGCAGTGGGTATAGAGTGGCATTGAGGACATTTGTGATGTTGATTACAGCCCTTATTGAGAATGGGGGAGGGGAAAAAGAAACAAAGGTCACAAGTGTAAATATTAACATGCTTGAATATCAACTCAAGAAAATCTTTGCAGTAAAGCAGAGAAACTCATTGCAGGACAGATGTTTCTAAAAGCTGAGAAACCAGAAGAGCAGGATGATCATCTTACAGCAAACTGGGTATTTTCAAAACTAGTCCAGTTTGAACAGGAGCTATGGCATCCTTGACAGATCTGCTAAAATCCACTGTGAGAAGCAATAAGAAAGTATTTTCAGAAGGTACCTATGAGGTACAAGAATCAACAAGTGTTAACTTGTGTACATTCCATAGTTCAAACATCGATTTATTCTAGTGCATGGGACTGAGAACCTCAGACCAGATATTTAGGCACCTGTACCACAGAAAAGACAGTGTCTGAGGAGACAGAGGCAGATCTCAAGGGGTTAAAACAGCCTGTTGAGATATTCAGCACTTTATTAATTCAATTTTCAGAAAACAAAGGAACAATTTATGCTCAAATCCAGGGGTCTTCAGTCATTGTTCTAAAGCCTTGGAGGGCCTCATACTCAGATTTCTCAGGGGTATTTTAAGTATTTAAATCCCATTATCATGTATGAGCTTTCACAGATCAGCAGCTCAGCATGTAATTCAGGGGATTTTCAATCACGCCTTCCTCCCAATAGCTCCTGTGTGAGTTAGTCATGAAAAAAATGTAGCACAGGACTAATTATAGAATAAAACCTGACAGAGGTGGTCTAACTTAAGGATTTTCTTTAGAATAATAATTTTAAGAACAACTATATTTAACCATATAGCTGAATTCAGTTTAAAAAATGGTCCCTATTACTCAAGACACATTCTTGCTGTGCAGTATGTCCTGTTCTCTGCAGTCTCAGCAAGCAGCTGATTTTGCCCCATTTTTGTAGCTGTCTTGAAATCTTAAGCCTCAACTTCAGTTACTGCTTTAAACAGAGCACAGTTTCTCCATACTTCCCCTGAAGAGCATATTTAAGCTTTAGTTTTACTACCTGTGAATCTCCAACACACTCACTCTGGATATTTCCAAACTAATCATAAGAATTCAACAATCCCTCAACGTTTCCAAGAGTAATATTATCTTGTCTAACTGTCCTGTTTAAAAGCTTTGGAATAGCATCTTCCCTGTGAAGGAGCATCATGCTGATGATTAGTTATGACTTTGTTTGCTAGCTGACTTCTTTTCAAGGCCCTTTATTTCCATTTCCCCTTCAGTTTTATTCAAACATTTCAAAAATTAGGCCTCACACTTATCCTTTCCCTGTTCTCCAAGATGAGGCCCATCCTCTGAGTCCTTATGAGGTAGCTGCTAATGGTACCAGACCTGCTTTGTCTCACTCTTTGACCACTCCAGAATGAGCATATTCCAGTTGAAAGGAACTTGATTTTGCCTTTTGAAAAGTGCCCTTGAAAAAAACAGTGCTTAGAACAGTCTTATTCCATGGCAGATGCCCTACTGCAATCCCAAGATGTGACTGCAGTCATACAGATGTGCTGAAGTCAGACATAACCCTGGTTACCTGTCTCTGTTTCCATGTTCTTGACAAGCTACCACATTCTTACCAAGGCTCACTGGCACCTGTTTCATGGCTTGGAACCTAGGTCCCAAGTGACCATGACTACGCATTCTTCTTGATGTACAAACACTACAATATTTAGCTCCCAGATTTTCCAGCAGCCATCTACAGAACCATTGGAAATGGGAACATCCATGTTATCCCAGGCGAGATCTATAGTCATGACCAAACAACACAAAACATAAAAGGGACACTAAGCCACAGTGTGGGTATTCTTCTTATATATTCTTCCCTTATGTCTAGGGGAGAAAAAGGTTAACACAATGCAGTATGGATGTTTTCAAAAGAAACCTACATTTATTGCATGTCATTTTAAGACTTGTACATGGGTATGCCTGTAAATGTATCAGCCCACATTAAAAATTCAAGCGTGCAGAATCTAAGAGTGGACAGCAAAGGCAGAGGAAAACAGGGAGAAATGCCCTGTTCTGACCTCCCCACCTGAGGAAGGTGTTAATGCCTAACAAATGGCTTCTCTGTGGTAAAACAGTGAGCCCTTAAAATGCAATTATAACTTCACAGTGGCCTAAACCAGATAATTTACAACTTCAATGCTTCCAGGGCTCAGGCAGAATCTTAGTGCAATTAAGCACTTTATTTCTCAATTAGTAATGAATTTAACAAACACAAGAGACAGAAGAAAATCTGAAAGTGCAGACTTTTTAAGTGAGACAATTGAGGAGTTTATTATTTTATTAATGTAGCCAGTTGTGGTCAGCTTTACTAAGTCAGACCAGGATCCAGCTGCAAACATTTCAAGGAGGGAAAGGTGACCCCTCTGTACAACTGGAAAAGAAATCAAATATGCAAAGGCTTTGAGAGACAAATCATCCTCCTGCTATGTATAGCCAATACTTCATCAAACACAAAACAGGGTTGAAGCCCTTCAAGGCTCCCTCCAATACACCCTGACACTGAAGCCTATTTTCTCCAGCCACAGGTGATTGATAAGCTCAGAGCTGAGAGAAAGTCATTTTCCTTCTGATTCAGACAGAAGATGTGGATGTGAACATAGAAAGAGCAGAAGGGGGGATGTCACTGAACCAACAGCTCTGGAGCTTGAACCTGGAACTTCATTACCACAGCCATGCTATAACAGTGATCCAGTGAGGGCACAGGCATGAACACCATCTCAGGACACTGCTTATTGTCACACCGCCTGACCCCATTTTGACTCATCCCCCAGACAATCCAAGGACATGGCCACAGAGCTTGCTTCTCATATGCAGCATGGATAGTGGGAAAAATGAGGATAGACATGCATGTGGCCCTACACACAGAAGCCAGGCCAGGCGACATTGCCCTCAAGACCACACAGTAAAGGACCTAGACCATTTTATTTACTGATAGACATGTACCTGAGAATAATTTGGGTTAGAAGGGACCTTACAGATCATCTAGTATCTTATAGAAGTAGTAGGAACTGTAGAGACAATTTCTTCTAAGAGATGCCAAGTACTATAAAAAATATAATGGTTTCCTTGGTCTAAAAAAAGCCTTTTATTTTTTACATGGATGAGTCAGCAGATAGGAAAGGCAATTCCCAAATATAGCACCTTGCTTGTCCAGAGGACACAGCAAGAAGAAAAATCTGATTAAGGCTTCCTCCTTCAGACAGATCACATTGCTTGTGATGAGCCACATCAGTCACACAGCATTGCCCATCACCAGCCCTTCCTTATAAGGTTCCCGGAGTGTTCCAACAGCAAAAAAAAGAAAACAGCATTTTGTTTGATATGAGATGAGGAGATGACTTCCACAAACTTTCTGACATGGTTAAGATTACATGGAGTACCCAGCTGGAACAAGAACAAAGTGACCAAATAAGCAGCTGTCTGTACTGTCACACTCTACCCACTTTTAGGTAGGTCTCTTACCAAAAGCATGTTCTCTGGATCATTTTGAGCTTTCCCCAGCAAAAGTTTCTTGGACAGGCATTCCAGGCAAGATACTTAATATTACATACACTGCTCAACATCAACCCTGTGTTCCAAAAATTTTGTTAGACTACAAATCATTTCTAATTGTTGGCTGTATTTTAGTTCTGTGAAACATAAAAAGCCCATAGCAGTTCAAGCCAGTCCCTGGCCTTCCACCTTTTTCTGAAACAATACTCAGAAAATCCAGTCACCTTGAATCATCAGCCTCTCTGCAAGATGAAGGGTATTTCTATGCAATTCAAATTTCCGAGAATTTCTGGCTTTATGGCCACTGGTCCCAGCAGACAAGATTCATCACATTCTACTAACTTCAAGCAGAGCTATATCTTTTTAGTCCAAAGAGGGATATGGTGCAACTGAGTACTTTTGGACTGCTTCTTGAAGAAACACCTATGAAAAAAAATATGTTTTTAACAGCTAGCCACAAAGATTCTGGGATCAAATTTATGGTTTCTTACTTTTGCCCAAAAATCATATCTTATAGAGTTTTTAGACATCATTGTATATATAACTTGTTTGGTATTCTTGAACATTTCTCATTGAAAATGCCAAGTTGAAATTAACTTCACTAGCATTTGAGTGCAATTGTTGTGTAAGGACTTAAACGATGTAGGCAGTTTCCTCTTTTGCAAGGTGTCTACATACACAGAAAAAGGAATGCTCTTATGAATATAAAAATGTAACCACCAGACCCTAAAACATATGTTGTAGAGCTGTTTTTTTGAATATAAATATCAGATAAATTGTGTAAGTCATAATGTAGAGTGAATCTCATTTCTAAGTACATGCCAGATACTTTGTAAACTGCTGTGTCTCACTGGAATACAGGTTTGAATAGAAGTGTGTTTTACCAAAAGTTATTGTAACATTCAGTGTCAGTATTAAGCAGACTAGAACCAGATTTTGGGAACAGAATTTAATAAGTCTACCTAATGCTGAATATTAGTCATACCATCTACAAAAGTAATCACCTCAGATAAGCCTGATGAAGCTGCTAGCCATTTTCCATTCCTTAACTCATTGCCTGGA
Organism: Climacteris rufus; assembly: GCA_013398175.1. Lineage (NCBI taxonomy): Eukaryota > Metazoa > Chordata > Aves > Passeriformes > Climacteridae > Climacteris > Climacteris rufus. The sequence continues at coordinate 81,043 of VZRZ01000989.1, forward strand.
CTAAGAACATAAAAATCTTGCGTTATCTCCATAGATTTCAAAATTATCTGAAGCTTCAATTCTGGACTTTGTTTCTCATATCTTCAGGATAACATTTATATATTTCCATAAAGCTGTACAATCACTAACATGCAAAGAGAAATCACTACAGTATACATCCAGATAATTTAATAAATGAAAGATTGATTCAGGCTTTCAAATCCATGGGTACCAAAACACTTAGCCCTATTTCTATCTCTGTCTCTATTCTTTTCCCATCTTATCTCACTCAAAATATACCAGACATTGAGTATATTTATATGCCAAATGATTGTGCTACAAAAGGACGGAATGTATATTTGAAGGTTGTGTGCTAAGGTACCCAAAACACTAAGATATAAGACCTCATAACTGCATCTTTTCACAGGTTGCAATCCCAAGTCACTGAGTGCATGGCTATTTACTGAGCTAAATGCCTACTGTGAGGTATGGACACATAGCTGGGAATACATCTTCCTTCTTAGAAAGTACATTCATTCCCTCAGTGCCACCCACAGTTTGGGATGTTCTCAGACACAAGAACAATGTGCATGAGAACCCCTTGTCTCAAAAAAATGCCCTTAACAAATGCAGCAATCAAATCAGCCAGTCATCAACGTCAAACACAGCAGGTTTTTTTTCCCCTCCCAGCTCCAGAGCACACCACCTTCCAAAACACATTTAAGGCTTGTTGAGTAAATGTATAATCCAAAAGATAACATGTTCCAGAGAGAAGACACCAGAATTCCGTAAATATGTGGTCCAATTAAACAAAAACTGATAGCAAACTCCAATTTAGCTTAGCATTAATGGAGCTCAGTACAGGTGTTCCCTAATTTACCTCACAGTTTCCAAGATGAGGATCACAAACATGTAAAAATTACAATAATGTACCCCCATTACCAATACACATAGCAAAGAGCAAGTTCTTTGCTGACCTTTCTATAGCAAGGTTTTCCTCATCAATAAGATCATAGCATGAATGTAATTAACATAGAAGGAAAATAAGAGTCAAACCAAACCACATCTCAAGAGAGGAAACCATAGCAGCAGCAGATGGAGGCATTAAAGATGAGGCAGTAGACATTAAAGATGCTAGCAAGACCCAGTCCTCTCCTCTGGCATTTTTGAAGAAATATTTCTTTAGAGCTAAGCATACAAACATCATGGTCAACTTACAATAAAAGTATATTCTCTTGAGGGGGACCACTGTCAAACTCAGTGTAGCATTACTTTATAGCCAGCTCATACAACCAGCACATGAGCTTCCTTCCTCACAGCACTCTCAGGCACAGAGCTCGTTGTAAGTAATTTTACTTTTGTTTTGCAACATACAATTTAAGTCAAGGCTTGAGAAATTAATTACACACCAAAGAATACAAAGAGCTGCAGCCCAGTCTCACACTCACCAGTTTGCAGGTCCACAGCCCTTCTATCAACTTTACCAGGAAAGAAGTTAGGCCTCTCATTCCCTTATAGGCCAGGCAACACATAGCAGTGAGCCTCATTATAAGGCACTCCTGAAGCTGGGTTTAAATAGGGTAATAGGTTAAATACCTATTAACTGGAAGGCAAAGAGCACAAGAGTGTAATCATGCTTTCAGGAGGCCTTTGAGCAGCAGCTGGTGGCAGCTGGTTTTAATTGGATTTTCTGTTGAGGCAATTCCTATTTTGTGATTTATAATGAAGAAGCAAACTAGTGTTATTTTGAAATGCTAGTTTATTATGCAGCATAAGATTAATTAAACAAAAACTCTGTGGCAGGACCGTGTAACCTCCCTCTCTGCTGCCAAATCTTATCTGCTGATGCTAAGATTAGAGGACTATCTTCCCCTAAAGTTCTTGGTGCCAGCTGTGAGCTCTTTGCTGGGAAAGCAGGATATACAAGATAAAGTGACTGACAGGCACAAGGATTTTATAATATAAGAGAGCACTGTAAGCTTCAAAAACCAGGCAGCAGTTTGGTTACTTCTTGAAGTGCACAAACTGTTCTCTCTGACATATTTAGACGTCAGTATGTCATATCTGTGCTTCTCTTCTAGAAGTTGAGAGAAAGGAATTGATAAGTACATTAATTCCTAACCTTACTATTTCTTTGCTACAGGTACCTTTTATTATTGTGCACTATTTATTCTACTGGTAGTATCTTTTTGTTTATCCTGTGTAGTAAGAAGTTTTGCTTAAATTCTGGTCTCATATGTGTTTTCTTGTGACTATTACAACAAATCAATCCATGTTGTAATAATCCTGATGGATCATAACTAAAGAACCAGAGAGAGAATACGTGGTTTTGGAGTGCAGGCCACTCCAAGAGAATAAAACCCATTTAAACTCTCTGATATTCATAACAAACCCTGAACAAACAAACAAAACCCCCACAAAACCATAAAACAAACAAAAAAGACCTCTACAACCACCAAAACCCTCCTCTGGATAACATGAAGGATCTGAAGAAACTATCTAAGCTCTCTGCCAAAGAAAGTCTGGCAGGCCTCCTCACACCACTTTATCTCTGTGCAGCAATTCTAAATGCATTAGAGTAAGCTACCTCAGTACAAAAGGGACTAGAGGCATTTGAAAGTGACCCTGGCCTAAGGCTTGAAGGAGTCTGAGACTGAGGAGTGTTACAAGGCTATTCTTCCTCATAACTGAACTGAAATTGCATTTAGATGCTATTACTACAACAATCAGGAAGGAAGTCAAATATCTTGGCAAAACAGCTTCATCACTCCACCCATACAATTAAGGTCCAAAGAGAGCCTCAAGTTCTATTCCACACAGCCACCTTTATCTGAGGGAGCACTTACAGCTGAGTCAGTGATGGTCCACTGACTTTATGGGGAATTTTGCCATTGACTCCAATGGAACTACGCTATTGTCCAAGAGGTAATGAGAGGTGTTACTTTTAAGGTAATACTGAGAAGCATTAAAGTATCTTCTCATCTTATGTATAATTCAGAATATATAATAACAATAATATAATTTCAGACAACTTCTGAGTGAAGCCTTCTCTCATGGACTGAGGCATCTTCCAAAAAGACTGCCAATGTTGATTATGAAACTGGACAGAGAAGAATCTATCAAACTCCTAGTAAAATTGCTAAAACATTTAGTTAGCCTTACAGTTAGAACAACGTTCCTCATTTCTAGCTTGCATTAGCACTACAATAACTTTGAGCACCTTTATCACAATACATTATTTTCTCTAAAATTACAGTTATTAACTACCAGAAATTGCTTCTACTACAACAGCCACAGTGTTGATTACAGCAATGAAAATGCTATAAATCAAAGTCTCCCCTATAAAAGCCATAGTCTATTCAATGTAATTAAACAGATTATGACAAAGATGCACCTTTACAACAGCAAAACCATTTAAACACTGGAATAAGTAACCAAGAAAGTCATTACCCCCACTATAGCTGGAGAAACAAAGGGCTTTGGGGTTTCATTACAAAACACAAACATTTATTTTGGACTGACACAACATGAGAGGTTTGGTTTCATTTGAGATGAATACATTTCTTTGTCTTATATTTGCTCTGTCTGCATTCATTTAGTAAACAAAACCAGACCAAAGTATTTTAAATGGGAGAGCCAAAGGATAAACTTTCAAAGTAGAAATATTTTGACATTTCAACTGTTACTTGAAATATTTCTTTTTCAGTAGTGCTTTGTCAAAATGTTTTCTTCAAAATCTGTTTTCCTTCCATTTTCTGTTTTCTCCACTGAACCAAATAAAAAGATATTTCCTTCTTCCAACCCTCCAGAAATACTTCTTTCATTGAATTTGCAATCTGTCAAAATAAAATTATGTGTTCATTTCTGAAATAGGTAAAAATAATTCCAAATGTTAGAGAACAGAATTATTGCCCTCGGTTATGAGAGATGTTGAATAGCAAAGTATAATGGTATCTTACAGCCTTGAAATTGATAACAGGCAAAAAGAATGAGAGAATTTTCTTTGAATGCTAGGTATATCAATCATGAATGGAAGATTCTACTTTTTCCACTTCTAGCTACAGAGCATTCAAATAGCACTCAAAATCCCTAATAAAAAGGCATAGTTGGTGACCCAGTGAAAGTTCCAAGCTATGTCAGCATCCACCAAAACCTGTCAGTGACATCATGATCATCTTACCACCAAGCAAAAAATGATTGGGACATAATGCACTGTAGAGTATGAATGGGTAAAAAAAAAAAAATCAGACAAAAATAAACAAAAAAAACCCCAAATAAACAAAACAAAAAAAAAAACCTCATTGATTTCCTCAGATTAAAAAAAAAATAGGTACTGAATAGTATTATTTAGACAACTTAGCTCTCTGCAATGAGACACCATAGCCTGAATAGGTCCCAATACAGTTTTGAAGATCCGTCCCTTAATCTTCAATCTTTTCAGCACAAAACACCTAAAACAAGCATCAGTCCTGAGCTATTAAACAAGGGAATAGAATGAAAAAGTGACTTAAGTCCAAGTTAAAAGTCCATTCTTCAGAGAATATCACATAACACCAAGCAAGCAAACAGAAGAAAAGAGACAGTGAAACCTATTTTGTTAGGCAACACATGTGCTATTTCCTCATGAAGTCTGAACACAGCTATTCTAGAGATTAAAAGCTCTGGAGAGAAAAGGTGCTGTGCTGAATTAGTTCTACCAAGTGCAAAGCACCACACTTCCAGTGAAACATGGTTATAGAAATCAAAAGGGTTTTAAAACTATGTAGGCACAAACAGAAGATTTGTATCAACTAGCCTGTCCTTGTGACACATTCACAAATGCATTAATGTTTTAAATGTCCCACATGAAAGTCTACGGATAATGTCAAAAGGATGATATTCACACCAGAGCCTTCAAATAGATTGCACTTCTCGCTCTCAGGTGTCCATGACAGTGGAACTGCTCTGCCTATGATTGTTGCCTATTTACTTTTGAACATCATCAGTGAATTAAGGTAGACAGTGTCATCACAGATTTTTGACTATTTTTTAGTTCAGAAATAATAGTATTCTGGTCTCTTGAGGGTACCTCTTGTAATCCCCCTGGTCCCATGTCCTCTGAAAGTGACTCGGGATCAAAGGTAGAACCGTATTTTTATTGGACTGGCTAAAAGGAAGATAACATTTCCCTTGTGTCTCTATTCAAACACCTTGGATATGTTTGACATGCTTATTTTGTCACAACATCTATAAATCACAGGAACACTCAGTGTATGCTCTCCTCTGTTTGGGGTTTTTCTTTCTAAATAGAGGTTAAAAGTTCTGAAGAGCCATGTACCAACACAGGTGCTGTCTTTGGGTTGCAATTTGATACAGGTTTTCTTGAAAGTAAATATATAGTTGGTTGCAAAAGCTGAGATGGCACTTATCCTTCTCACTGCTCTCTGGGAAGTAATTGTTTGGAGAGAGACTTCCATCATTAAAATCAAGCAGTGTTTTCTGAAAAAGAAATATAGACTAAGAGACAATCAGTGACAGCCTGGCAATTGATGCATGGTATAATGGCTAATTACATTACAAAAACACAGTGGCTGCACTGTTTCAGACAACAAAAACAACTCCTTAAACCAGAAGATGTCTTTGCACAGAGATTTTCACAGCATCCTCTGGACAATGTGGTTCCTGCCTGATAACAACCACTCTCAGACACTACCAGTATACCTTGGCAACAGCACCATCACGGTGTTGTCCTTCCCGTCTTTGGCCTTATGATCAGAATATGTCTTCGAAAACTCTGCTCAAGTTGGTTACAGAATATTTGTGTACTACCTTTACTCTGCCCTGTTGTTAATATTTGTATTACACATAAAGGTATATGAGAGAACAACAACAAAGTAGCTGCTTTATAAACTTACAGTGGCTGCTTTATAAAAGCCAACCAGTTTATCAAAAGCTGATAGGAAGCAGTATAATGACTTCCAGAATTGAGATTGGACAGATGAAATATTAAGACTCCAGGGGATCTTGAGAGAAGTTACTAATGTTGTCCTCATGATCCTTATCATTTACAGTAGCGGTCAAGCTTACAGTTGCTCCCATTTCCATGTGGGTACCAAAACACAGAACCTGGCACATGGCACATGAAGCTACTTTAGCAACCTCACCTATGGGAACAGAACACACAGGCATGCGAGAGTTACCAAAAGACTCTTTGGTTCAAACATTTTCCCTCACAAGCACCCAAGACAGGAATACAGCAGAGAGAGGAAACCCATCTGATGTGGCCTAACCCACTCAAGCACAGTAACTCATGCACGTGGCAGCCACAGCTGAGCCTGCCCAGAAAGCCTCCCCTCAGCCCCTGGCTGGATGTCACACTGGGAGCAGAGCACTTCTGAAAGTCTTCCCTTAGCAGGGGGGCTCTGCACTTGAACGTACCTTCCACCACATCTCCTCTCAAAAAAAATTAATTTCTTAGAATGATTCTGAACACTTTCCCCTCACCTGCTGTTGGCTTTGAATTACTCTTCCCTTGAGAAACCAAATTTTAAAAATTAACCCAAGCTCCTAGGCACTGATCTTCATAGTAGTGTATTTCAAAACAACACAGCCGTCTAGCGGTAGTAGTAGCTGCTGCTGCAAAGAAAATACTCTCTGCTGCACACATTTGCTGTCCAACACTTGACACTTCTAGAAAATGGTGGGTTTGATATTTTTCTTTTTCATTTGGGTCTAAATTAATTTTTGCCTCTAAAGCATGTAGGCACACTGCACTTGCAAAACTTATTTGGAAACAACCAGGCCTATGAGCAGGCAAGTTTCTTACTGAACACTGGAAATGCAAACATGAATGGAGGCAGTCTGTGAGTGAGGATGGGTCACTTAAATTCTTCTAACTCCTCCTGCCTCTTTCTCTTTGCTCAGCATCCCCTTACAGGCAAATGTTCACTGACTCATGTGAGGTCCCTGTCACATCTTCAATCACTTATGTATGTGCATTTTAGATTATACATCTCCTAAATATTTCCTGGGATTGTGATATTCAAATTTACCAGCACCAACAGGAATGAAAAAGAGAACTAACAATTCCTAGCCCATATATTTTCAGTGTAAGATAGAAAAAAAAAGCACCTAGATTTATGATTATGATTGTCAAGAAAGCATCTTCTGTATTTCTGGCTCAGGGGACAAGAACAAATCTATATCCAAAGATGGTGATAGCAGAGGATGACAAATTATGACAATTAATCATTTTTGCTAGCTAGAACATTTTGAACAAAGAACTGTGAAATACAGCAATGTCTGACAACCAAGTAGCCAAGCACTGATTTCTGGACAATAGCAACAGAAAAATCACCTCATATAAAACAGGAATGCAGCAGCTGGCAGTATCTGTCTAGAGTCTGAAAAATACAGTTTTTTCATTCATAAACTACCCTCTGCATCAGAAGTTTAAAAAAAAAATACTCTTTATAATACACTCTCCTAGCACTACAGACCTGAACTGACCTCTGCCTTTTCCCCCACTTTTCCCTAGTATTTCTGGCCATTTAAGGGCATCTCCTGAATGGCAGGAACAGTTCTTGAGGAGACTCAAAGCCAGAAGAAAGGCAGACAGATATTAGCTATTAGTGCCACTCCTTGTGGATCTGTGTCAAATCAGCAGATTTGTCAGAGTGGGAGTGTTATGGGCCTTGCTTTCCAGATGAAGGTGAGCCAGTCATTAGGAAGGTAAGGACAGGCAACCATGTTAATAATGTCACTACAGCAGAACTATTCAGACCACAGTGTTTCGCAAGAGGTGAAACAGAAGAGCAGCCTCTGGAAACTTGCCATCACCATTAAGCAAATAGGAACAGACATCTGCAACTCAGTGAACATGAGTCTCATACCAATTGCTGCATTTTGCTACAAGAGAAACGTGTTTTACAGAAGCTGTAATTTCTCCAATTCAGCACAGGCTCCCAGAAGCTAACTAAGATGTGTTCATCAAACTGGATGATAAAATCACTTCAGCTCCCAGTAAGACTGAAGCCTGTAAACGCTGTGGCAACCAACACCACCACCTACAGAAGTTCTTGACAGGATTTTTGCCTCAACTTGCTCACTACTGTCCATTGCAAACTTTTAGCACAGCAGGTGGAAGATAAAGAAAGCTTTAGACTGGAGTTTCCCCTCCACAAGGGGAAGAAATTAACAGCATCTACACCTTGAGGTAGAATATTGCACTTGATGTCCAAGCCACTACCAGCTGAAGCCCTCAGGATAAACAGCCTAAATTTTGTGAAAGCTGTTAACTGATGAAAGACTATTCCATCATACAACAGCTGCTCAGACCCTGAGTCCCATCATGACCTATAGGTCCTGGTACTCTAAAACATCTTTGCATTGATGTTACTTACTTCAAGGCTAAACAGGACATTTATACTATTCTGTTCAATGTCTCTCATAACCAAACTCAGCTACACTTCAAGAACAGCTGTGATCTCAGGCTGAGTTTATAGTTTTCCTAATGCACTAAAAAGTGCACTAAAAACAACTTACGGTATCATTAATGGTTAACCTTCAGGGTTGTTAATTTGAAGTTCACAGATCCATTTTTGCATTAGTGCAAATGTTCCCATTGCTAAAATATTAATTTGTCTTGGTTAGCTGAGCATATAATTTCTTCATTGGGAAACAAAACTGTGCTGGGCCTTCACAGGTATTGCATGTCCTTTTTATTTATTGCTTTTAGCAATAGGTAAGTAAGCAAAAGAAGCTTTGTGGACATAGGGAGGACAGATCATGTAGATTAATTGCTTTTTTCACCTCTTCCTGATCTGAGATAAAGCAGCATCCACTCATGACTATGATACTACATGTAAATCTGGTGTTAGTCTTACAGGACAATTAATCACAGAATCTCTTATAAGACTGATAGCCCATCTGATTTTTCACCCATTTATCACTGCACTGTATTTTCCTGGTTTTTCACAAATAATTGTTGCTAGCTGCTATGGGCTGGGGTATGCTAATGCTACCCACTGAACAGCACACTGCTGTGAAGTAGCCCTGTTCAGGTCACAGGAAACCCTTTGGGCATTACTCATTGCCTGAAACAAGAAAGGCATAACAGTTTTGGGAGAACTGGATGAAATCCACAGAAACCAGCCTTTCTTCCTCCAAATCTAATCCCTTACTTTCCCTTTTCTTAATAGCTACTTTTATGATTCCTAGTGTGCAATTATTCAAACTTACTGTTGTCATTAAATGCAGAGTTTTTTCAAAGAAGCTTGGGCTATTAGTGAAACCATTACTCTTACTTTCTTCTTTTTAAATTGTGATTTAAGCACTTTAAAATACCTTGTTTTCCTTTGGCTAATACTACCCCATCTTGCTTTAATGCACTTCCACCTTTTCTGCATGCAACACCACTCTTTCTGTGCGTGTTTCAGTGCACTGCATGGATAAGACTCTCTAGAACTCTTGCCCTTTGCATTCTCATTATTTTTTCAGAGAAATTACATATTGCTTCTTCATGGGATATACTTTAGCATCTTCAGCTCTTAGTGCTTTGTCATGCTAACTCTTCCCTCACGAGCTTCCTTAAGCCCCCAAACTTGCTTTCTTGAAATCTTTTCCCACTGTACATCCAACCTGTTGCTATCAGGGCAGCCCCAGACCCCAACGCTCGGCCCTCAGCCCCTGTGTCTCTCTGAGGAGTCTCCCTGTGTCTCCTGCTGACCGAGCCATTTCTCCAACTCCCAGATCGCAGAGCCTTGTGCTCCGCAGGACACTCTGTCACGTCTGTCCATTCAGCTGGACAGACACCAGAGCACTGAGTCCCTGCGCTTTTCGATGCTGATTAAGAGGGGGCGGTGGTGTTGGGGCGCGATCAGAGGCCTCCGCGCCTCCACCCAAGGGGGACACCGCCGTGACCTTGGCGTGCACCTGCGGGCCTGCTCGGCCCGGGGGGCGGCCCGGCCGGCGGGACCCCGAGCGCCGGCAGCCGGGGAGCGCCGGGCCCCCC
>VZRZ01000989.1:91785-163815 GCA_013398175.1 Climacteris rufus
AGCCCCCAGCGAGGGCAGGGCGCCGGGACGGGCGCAGCGCGGCTCGGCCCAGCCGCTGGCCCGGGAAGCGCTGGGAGCCGAGGAGGCATCAGAAAGGCCACCTCGGAGACTGCTGTCAGAGACAGGCTATTTATTCCAGTGTTCACCCTGCACAAGGATCTCGCTCTCTGTAGGTAAGACCTGGAAACACGGCCCTCTAAACAGAAGGGTCAAAGTATGTAAGTCTGAAGAAGGGGGAGGGCGACTTCACCTGTGCCAACCGTCAGCATTTGTGGCAGTGTGGTGTCACAGAGCGATGACACATCTTTATTTCCTTTTGCTTTTCGAATGCCAATTCCTTACTTTTTTTTTTTTTTTAATGTGTTCGAGCCTTGCACAAGAAAGCAAAGTATTTGGAAAATTTATTGGGTAATTTTTCATGGAGCTTCCTCATCTTTTATCTGTCTGTTCACCAGTCCAGTCACATCTCCTCAGATCAGCAGAGGATAGTAAAGCTCAAAGTAAACAGGACAGCTTTTGCCATGGAAACAAAAGTTGCTAGGGGATGGATTGCTACTAGGCAGTGGTGTGCTCTGAAGCTGTGATCCTACATCCCACATTTTCCTAAGCACCTTGGGTTTAGGCACTGAAAAACTTAATGATTAAGCCACTTCTCGCCGCCTGGATGCATGTTGTCAGATTGTGCATAACACAGATTTGGGTAACAGCGACTCTCTTTTTAGCAAAAGTTTCCCAACATTTCAGCATTTAGTTTCTCAGCCCTGAAGGCGAGACATGTAAATGCACATCACACTCAAGAGATCATAACTACTGCAGTATTTATTCACCCAGTGTAAATTGATGCTGTGACACACGTTTGCTTCCTCCTGTGGAGAACTGTTTTCTCTCTGACTGTTTCAGTTCCTCTGTCCCATCTATGTGTAGCAAGAACCACATTATGTTTACATTGCAGCTGAGAGAAGAGACCCTCTTAGGCCAGATTACCAGGCTCCTTCATATAGGGCTGGGGAGCCTCCTGTTTTCTCTAAGGGGCCAGATATTTTGCAAAATATAGGAGATTATTTATAACTGAAAGGGTCTGACCATGAAGAAAATGTTCAGTAGAATTAATATTATGCAGTGCTTGAAAAGAATTAATTATTCTGGCAGTCCTTTTTCTTTTTTTCCCTTCCATTTTAAAAGGTCATACTACTTGATGCTATCACCTCTTTCAAGCATAAGATTTTGTTTTCTATTTCACCTCCCAACTTTTATTTATCGTTTTGCTCATATACCTGACCAAAACCACCTATTAGCCTTTTAGATTGCTAAGAAAAAAGAATCTAAGTGTCATGTAAGTGACACTTACGGTGACACACAGGCTGTGTGGTCCTTACAGGCAGTTCTTCATCAAGCTGCTAGAAACAGTGCATCTTCCTCTTTCTCTCTTGATTAAACCTACAGACAGTGCAGTGAATGTAAGATCTTTTATACAGTTTTCTGTCATGTCACATTGAGTTTTCTTAAGTTGATTACAGTAACTAAAGTTGCTGGTTCAGGCTCAGCAATGTGCTTCACCTCCTTTCTGAATACAAGCAAGCTTTGGCAGGCCACTTTATCTGGTCATGTTAATTCTGGTTCTTCCCTGTGTTGACCTGACGGGGTCACTTACACCTGGGGAAAATGCCTCCCATTCTGCTCATTATATTATGCTCAAGTTGCGTACCTGATTGACTTAGGTTGGCCAGGAGTTAAGCATAATTTGTTAAGAAGGTAGGGTTGATGTGAGAATGAAGATCTAAGTAAGGACCTGAGAGAATGAGTCTCTGCAGAACTGTAGTTGACCTCTTTACTTTATTCTGTTTCTGATGGATTGGAATCTTAGGTTAACCAAAAGATGGGTTGAGGGGCATGGATGTGAAATGTTGTTATCCTTGAGGTATAGGCACTGTGACCCTGCATTTGAGAGCTGGGGAAGCTGTGGTAAACAACACCATTTTTTCCTCTTCTCCTTTGCCCCTAAGGTATTTTAGGAGGTGGACAGAACTCAGGTTTTATGAGAACTCATCAGTTCTTGTCCTGTGGGAGATGGCAGCTAGCTGTTGAAGGAACGGTGGCAGTGAGAAAAGAGGACTTCTTTTCCTCTCTTTTTGGGTAGGGAATAAACAGCAAAAGGAGGTACTCCTGAGGCAAACAAGAAGAGTTCTTTTGCAAAAAAAAAGGTTCCAAAAGTAGAATAACTTGCAGCTTTACCCCACAATACTCCAGATTATATCCTTATGTATATACCACAATATTTTTTTTCTGTACCTCAAAAAATAATAGCGTTCAAAACTTAATAGCATTGTAAAAAAACACAAAAAGCTGTCCTGGTTTCGATTGGGATAGAGTTGATTTTTTTCTCAGTAGCCAGTACAGTGCTGTGTTTTGGATTCGGTATGAGAACAGTGTTGATAACACACTGATGTTTTGGTTGTTGCTTAATGCTTACCCTAAGCCAAGGACCTTCTCAGTGTCTCATGCTCTGTCTATGAGGAGCTGCAGAAAAAGCTGGGAGGGAGCACATTCAGGACAGCTGACATGAGCCAGCCAAAAGGATATTCCACAACATAGAATGTCATGCCCAGTAGAGAAACTCGGGGAGTTACCTGGAAGGGGACAATGGCAGTTCAGGGACAAGTTTTGGCATCGGTCAAGGGTGGTGAGCAAGTGTATTGTGCATCACTTGTTTTTCTTGGGTTTTGTCTCTTATCTCAGAAGGCCAGCACCTTGAGCAACACTCTGAAGGACACTGGTGCTGTACTATCAGCAGAGAGCAAGCCCATCCACAGAGCTGGAGAGCACTTCTTTAATTTCCCAAAGCTTTACAGTCTGAGGTGGAAAAGGGAAACTTGCAGGGGATATAGAGGCAGTTATGGGTTCAAAAAAGGGGCTCCTGACAGAAGCTGTGCTTGGTGCTACCCCTGTTGCTCTGCAAAGCTCAGCCACCAGCAGTGTTCCCTCTGGCCCTTGGCAGGTCCCCCAGCAACATGTGGGCTGCCTCCTCCACTGGTCATGACTTTAGTGAGAGCCTTGAAACCTCATCATGGAGTTGTAAGAGAGATATTTGCAATTATAAGATGTTGAGATCATGAGTGCCAAACTAAGTGCATATTAGATACATAAAACAAATAAAACCACAAGATGAGTAGTTTCTATAAAGAAGAAAAAGTAGATCCCTCTTTATTTCTGTACCAAAAACACAAACAGATTCCCAAAGCCTGGAAGTTCACTGTTAATGCCAGCAGTGATTTCTAGCAGAGCCAGCTAACAGCTCCATTCAAACTGTTGCTATTCCCCATCAGTATTTTCTGGATTGCCCTTAATTTGAATGTACCAATGTTTGTTTTTCTTGCGTACTCAGGTATTCCATACCCAGCAAGATCACCCATTCCCAAAGGGCAGGGGTCTCTATGGCTGCGAAACTGGGAGGTCCCAGCTGCCCATTAGCACATCAAACCTCCCTCCCTCTAAGTGAAATTGCTGTGCCAATCTTATGTACTGCTTGAAGCTGATGTAAATTGAGCCATAACATTCAGATGCAAGTTCTGATTAGCAGTTCCCTTTGGACTAAGGCTTTTTGAACTTCTCTAAACAGAAGCCAATCGGCTTGAGGAACATTGACCTATTGCTCAAGTTTTTTTTAGGGGCTAGTATTATTTCAGTGAATTCAGTAGCATCACACCCCTGCAAGGAAGTTCAGGCCTTGAACTTGCATAGTTAAATATAGAGTTTGTGTGTTAGGAGAACTTCTGTGAAGTGGAAAGACTCTTTGTTGGTAGTTTCCATTTGATAAAATTCTGATTTTATCAAAGTCAACAAGAGCTTGGGCATTGACTTCTTCAAAAAAGCAGCACTTGGAGTAAGTTTAATATTTCCATCTCACTCTCATTGAGCAGATTGGTGCTGTTATGGCGTTCCCTATTTTTTTTTTAACTATCCCTATTTAAGTACAAGTTATATATTTTTTTTTACCTGTCTAGGACTTATTTTGCCTCTGTATCCCATGGCTGTGATTGGTATATCAAGGCTTAGTCCTGCAGTTCAGAAGTTCAGGAAAAAAAACATAAAAAAAAACCTGTCTTACCCAGCAGTTTGGAAAGTTCCTAAGGTGGCAAACTCCAGTTAACTGCCAGAGGCAGTCGGGAAGAGAGGCAACATGAGCCCTTGAGGGATGCTGGATTTTGTTACCTGGCATATCCTGCTTTTTTCAGTCTCCATGGAAACACAGTGGCACACTGGTGCAAAAGCTGAGGAGTGAGCACCCTACTCACAGGAGGGAATGTTCCCTGCAGCACCTTTGGGCTGTGCTGTGCCAAGTCACTGAATTCCTTGGGTTCGCTTGAGCTGAGTCACCGTGTGCAGCTCTACCCGCTCATTTCTAGGTTTGGAAAAAATTGAAGGAAAGGTCTCCCCTGGGCTGCTTATTTCCATGACATCTGGAGAGTTTGCAGCCATCCTTGCTCTCCTGCCATGTTGATAATGACCTTCTTCTTTGTGAAACCTCTGATTGCAGGTAGGAAGGATGAGCTCCTATGCTGACATCTGCGGGTCCAAGCACACGCAGGGCAGCACCGAGGGAGGGTACCAACGCTACGGAGTTCGGTCCTACCTGCATCAGTTTTATGAGGACTGCACAGCTTCAATTTGGGAGTATGAGGATGATTTTCAGATCCAGAGATCGCCAAGCAGGTGGAGCTCTGTATTCTGGAAGGTACTACCTGTTGCTTTTTACTGGAGACAGAAACTCCCATTTCAAGACTTCCCCTGTCTTTTTTTAAGTATTCATCCAAAAAGGCCTTTTGGTTGCTCAGTTTTGCCTGAGATGGCCACATAACTATGCCTGAAAGCAGAGCACTCTTACTAAAATACATCAGCTCCCAGGGAAGTTCTGGGGTCTTTAGATCAGCTAGTTTCTCTGTCCCAAAGTCACTGAAACACCCAAGTCTTGTCTGGAACCCCACAAATATGTTGAAAGGGTAGTTTAGCTCTGCTCTGCACCCATAATAGTCCTGCCAGATTGTTGGGAATCAGACTGGTAGGTTAAGAGCAGAGCATGACCTAGGGACCAAGAAAACCAAAAGATTTTCAGGCTTTAAGGAAGGTTAGGGAACTTGACAGAATTGGTCTTACAGGTCATCCAACTCCTACCCTCCTGAGGAACCCTCCCTCCAGTGACATTCTGTGTGAACCAAATTTTGCACTTACACTTGAAATATGCTATAAACACTCTGTGATCTGTTCACAGCAATAGCAATTTCCTTCTAATCCCTGCACAGGAATAACATCTCAGGAAGTAAAAGCACATGGAGGATGTGACAGACTCAGCAGGGACTGAACTGTTGTGCTAACCACTATCTAAAGCTAAAGAAAGAATTGGTTACACAGCACTGGGGTTAAACTGCAGTCCTCTCTCTGATGGGGCCTTTCAACAGGAAGTGCTATTTAGAGATAGAAATGTATATTCCATTGTTTTCAGAAATGTCAGTACTCAATTATATAAATATGAGTTGTAAAAAGATAGTTTTTCCATATATTCTAGCTCCAGTTGGGCCTCATATAACCTAAAAGAAAAATACCAGCCTTCTAGAAGACAGAACTGTGTCTGCAAGACACAGTGACAGATAGATGCCTCCTCAAAGCACTTACCAACTGGAAATGGAAAAACTGGAAATTTATTTGGGCTTTGTTTGTTTCTTTGTTTGTTTTCCAGGTCGGACTCATCTCTGGGACGGCGTTTATGCTGATAGGTGTAGCTGTTCTTGTAGTGGGTTTCCTTGTGCCACCGAAAATCGAAGCCCTTGGGAAAGATGATTTTGTTGTTGTGGATACCCGTGCCATTCAGTTCAATGGGTCCCTTGATATATGCAAGCTGGCAGGAGCAATCTTGTTCTGTGTTGGAGGGTCCACTGTGGCAGCATGTCTGCTGATGTCTGCTTTTGCTAAAAGTTACTCCAAAGAAGAGAAGTACCTCCAGCAAAGATTTAAAGAGAGAATAGCTGATATAAAAGCCCATGCAAACCCAGTCACAAAAGCGCCAGCACCAGGAGAATCAAAGATACCTGTCACTTTGTCCAGAGTTCAAAATGTCCAGCCTTTTTCTGAAACCTGACTCTTCCTTTAGGTTTTGTTTCTCAATCATAGATCCCTTTAACTGGAAAATACCAGCCCTTGTTGGTATCTGTGCTAGTGAAGTACAACCTTCAGTGCTGTGCTATATAAACATGCAGCTAATGGGGAAGCTGCTCCAGTAAAAATTTGGTATTGGGAAAAAGGAAATTATATGGTTAAACCTGTGACCAATATATTCAGTATATTTGAATGTTTTAATCTGTATGGTTCCAATAAGTTCTTGCAACAATAATTAGGTGTTTAGCTTACCAGATTGCATCCCTGGAAAACCTAGGGTGCATTTATGACAGCTGTACCAGGAACACCTTACATCCCACTATTCAAAGTTTAGATGAATTTGCTATTTGTTTAACTTAGTTAATTTATTTAAATTTTTTTTTGCCTTTAAAATGTTGTTTAGTCTTACATTGCCCACCTGGTTCTGCTGTCTAGGAAGCCAAGATTCTGCCCTTGTAATTTGCACTTGTCCTCCTCTCACATGCTACAGTCTGTATCAAAGTAATACTGCACAGGTAAAACGTACATGTCAGTGAGTGCCCTTAATTTGATCCTGCCACATGTCACTTCCCAACAGTGCTACTTTCTGGGAAAGGCGAGTCATACTTGATCCTGAGTTACAATAACCTGTGCTAAAGTGCCACTGCTGTCTTAGTCATTGCCATGTTAACAAAAACTACAAACAAAATAAAGATAAGGAATTCCTACGGGAGGAAGAACATCATACTTGTGTGTCTTTGGTTTCATATTGTTTCTTTCATTATACTGTATTATGTTTGAGGCTGATACAAAATGTTTTCGTTTTGGCTGGGTGTGGATTAATAAATGTGGTTTGACATGCCCAGGACATGTATTCTGTCAGTACATCAATGCCATCTGAGATGATCTCAACATATGTGTCTAAAGACATTTTGAAATGCTGTTTATATTTTTATAGAGAATAGAAAAAGTTATGCTTAACCAGATACATTTGTGTAAATGCTTACCTAAAGACTTGTCCTTTCATGGAAGACCCCTAATTATTTTCTCACCCAGGGCAATTATTCCACTGTCTTAATCTGTGGATTTAAATTAAACTGTATGAAGAAAGATGTGACATTTGTACTCTCTGACAATATGTGCCACCTTATAGTTCTGTCTATTTTTTGAATGGATTGAATAAAATTCTAGGCATGAGCCAACTTGTGGATTTTGTGAAATGTTTCTTTATAGTCAGACAGGTTTCTCTATAAATTTAAGAACTCTGAAGAGAAAACAGCAGTTGAAACTCACTGGTCTCCTAATGCAGTCTGTGCTTTCATCTTCCAGCACTGAGGAAGTCACTTTGGTGCTGAATCAAACAGAATCTGCCACAATAATGGCAGGTATGTGCGACATCTGAGCTCTTTCTCTTGCTGATAAAACACTTTGTGGTCTGTGACACTCAGTTCATATTTACAGCTTCAACAAACCACATCATATGTGTTTGGAAGTTTCAGCTGAATCTGCAGTAATTACGGCTGACAACAGCATGGGAAGTAAAATTTTCTTCTGCAAAGAAAGTGCCTGTCTTGGCAACACAGTTGCCGTGCCCAAGCATTAGCACTGAAAAGATGGACAACTGTGAGCTCGTCACATGCACATGAACACAGGGAATGAAAGAAAGTAGGTGTCGAGGCATCTGGGAATTCACTGCTACTCGTATATTAGAAATGCAAAAGCACATTGTACTCCATACTTTAAAATAATATTGTAATTTCAGGGGAGAAACAGATGAAGCAGTGCTAATGAGTAAAGGATCAGGACTGGCAAGGTGAGGAGCTCTATTTATAAAGAAAGCCATCAAGAACAGGCATGAGAGGTAGTGATTACTCACAAGGCACATGGAAGGACTGCGAGAGGCTGTTGCTGCTGCTGTTTGTTAGTTATTCCAGGTACAGAGGCTTCTCAGTGTTTCCTGTCCGGGTTGCTAGGAATGTTTTTTACTGCCATTAGCTTTCACCGCTGTCAGGCTCTGTGTGTGGGCAGCAGAGTCAAGCTGTCCTGGCCTTTTCAATTGAGAGTTTTTAATTGTGCATGGAGGAAATGTGACATTTTAAGTCACAGCTTTTAGAGTGAAGCTCACAGGAGATGAGAGTAAGGGCTCCTGTAGGTATTACTGAGTCCCTTCTCTCCACCTGACTTTTGTTAATACTGTACTGGAAGTTTGGCTGAAAATCCAGCTGTGAAAAAGAGCAGAGGTTGGGCTAGTTTACCCAAACTAGCTATATGGGTATATAGTTCTCCTTAAAACAGCCTCCCCCCCATTCAAGTGTCTACTAAATTTTCATCCAGAGGACAACTGACCCAACAGGTGATGGATAGAGCTGATCCAAACATCAGGTGCTCAGTCACCGTGCACAGAACTGAACATGCTCTGACAGGGCAAAAGATAATGAGTCATGGCATGGCATTACCCAGGTGCTAGGGAAAAAGAAATACCCTTCAGGATCTTACTGAAGCTTGCTGGGATAGGAAAAGCACTTGGGATTCATCTGCAGCAGCAAAGCTGATAATGTTGTCATGGCTAACGTTGCCACACACGTTTCATCTCATTAAACTGTTGTTTTGGTTGCTTAGAGCTTTTCTGGAATTGAGACCTCCAGAGGCTGCAATCCTTCACAGCAGAGAATCAGTGCCACACAGGGCTTTTGTAGAAATATTGAGCAGAAAATTGCTCTGTTACTATTAAGAAGCCACATACTGGAAAGATTAAGACACATTAGAAACATTTTCCAGATCCATTTTCTTGTAATGTTTTAACACCTTCACCCTTTGGTGCAGGAACTGAAATCAGCAAAAGGCAGTGGAAATGTACTTTTTGCTGTTCTCATGAAAAATACCTGTAACATGGCCTCCATCTGGGGAGCAGCAAGAGGCAGTCAAGCCCCCTGGAAAATTTCTAGTGAGGTTAAGGGCAATCTGTCCCTGCACATATAATTTCCCTACCATGTAACTTCTTCATTTTTCCCATCCCCACCAAACTGCAGTGCACACTCGACTCTGGGACTGCCTGGGACTTTGCCTCCAAGCACTGACTGCCATCACCTTTCCAAAGGGCACATTAATGGAGACCCTAGTGCAAATATAATATGGCTTAAGCAGCCGAGCTTTTCTTTTTCAATCCTTTGACCTCCCTGCTCCAGAAACTTACCTCATTTTTTCATGCTCGCCTTATTTCTTGCTCCTCTTCTAGCCTCAGTTGGCTTGAAATTACAATGCAACCCCTCCTAGCCCAACACCATTTTCTCTGCAATTGTGCTGAAACAAATCAGAATTTTTATCTGAGTGGTAATCACTGGCTTCATTTTGGTTAATACATGCTGTTCTGAAGGTTATTTCTGCTTCTCCAGTGCACTGTGCAGAAACAGCTTCTCTTTAGCATCTGTTCTGTCCTCCCCACTCCAGGCTGCCCTGACTCCTTTATTTTCCAGTTTTTTCCCCAGAGCATGGTGAATCACAGGCAAAAGACAGAGACACAGAAACATTCCTCCTCTTGAGCTGCCTGTAAGCAGATTTAATTCCCAGTTCCAGCTACAGCCTGAGCCTGCCATTTCCAAGTATGAGATTTTAATCAGGCACAAGTACAAGCAAAAAGCTCTTCATGAAAGGAGCAGCAGCAGAAGACTGAGGAGGCTGCAGAGAGAGAGGTTTGGCAAGAGGAGAGCAGCAGCACAACCTGCACGCTGGGGAGGTCACTCAGACCTCAAGGACATGAAATACAAAGGAGACAGCAAAAGGCTGCAAGTACCTTAGTTGGATGCACTTTCCCAGCAGCTTTCTGCAAAAAGGCTAAGAATGGAACAATTTGAATAAAATAAAGGAATTAGCACTTAGGATTATGCAACACTGACTGGTCATCCTGCCAGTACAGAGCAGACTGCCCTCTCAGCTCACTGCTTTTTGGGTAGAGAGACAATACAAGCTGCATGAGCAGGCTTTGGAAGCACAGCCTCACTCCTTCCTTGTCCTACCTCTTCCACAGCTGAAAGAAGCAACATGTCTACAGGGCATTACTCTTCACCGGTCATTTGGAGTTAATGCCTGTGCACCTCTTGGAGAAATGTTGTTTGAGTTTTGCCAGTTCATCCTCATGGCACAGTTTTGTCCCAGAGGAATATCACTGTAAATGGGAAGACCCGCATAGTCTCCTCATATTTCCAAGATGTGGAGACTGTGATCCTTCTGGAGTGTTCTTGTTTCTAAGCAAACAATCCATCCACACCCTCATTTTTCTTCAGTTCTTCTCTGGACATGTGGTTGACCACACAGTGTGCATTTCCTGCATCAATTCACTTGGTGCACATAAAGCAGGTCAAAGCTCAGTTTTGCTGTCAGATAATTTACAGAGGTATTAGGATGAAAATAATCTCTGCATATTTACAGTAGGTGAGGCAAATACTTCTAACAGCCCTTTAGAGAAAAGAGACAGCATCAAATAACATTTGTTTTTTTCCTAATTATTTGCAGCTGATTTTTGAAAGCACATTTTTTTTCAATAGTTTACCATTGATGGACTTCTGTAAATACAGGTGGGAGATCAATCTTAAACAATGCTAATAAGCTAGTCAACTTAACAATGGATGTTATGCTGCTCCAGCAATTTCAGCCTCAAAACTCATGGTGCTCCTGACTTCAGGCCATTTCCTAGGTAAAGGCACCCTTCAGCCTGAGACTAGGAGGATGTTGTTCAATGGTCGAGAGGCCTTTCTGGAATGTCATTATTTCCTGCCTCTGGTCACCTAATGACTTCAGCATCTGCAGCCCTTTCCCTCTCTTCCTCCTCCAGGAACCTCAAGCTCTGACAATTCCTCCCAAAGCCTCCTCAACAGCAGGGGTGAGGTGAGAGGGACCCCTGTACCAGGCACATCCTTGATGGGGTGCAAAATATGCCTGCCTGAAGTGGCAGCATGGGGGAGGCAGGTCTGCAGCACAGACAGGAGGGAGATGAAAGGGGAGAGAGGTGAGCGGAAAGGAATCCCCAGGGAGAGCTGGTGAACCGCAGCATTTCAAGCATCAGTTTGGTCATCTGCCAATGAACACCAGAAGAGACTGTCAGTGAATACTGAAAGCACAGAAAAACTTGCTGCAGATCTAAAATCTGTGACCAGAACAACCTATGTACAGTGGCTAAAATCTTCATGGAAGTAAAACAAGATCGACTTGTAACATCAATTTTCTGTCCCCCACAGATGGCTAGACAAGCAAGAGGATCTTATTGTTGGACAAGTGCAGTGTCTCTAGTGTGAGGACACATTTTTTCCTTTAGTATTCTGTGATAAAGAAATCCCTTCAGATAGCTCTTGCTCAGAAAGAGTTCAGCTCTCAGCAAAGACATTTCTCCTGAAACTGGAACAAGTTTGTGTCGAGACAAAACCCCTCACTTCAAAGACTACCAAACACAGCCACTACCTCCAAGGAGCATGAATTGAAGAGCACCCCAGTATCCCTCACATATGAGCTGACTGGGTCTCTGGTTCCCTGCAATGTAGTGAGTCTTAAGAAATGTGCTTTCCCTTTGTTCCTTATGAAACCTTTTGTTCAATGTCTCAACCGAGTATTCCACTATGGGGAGAATGTTATGTCATTCTGAATGGTGAGTACAAAGCACTCTTTGCTGCCAAGCACAAGGGCCTTGACAGCCTGAAGAAAGGGGCTGGCAGGAACCCTTTGCTACTCAACCAGGGAAGAGCCAAGTCCTGCACAGAGGGAGGAACAAACCCTTGCACCAGTAGCTGCTGGGGCACAGGCAGTTGGGAAGCAGTTGTGCAAACACCTGGATTATGCTGGACCCCAGGATGAACCCCAGTTTGAATCTGTCAAAGTGCCCTTGGGACAAAGGTGGCAGTTGGCGCCCTGGGCTGCAGTAGGGAAAGCCTTGGCAGCAGGTGGAGGGAGGTGACCCTTCCCCTTGTCTGTGTCCAGCTCTGGGCTACCTGTGCAAGACAGACACAGGCCATACTGCAGGGAAGTCCAGCGCCAGTGCCTCCCTCCATGCCAGTGCCCATTGGAAGGTGGGTCAGTGGGACAGCAGCAGGGAGCTGTGCTGGCACAAGCAATGATAGCAGGGGGCAAGCACTCTGTGGTTCCCCCATACACAGAGCCTGGCCAGGGAGCAGGCAGCCCACCAGCAGGGAGGGATGGCGCCACTTCCATGTCCTCGTTCCCTTGGCATAGGCTGGTGGAGGGGCTGGCAGAGATGCAAATGTCTGCCTTTCACTCTCCTCAGGCTTTGCCCCCATGATGTGAGCTTGTGTAGGAGGGGTGAGGGAGGGATGAAAAGTCCCACAGTGTCTCTAAGGGAGTGGAGAAGGTTGGGAGCCACCAGGAACATCACCGTGTCCATGCTGGCAGTGCTGGGAGGAAAAACCTGCCTTGCAGGGTAGAGAGCCTGGGAGGGCAGAGGGTCCCAGCTCTGCCACGCTCAGGCTGCTGGTGCGAGGTGAAGGGCTCACTGGTGGCTCTGTAAGCACAGCCTGGTTCTTGCAGGATTGTCCCAAGCAAGGCCCTCTGACAACCCCATCTCACAATGGTGGGGGACTTTGCTGCTCACCTGGTTAATACTAAACACCTTTCAGTGCTTTGGTAAGACATGTAGTTAAGACTTGTACTTACTTTCTTGAATTTTCCAAATCCCCTTCACTTCCTTGTGGCCTCTACAGCTTCCAGTAGCTCCCAGGCTGCTATCTTTTTCTTCAGGGTTTCAAGAATTCTGAGCTTGGTTCAGCAAAGCACCAAAGTGTGCACACAGCATAAGAAGAAATGTCACCCTTTTTATGAGGTTATTATTAGATTTAGGTAGATTTTCTTGTATAATTATAGGAAATTTCAGCTACAAGCAATAATACTTTTCCCATCACTAACATTATAAGAATAAACTATTAATATGCCCAGGGTTTATCTATGCAGTGTGTGAGCACACAGCAAATGCCTTCAGTTACAGCATTCACACACATCTGTAAGTTAATGGATACAAATGTGCACATGTACAATAATCTACAGAGAGCAGATGGCTCCACTCTCTATTGCTATGTCCACAGCACTTCTTTTGATTAAAACTTAGATTGAAAGCTGTCAGCCACCCAAAACAAAACATCCTTGAGTGCATCCCATTCAGTCATCCTGCATGCAACTACGTAACAAATACACCCTTCCTGGAGATACTTCATTTTGTACTTACGTTTATTACCTGTCATTTTAATGTACATTTAGGGTAATCAATCAAAATACCCAAGCAACAATCCTTTTCCTGTATTTTCAGATAACCAGAATACTCATATGATTTTATTCTGCACACAGGTTTGTTTCACTGTACTTTAGATGAGACTGAGCGGGGATTATATTTTCCTTATTTGCATCCATTTTCTGCAAACTAACTTTATTTTGGCTCTGATGGCAAAGCACCAAAGTATTAGTTAAAATGTGATGAAAACTTCAGTCGTATGGCATTTAAGCCTATGCTTTAATGCTTTGCTGAGATTAGGAATTTCAGCAGGGAGACACAGCAGGTGGAAGTTTGGTAATTTTCCCAAGAACTGCCAGTGAACAGTTAAAACTCATTTTATGCGCTGAGTATGGCTTGAACAGTATACACATACCAATAACCCAGGCCTAACCTGAATGGTAACATTAAAAACCCCCTGGGCAAGTTTAACTGTACCATTAGTCTTAGATTTATAACTATGTACCAGCTAAGTTGTCAACATATTTTCTTTCACAGTTTCAATGCAAAAACTACCAAATGTGGTTTACTTTTTGGGGCTTTTTTTAAGTTTTAGTTATGGGAGAATCCTATCAGCTACAAAATCACCAAATTTATTAAGTCAGTCACCCAAAGAGATTTAACAGGCCTCGATATGAGAGAAAACACAGGAATATCTGTATGGTAGTTCTCTTTAATAGCAAATTATTTTTCAAAATAAAACTGAAACAAAAAAAAAACAAGTCTTAAAAAAACCCTCAGACTTGTTAGATATAAGCTTAATAAAATAACATTATATAAATGTAACAAAATAATGTATTTCTCAAGTAAAACTAAGTTAAGCCATCATACACAGCAGATCCATACAGAAAAATTATTACCAAGACCACCTGTATAATTCTTGTTTAATTTCTAATTTAACATCAGAATTATTTGCTAGGCATAAACTAGTTTTCCTAAATAAAAGATCTTGATACAAAATTAATGTTGTCTGTGCTGTAAGGTGAGTGATAAAATAGTTATAACTCTATTTCCAAACAGTCTGATTTGCCTCTCTGAAGAAATATATTCTGTCTTACAAGAGAACCGAGGGGGAAAAACATTTTAAAAGTTGAATAACACCCAGGGATTTCATGTTTCCATGAAAGAAAATTATGATATTACACTTCCCTAGAATTTAGTTTAAGCTTTAAAATTACTCTCATTGATATCTGTAAGTCTTTTAAGCATGGAAAACACTGAACTTTTGGGGAAAGGGAAGAAATTACAGAAACTGTTGGAAGAGAGAAGCTACAAATAGAAACCAAACTATAAAGGCACCTGTGTCATTTTTTCTCACTATCACATACAGTTATTTTATTCCATTCTGGTTGGGGCTTTTATTTTTGGTGGGGGAGAGTTGGTTGGGCTTTACTTCTGCTTAACCATAAATGACTTTTTAAATCCCAGAGAAATCAAATCTATTGAAGCATAGGATTAATTGCTGCCACCAAAAAAAAAAAAAAAGCATACATACTTTGCTTAAGAACTTGGCTAAATTAGGATCTTATTTTGAACTGATCACAAACGCAATATTCCCTTCGATCTTTGTCAGATGGCTCAACAGAAGCCACAGGCTTCATAGACAATTTGGAGATGCCACTGGGCAAACTGTCCTAACCCTCTTCATATGGGTTTTAACAATAATTCTTTTATGCTTACATTGCCAATACACAGAAATGTGCTGAAGGATCTCTACATATTTCTATTCCATTGGAAAAATATATTTAATAGCTAGTAGAAGAAGTGGAGATATTTGTATGAGTTTCAGTCATGACAAGTGGTTCTTCACATTCCTCAAACAGTGCTTCAAGTTCAATTTGTTCATAAATGTAATTCTTGTCTTAATGGCATGAAATCAACAAAAATGGCATTTAGTTTATTGTAGTAATAATTTACTAGCAGTAAGGACAAGGAAACCCACTATTTCTTTTGTATAATTAATAAAATTATGCTCAGGGCTGTATTTCTACAAACTTCAAATTATTCCCATTACTAACAGAGAAATGATAAGAGCAATGGAATTGGTGTCATTAAGAGAAGTAACACTGTGGATCAATGCCTTATTTATTAATGCATATTAAGCCACAGCCTATCAGGAGACAGCTTGCTCAAAAGGATGATGACACACTTCCAAGCATTAAGGCTATGCAAGGGTCCATAAATGCACCAATTGTTCCTGACTTTTACAGAAAACTGGTGGGTTCATCCTGATGTGTCACATATTAAAATGGTTCCATCGACAGCACTGGTTTCATGGAAATGTCAGTCTGAATCCAGGCATGTTCTTTTTTTTTTCTTCATCAATAAATTAAGTTTCACTTAGATTGAATTACAAATCCACCCAAATTCAACATTTTAAACTAATCTAATACATATTCTTCCGTTATTTTTTGTTCAGTATGATAAAAATTCACTAATTAGTGAATCAGTGCAGGACAATCAACAAAATTTTGTGCTTTAAATGGAAACTACCTGCAGTACAGTAGGTTGTCTACATGCGTTCATAGTGCTAAATAAATGCTATTTATGTATGCAAAAACAAGTCATTCTAATTAATATATTGAAAATCCACTATTTAGTAATGTTAGAACTGGCATCTCATTATAGTAAAGCATCTACTGTGGGCATAAAAAGTGAGAAACACATTCTAATTATATCTTAATGTTATGCCTGAAAATCATATATATAATGGAATTTTAGAGGAAAAACTATACATGTGCTAATTAAAAGGTTAAAAATAGTTTCTTTTTCTGAACAAACCTACAAAGAAGTTATTACACTGAATTTGGGTGGGTCTCTTTGCCTTTCCCTGGAACAGTGTAATTTTCAAGGTTATTCTTTTACTACTAACTATCTCATACCAAAGAATAGTTCATTTATTTCTAATACTACTATAAAGTACTTTTGTATTTCCCCTTCAAATCCTATCAGAAAATCTCACCTTGTAAAAATAATTCTATGTTCTTCTAGTAGCTATTAATGGTTGGTTTTCATCAGTCCCTATAGCATCATCATCTCAAGACTCATTATGTGGGTACTCAATCTGCCTTCCTATTACAAGTGACCAATCACAAAAAATAACATGCTTTACAGTTAGGTATTATCCTCTTTCATTTTCTTCTCATTACATTTTTTCCTGTCTATGCAACTGCTGCACAGTCATTGCTCTGGTCATTCTTTTCACTCTCCTGTGGGCTGGTGATTGTCACCCTTGGATTTGTAGATGCTTTTTCAAGACGGGGATCAACCTCAAGAAAAAGGACAGGCACTGTTAACTTCATGGGGTATCAAAGATTTCACTTCATTTCAATACAGTATTAGCACTTCATATTACAACACTCAGAAGGTATTATTAATGTGAAAAAAATGTTTTCCAAGCGTGATCATGTTAAAATATTTACTTTATCCTTATATACCTTCCAAAGGAGAAAGCACTTATATTAGAGGTTCCCCTCTACAGTTCTTTCATCAAACATCCAGTTACCCACATATTCATTTAAAGTGAATGCTCACTCACTTTCTCCACTTCCATAAATAACTTCAGCTTTTCTAAAACAAACAAACAAAAAAATCAATATATCAAGCACAGAATATATTCTGGGCCCAAGAAAATGTCATGTTACTCAGATCTCTCAACTGAAAAATGTTCATGTGTTATACAAAAACGGAAGAAAGCCCAGTTGAAAAGTGCAATAAACCATTCCTAGTGTCACAAGAAGCAGAGGAAGAGACCTTTTTAGCAGCCTGTAGGCAGGGAATGTGCAGCAACTTGCTCGGCTTCTGATGCTCATGAATCCCACTCTTCCCAGCTCTGGATTCTGCCCATCAAACAAAACACTTTGTTTTCCCACACTCTGTTAGCTGAGCAGTTCCTCTGACAGTCAGGGGAGTCCTCTTTATTTTTCTGGGCTGCACCCCTCCATCTAAGCCAACAGCATATTACCATGTATCCTAAATTAAGAACATATTTGCTTTTAAACTAACACCCCTTGCTTTGAAGGATCTTGTTCATCTCCACAGTATTTTCCAATTTCCATCTCCACGGTATTTTCCAAGAAAAAGAGAGAAAA
Organism: Climacteris rufus; assembly: GCA_013398175.1. Lineage (NCBI taxonomy): Eukaryota > Metazoa > Chordata > Aves > Passeriformes > Climacteridae > Climacteris > Climacteris rufus. The sequence continues at coordinate 109,264 of VZRZ01000989.1, forward strand.
CTTCCACAAAAAAATGTGGCAAAAACCCTTATGAATTGCAACTTTGGTGAAAATCAGTTCAGCAAAATAATGAGGCACTGTGGTGTCATGAACACACCCTTCTATCCTAAAAGACAAAGTAGTGTGGAAATATATAGTAAGTATGTTTTTCTGGAAACTGCAAGATTTTTTTCATTACTTTTTTCAGAATTCAGCATACTAAGGAAAGCAGGAGATGCAGATTCATCAAATAGTGAGAAACATCTGCTTTCTCAGTTGGAGGGCATATAATGTAATTACTGATGCAACTGATCCATACAGATGGAAAACAACCTTTCCACGAACTGAAGTTCTCATAAATACCCTCAAGACTTTATCAGAAATGAACTATTTAAAGACCAGCTGAGAAGCTAAGGCTGAGATGAATGAGGAAGAATAACACAAGAAAAACAGTTTGAAAGAAAAAACACTCACCTGATTCTGACTGCCAGAATCCTTTTTTATTTCTTCTTCAGGCTGAAGATCACCTTGGCAGTCCAAATGCTCCATTCCCTCACCATTTTCTTCATTGTTTTCTTCATTGCCATTAGAAGGGATAAGTTTCTCTTCCTCTGCTTGGTTAATATTCTCTGTTTCTCTTGCTTCATCTTCATAATTTTCATTTAATTTCCTTTTGTTTTCTTCCACTTCACTTCTTTCTTTAACAGTTTCCCCACTTTCCTCTCCATTCACTTCTGGATATTCCTCCTCTCCTTTATATGCCTCCTCTCCCCTGTCATTTTCCTCTTCTACATTTTCTTCTTCATCTACAGTTTCTGCTGGTCTCTGGTGAAAGGGAAAGCAGCAGCATTATGAGGCATTTTAAATCAGAATGCTCTATGCAATTCTGAAATGTGACAGACATCAAATTCACAATTACATCATTACTGAGTAAACATGCTAATTTGAGGTTTGTCTACATGGACAGAAAGTTATTCTCCTCTACTTACACCCCATAATGCACTTTTATTCTACATTTACAAAATGTGTTGGTGAGATTTAAATTTATTACACTGGGAAACTCCATCTGACCACATTAAAAAAAACCTGCAATGAGCTAGATTTAATTAATACAGCAACAGCTTACTCTGTTCCAGCCATTCCAGGTTCTCTGACTTTCTGGCATTTAGTACGTATGTTTATAAAATCCTGTCACAATAAAATATCACACATCACTAGCCCACAAATGGTTCCCCGGGAAGAGTTTTACGTATGAACCAGGCCATGCCATTCCAATCAGTCCTGTCATCTTTGCATACACAGAAAAGTAGCTGCAGAGATGAGGCAGACATAGTACTCATTACTTCTGTAATGTACTTCATCATTCCCCTTCCCAAAGCACCCTGTGTAGGGTGGCTTGGTTAGGATTTGTGGGACATTTGGCAGCTATTTTTTCCTACACACAGTTGGACCAGCAGACAGGAGGAACAAGGTCTTGTCTTATCTTGAGGAAGAGTTATCAGAAACTCACTATGGATAAAGCTCCTAGCAGCATCATCTCACAACAGCCTGTAAGACAGATGCACATACTATCTGGTTTTTGTCAGTTGCCTTCCAGTTTCAGCTTTGAAGAGTCACCTGACTATTCAGTGAACCAGTGCTCCCACTTCCCAAGATTACTCATGTACTTGTGCTAAGGCATGAATGAAAATAAAGTGAAAAAATCCCACAGAAGCAACAAAGTGTCTGCCTCCTACACAGCCCCATCAGACTAAATCTAAAGCAAACTATCTGAGAGCAATAGATTATCTTTTAATCAGAATTGTTTGGAATTTTACTGTCCTTAGTAGCTTCTTTATGCAGTCAGGTATCTGCTACAGAGATGTAAGTTATGTCTTCTAAAAATTTCTTTTCCTCACTGATAGTAACATTTCAAAAGAATTCTCTCATCACCTTCAATGTATTAGTAAAAGTCTGTTCAGTAAGATCAAGAATTGATTGAAGCCTCTTGAGGAAACATCTTGATTTTGCTTTGATATCTAAGTAGCAACATAAGACAAATTTATCATGCCAGTGCACAATGCCACATTGCCACAGCTTCAAAAAGGACAAGTTATTGTGCTGCAATAATCCATAGAATAACAAATTACTAGAAATACTACATTATCAGGTAAATAACAGCTCCATAAGTGATTTTTGAAGTACAGTCATTTATATGTGTTTTTTATTCAAGCCTTCCTGACTCACTTTCATCTGGCAACATCAAACTGGCTTTATTACCACTAAAATAAAAATTTAACAAGCCAAGTCTTTACAGAAACCTTCAAAGAAGGCATCATCCAAAGCGAACTTGATTCAACCTTGCTAACCTGCAGCACGTAAAGATAGCAAAGAATCTGTAGATCCATAAATTCTCAAAAGTTACCTGCTAGTCTTAGACATGTTATCTACTCATTTTCTTTCAGTCTGATAAGAAAATTAGCAGTGCAGGATCCTGACCAGAAACAGGGGAGGGTGGGACTCATTAAATGCACCAGACACCCCTAGCTAACAATGTGTTTGGCTTTACTTAATGACACCTGCTTGCTATGACACTACAAACACCAAATGAAGAGAAGATAAGAAGAGGAAAGTCAACACAGAGTTTCTCAGTTAACTGTTGTAGTCACCCAAGATATTATAATTTCCAGCTTTTTATTACTGCCTGAAAATGAGTACAAGCAGACAATACATGCCCTTGCCTGCGCTGCTTTAGTATGGTAGCTCATTCTGGACTGCAGAAGAAAGTGTGTAGGCTTTATGCCATGAAGTAGACATATGTGTCCTAATGTTTTAGCTAATCTTTGGCAGGGAAGCACAATGGACATTTGAGGGGCAGTAACTTCCTAAACTGCTTTGCTAGCTAGACTCATTTGTACCCTTATCTGTCTACAATAGGTGTGGATGCAACTTTTGTAAGAGTTAAATCTGAGCAATATAGAAGATAAACACAGCATTATTGAACCCTACCCAGAAACTCACTGGAAGCTCACAGAACATAGAACTGGCTTGAAATAACATTCAAATTTCAACTAATTTAACTTGACCAGTCAGGCTAAATTGCAAGAAAAATAATAGTACAAAACAAGATCAGTAAAACAAATCTCATCAGTGCAATTATAATGTTTTCATAGTAAATGAAAATTTCAGGATAGCTGAGCATATCACTACAATGGTTATTACTATTATAGACAAAAATAAAAAACCATGTTTTCAACTAAGAATTGGAAAGCAAAATGCATTCTTCATTTAATCTCCTTTCAAGCTGCACTACATAAGAATGGACATCTCAAACAAGTTAAAAATCAACACTGATCCAGAGGAAACAACCTTTCATAAGGTCATCTAAAATGCAGTATAGTTCCCACTGCATGCAGAGTCATAGGTAGGCTTTGAAACGTGAATATGACCACTGAATGTGCATTTCAGAATGGACAGCAGACCTAAGACAGGACTGCAGGGAGGGAACTGAAGGCCAAAATCACCCACCAAACAGTACATTTCTCTTTACATAAAAAAGCATGATACTTTCTACTGAGATCTGACTGACCTACTAGCTATGCATAAATTACCATTCCCTATTTTAAGTGCACCTTCATTAAGAAAGAGGTACACTTAGAAAATTTTAGATTTTTCATATTTAGGGAGAGACAATGTTTATCTGCATATATACATGCAGGGAGGAAAACAGAAAAAGGGAGAAAAACAGAGGTCTTTATGGCCCAAAGCCTGGAAATGGTGTATACGCTTAACTTTACCTTCTTGAACAGTTTCAGTGATATCAGTGACTCTGAAAGAATGAACTAAAGCCTACATTAAAGTACTTTCTGGGTCAGGGTGTAATTTAAAGTCCCCTGCAGTCAATAGGAATCTTTTCATTGAATATGATACACTCTAGCCATCCCTCCACCTACGACTGTACAAAATGCCTATTTTATATGCACCAACATTACCACAAACTGCTCTCTCAGTCAGAATAAATCAGGGTGGCCATACTGAAAGCAAAACCGGTATGCTGATTGGGACCTACCTATCCTTGCAGACTCAAGTCAGCAATGACCTCGTGTACTTAAGGGAAAACTGTGACATTTCCCATCTTGGTTTTTAGCTTTTCATCAGTCACCTTTTAAATAACCAAAATATCCCCTATAAGAGCTTCCTATATGGAATGCACTGGATGGGCAGTCAAGACAGATGTGGGACTCTGCTGCTCTTCTTTTTGCCCAGAAATCAAGAGTTCAGCTTTTGGCCCTTGTATTGGCTCACAGGAAACTGTACAAGCACAAGTTACATTTAGGATTCCTGTAAAAGCTCAGCGCATCTCAAATCCAGAGAAACAGCTCCAGATATATCTCCAGGCCTGAGTGACTGAGGTTTATCACCTCTTTGTAACACAATTAAATAAACATGAGCATCAAGTGAGAGTTTCCAAGGATCGCAACAGAGAACAAGAGGCACTTGAAAAATTCATGTTGGAAGCAACCAGCCAGTTGTAACCCAGTGTAACTAAACATGTATATTGTAATGAAATACAGAGTAATTGTTCCTGCGTTACTTTAGTTCTGCGTACACATCACAAAAAAACAACAGCACAACTTGAACATGGACTGGAGAGGCATTCTTATTCCTTAAGGAAATTTTCACTATCAAGTGAGTTCTAGAACAGGGAATTTTTCCACTGGTGGTGCTAGATTATCCTCTTTCCTCATATAGCCAGAAATAATAATAATAAAGGTTTGTAATTTTGCCTTTTGTATGGTTGAAAAAAAAATAGGAAGTAACCTCCTTTTTTTGTATTCCTGGCTGCATCTTTTAAGTGAAGATCATGCTTTTTCATTTTCACTGTTGAAAGCACATTAGTTAAAATAACTAGTTTTCACATCATATCTTTATGAATGTGAGAACATCTCTTTGCTTGTCATGAACTAGCAATAAAAAGACTCACTGACAAAAGACTTGTATATGTATATTGAAAAGCATATTCAACCAAAGACACACAAAAAAATGAAGCAATTCTCAACTTCTTGCTGGAAACATGGACTCAGCTTGCCTTCTGGAAACCTCCTGACTTAGCTAACAGGTTGATGAGGAACAGAGCCAATTTCATTTTGCATTCAAAAAGCATGATGGCTTGACAGTATTTTTAATCTCAGCAAAAACAGAGTGTTTAGAAAAGAAAGATGTATTCTAATTACACTCATCATGCTATCATTCATTAAGAACTACATTACCAAATGCCATCATCACTCAAAAGCATTAAGTCAGGAAATCTTCAGACATTGAAGCATTTGGCTTCTGTTCCTCTTGGGATGCTAATGTAACCTCTCAGAAGGTTCGTATGTGACTGATACCGAAAAGTGCAGTATCACAAATCATTTAAAGCAGAAATTATTTTGTACCATTAATATAAAATGTAACTCAGTTTTATTGAAGTCGTTTGGAAATGTTTATTTGGCTAATGGTCACAGCAGTCACACAATGAGGTAGACAACAAAAATCTTAATGGTCATGAAGAGCAGCATGAATACATCTCACAAATGCAGCAACAGGAACACTTGACTTCCATTGCACCAAAGTTCTCCAGAACAGAGCTGCCCCTGCTCCTACTCAGGAATGTTTTGTAGCAGCACTGCACAGATTCCAAGAGCGAAACATCTTGTTCCTGAAACAGATAGTGTTGCTAAGTGACAGCAGCCCTCTTCTCTTCCACATCATTTACAAAACCCAGGGTCTTAAAAACAAGCAAATGAATAGTGAAGGTTCAACTGTCTTACACTTCCCACATAGTTCCCACATTACCACAAAATGCACTGTTGTTCCTGAAGGCAAAAGCCTTTATCCCTACATTTAAACTCCAATCTTTTCTATGAGATGGATGCATTATTTTTTTTTTTTTGCAACAAATGCAGCACCTGAATCCACAGAGTCAAATTTTTCATAATATCACAGCACAGAAAGTTAACTAGAACGAATAGAAACTAAAGAACTTGAAGTGTAGAAAGTGTAGAAAAACAGCTTTTCAAACTCCCTTCGTTGGTTTCATTGTTTAGTAACTGAGAGCACTCATAATTTCTTAATCACAAGACAGCCACAACAGAGAAGACATCTTTGAGTACTGCATTCTGAGGCTCCCAACATAAGAGGGACACAGACCTCTCCTATGAAGACAGACTCAGAGAGTTGGGGGTGTTCAGCCTGCAGAAGAGAAGGCTTCAGAGTGACCTTATAGCACCTTACAGTGCTTAAAGAGGCCTTCGTGAAACCTGGAGAGGGTCTTTCTACAAGGGTATGTAGTGACAGGACAATGGGGAATGACTTCAAACTGACAGAGGGTGGGGTTATATTGGCTATTAGGAAGAAATTCTTTCTTGTGATAGTGACAGTGGTGAGGCACTAGAACAGGTTGCCCCGAGAAGCTGTGGACACCCCATCCTTGGCAGTGTTCGAGACCAGGATGCATGAGGTTCTGAGCAACCTGATTTAGTGAAAGGTGTCCCTGCCTCTGGCAGAGGGGTTGAAATGAAGTGATCTTTAAGGTCCTTTTCAACCCGAACTGTTCAATGATTTTATGATCTGATCAGATCTTTACTTTTCTAGTATGTACTTAAGTCAAGAATATTTTTTCCATCTATTTCACTGACACTTATGTTTATTTTTTCTCATAATATTTTGCATGTGTTCATTAGAATTTGCCTAAACTTCACTTACTACAATACAGTATGATCTGCTGAGTATGCCTGTAGATAATGAGAAGGTTCTTACGCATTTTAAAAAAAGTCCTATGGAGACTGCAAAAATACAGAAACAATTTTTTCCAGAAAGAGATTCTTCTATAATTAATTAAAAATGCCCTATAAGTGAAGCAATTTGAGAAACTGCCTGCTCTAGGATTGCTGACATTTTCTAAAATGGGTTCACAGAGAAAACCTTTTTCAAAGTGATATCAAAACTAGTTTTACAAGAGATCTGCATTTGCAGGCTTCACTCAGAAGAAGTGAAGGCCCTTCAACTGTTGGCTACACAGGCCTTTAAAGACAAGATCAGACCTTGCTGCTGTAGCATCAGAAATCACAGGCACCCAACGCAGAAAGCAAGGGGAGATCACCCTTCCCATTCTGAACTGCAAGGAACCAATCACAGTAAGTTTCCCTATCTCACATAGACAAACAATAACAACACTGAGTGTAAATCATTGGAGCTGAAAGGAGAACATACAGTGGAAAATATTATCTGCTGGCTTGTCAGCACTCAAAATTCATAAGGCTTAAATTACAGCTGCATCTTTCATAGCAAAATTTGAGCATAAGAAGTTCTACATGTGTTCTTTCCAAATACCACTTTGAAAATGTAGTGTAAAATGTTTCCTCATGAAAAGTTGCAGCCTGTTTAATCAAAGAACGTCTCTTCAAGCAGTCAGCCTCTTTTAGTGTTGAATCAATGTAAACTTTACCATTTTGCCTTTGGCACTAAGGAAGATAAACATCGTATTCTGCTCACTGAGGTGAATCTTGGGTCTCTAAAGCAAAATGCATACTCCAGAATGAAGACTGCAAACGAAAGGTGCAAATTTTCTGCTACTGATTATATACTCCAGCTCACCTAGGGGAGATACACAATCTCACATCACATCACAGCCCAGGAAATGAGAAATAATGAGTAGAAGACTACATTAATCAGTGGACACATCTGTGATAGTAGAAAGCAAATGGCTACGGAAAGAACCAAGAGTGTGAACAACTACAAAAAAAACCCAAACCAGTGCCTACCTATTAGATGAATTTATCATCCACTGATTTCTACAGATAAACACATAAGGAGAGAAGGAGATGGAAATGATGAATCAGGAGGGTGAAAATAACCCAAAGAACAAAGCAAAGGCAAAACCCAAACAGACTCTTTCTACACTGCTTATATCTTAATAGCCAGTATCATACCCCATGGCAAAGCAGGCTGGCACAACAACATGCCTGAATTCCTTACGGGGTCATGCGCTGGATAACTTCAGATCTCATAACTCTCATGCTTACTCCACCTCCCAAGGGCTCAGCATGGGAGAAGAACAACCATGCTTACAGAAATGGATAAACCAGTGCAAACTTGCAGTGTTACCTCAATATCATTACTACAAACTGCTTCTTTTGTATTTCACAATTTATATTGAATGAAAAAAAAAGGAGTAGTTTTTTCTGAAAACTTTACAACTTAGAAATTTTTATATCTTACTTCGATCAGCAAATTCAAAGTAACACACTTGATTACCATTTTCAATAAGAAACTTCTATTTTTTTGCTGCCTCCCTGTCAAGAACTGCAACAAAACCACCTTGTTCCCTTGCTATTTGCACAATTGATTTCATAGTCTGCCATCAGTCCCCATGAATGTTGACACAGTGATGCAAACAACCAACCTGGAATAAGCCTGCATGTCAAGAGAAGAAACTATCCATTTTGTATTTGGAAGCTGAAGTCTTGGTACAGAATTTAAAACAGAAAGGTCTGGTTTGGTTTAAGGCAAAATACTGATTTTTTTTCTTCCTTGATGTTCAATTACAACTGTCAGCTAGTCTGGACTAAAGCAAATCCTGTTCTTTTAATGTGTTTTCAGCTGGCAGACAGCATTTTACAGAGCAGGACGTGAGTGTCTAGCCAGCATTACACTAAGTTTAGTTAATGGCTAATCTGGCATTTGTTCAACTGTGTACTTCAAACAGCAAGACAGAGAAGGTGCATAAAAAGAAAAAAATATGAAGCTCTATCTTCACCACCTCATTTATGTGGCTGATGGAAATGATAGCCTATCAGAAGTGTCAGCATTCTAGTGAAAGCTGGCATGTAAATATTTATGCATTATGCAAGATTGTCAAGCCCTGGCTGGCTGTCCTTTCCCATATTTCTAGCAATAACAGAAACTGCAGTGCAGATAAGAAAAATCCAAAAAGCTTCACAACACAGAATTTAAAACAATTCAAAATGGCCATTAATAAGAACCCGAACATGTAAAATGCTAAATGTTTCTAAGGTTTGAGTGACCCTAGTTATCTGGAAATAAAAAGTACTCTGTGCTACTCCAAAGGACACAGCTTCTTGCCAGATTACGAAGGAAACTATACATGAAGTTTTAGCATTATATATAAACCATGACTTGAATTGCAATAATTTTTGGTGCTTTGTTTGGCTTTTATGGAAATACAAAAATCAGATTATTCACTCTTGTGCATGACTGATTTTTAAAATCTATTTTCCCCTCAAACACACCTACTTCCAGTTCCTTGCGCAGATAGCAAAATCTGTTGGTAGCAAGTGAAAAATATTTCCATCTGAAGATGATGGATGGACCTTGGTACATGAGCTTAGAGGTATTCAGCATGCTCCTAGCAAGGCAAGCTTGCCAGCATATCTGATGCTCACTGGCAACTGTATGAACAGTTCCACTGGCAGAAGAAGTGCTGGTGGAGAGCTGACTCTTCCCCCCTCCCTAGGGATGGTCACCCAAGTTTTGGCTGGGGCAAACTGGTGAGACACATGGCAGAATGGGCTGAGCCACTGCTGTGCTGTAGGATCTCTGTGGAGAAGTAAGGCAGCTGTCTTCAGGGCTGGATTTCATATGAATTGCAGCCAACCTAAAAACTAAGGCCTGACAACCCAATTTATACTGCCAAATGTTTTACACTACCCAGAGGAATTCTTTACACACCTTCAGAGGCCAATAAATAGGCTAATCATTTTTGAATTTGATTACTACACTGTCTAGACCAGGGCAGGATATGCTTCAGGATGCCATAAGAAACAAAGATTAAGACAACAACTGGCATGTTCTTCCCCAATGTCAGTGCTATCAGTATAACACAACACATCCTAATTAGCATGACACCTCATGAGGACAACTACAATTAACAGGGCTGATGAGCCCAATGATGTTTAACATATAAGACTCTGAGGCTGGGGCAAGTATTTGCTGTGAAAAGACACAGCTGTAGCATTTCTTCTACCAGAGACCAAGACAGTCATGCTCTTGTTGCCTCTATCACCTGATTCACGTATCTCCAAGAACAATGTCTATAAAATAGCTGAGCAACTTTCCTTCCCATTAAAGTCAATAAATAATGAGAATAACCCTTTTTAGAAACAGAAGCCTAAAATAAAATGGAGATCCATATTTTTTTGGATGGTATGGTGTCATTCTTCAAAATGGCTAATCCTTTTCCCCTCGGGAATTTTTTTGTAAAACAGAACACAAGCTAAGGTATATATATCTAGTATTCTTTTACCCAATACAAACAAATTGAAAAAAGCCAGCCAACTAAATAGTAAGCACTATTTAGCGAGCAACTAAATAGTAAGAATCATAAGCTCTAGCCCCTAAACTTTTTAGTTTGTTGCTGTGCTGAGCTTTCTCCTGTTTGTAAACATCTCTCTTCTGCTGGGGAAGACTCAAAGATGCTCAATCTCAGAGATGCTGAATCGAGAAAGATAATCAGTGACCTTGAAGTGCTGACTGTGCTTTTACCAGCCCAGCCTCCACAGTCCACCTCACCCCCACAGGGAGCACTGCTGACTCAACCTACCAACCACAGGAGCTGCATGGCCCTTTCAGCAGCTCCTCTCCAGCTTACCTGTGCAAAGACTGTACTGAGACACAGCTACTGCATTAGAGGTGCCCAGCTTTGTACTTCTCTTTCTTGGTGAACTTCATCAGGCTCAGCCTATTCTTTCAAGTTGTTGAGACTGCTCTGAAAGGCAGCCCTGCATATCACCTAGTAATGACAGCTCGGCCTGGATAAGGCTGTATCCCATGCCATCATCTATGTTACCCATGAACATGTTATAATGTCTCAGATTCACTATCAAACCCTGGCAACCACCATCTGTAAATAGGTGCCAGTTAAATCTCAAGCAGTTGTTCTTTTAAGTCTCACCAAACCAGCCACGTTTTCATGCACCTTGTATCCCACAAATCCAGTCCCTACCTCAAGGATATCTTCCTCCCCATATCTAGCACACTTTTCCCAATTTCCCCTACAAACACAGAAGTTCATAATGAAGGCAAGATAAATGAGAAAAAGTGCTCTCCATCCACAGAGACAGTTATTTCATCACTGAGGCGATGAGGTTGGTAAAATATTATCTGTTCATAGTAAATCCATGTTGGTTATTCTCAGTCACATGCACCAGTTTCCATTTCTCGACAAGCTTTGGCTTCCTCCATTCCATCCCTGCATATCCAGGCAATGTCTCTATACTGCTCTTTAGCAGTCCATCCCTTCTTCTACCTCTTTTAGCAGGAAGTCAGGAGTCCTCTGTTCAAACTGGCCTCCTGCTATGCCTGCTTGTTTCCTTGTGCAGTGGGGATAATTCTTGTGGTTTGAGGAAGATTTCCTTGAAAATCTACCAGGTCTCCTGTGTTTCTCTGCACTTCAGGGCAGCCTCACACAGGATCCTGCTGCCAGTTTCCCAACTAAGCCAAAGGCAACTCTGCTAAATTCTAGGCGTTTTATTTTGGTATTTTCTATCCCCACTTTTTTCAGGAGCTTAAAATCTTAGCATCTCACAGCCAGTGCAACTAACGCTGCCTCTATCACATCCCCAACAAGTTTCTATTTATTCTTGAGAAGCAAATCCAGCAGAATGCTCGACCTAACCATGTCTCACACTATCTACATTGAAAACCTGTACCCAACATGCTCCAGAAATCTCCTGGATTGTTTATGGTCCATCAGGTTGCCCTGAATAATTGAAGGGTATTTACAACCTATTATCTTTAAATCCCTCCCATTTGTTTACAGTCTCACATTAACTACCAGTCCTCAGCACTGTTATCCACCAGTAAGTCAGGAATTCCTTATATTCCTGGGATGACTTCTAGCCTGAGAAATCTTTTGGGGAAACTGATTTCTTACACTGAAGCATGGATCAGAAATATTATCTTTTGGCCAAGGTGACTGGCCCCAAGCCATTATCAATAGACACCAAAAGCACAATGCAACAGCTTGCGGACTGGAAACAAAGTTGAACAAGTTGGCAAATTCCTACAAACTCATAAGATGAAACAGAGGACTGTCTTGTGAGCAATTCATTAGCAGAAAAAAAAACATGCAGTTTTTCAGAAAATAGTTTAAGGAGTTCTCATTTCCTCTTCCTCAGAATAAGCTTCAGCTTACCTATTTCCTGTATTATTTCAGTCCACAGGAGTACAAATCAAAGTAGAACAAGGGAGATATAATCTTATGTTTAGTTATCAAGACCTATTTATTGCACATAAATCCTAGGATTAAAAAATTGGCCAACTAAGCACCGTAGTGCTCCAACAGAATAAAGCACTGTCAGCTTTAACAAAATTCAGATAAATCCACACCTGTTTGTGGTTCAGGACTGGAAGAATACTGCTCTATCAGTATAAAGAGACTCCAGTTCAGGTGAACCTATTTGGTAGGTTGTAACAGTAGGGAGCCCTGATTCTTGAAGGCTCTTTAAGGGCTCTCGAAGCAATTCTGAGGCTGATGAAAAGGTAACTGACATTTGACATATTAAGAGAGAAAGGAAGATTTGCTAAAGCTCCCATAAAAGAAACAGTATTGTTGAGCTTACAGTCATGCCCACAGAATTATGCTGTACACTTGAAAGAAATTGATAAAAGAAAAACAACACACCATCTGTAATCCTAGGGAAAAAAAAAAAAAGCCATTTATTTAAAGCTCAGTCACTACCTGGTCCAGTGGAACTTCCACAAGAGTATCTTCATCTTCCTGCACTTCAACAGCCCCCCACATTTCATACCCCTCTTCTCTGGCTTTGTAAATATCTTCACCTATAATGGGAAAGATAGAATGAAAGGAAGTGAAGTCCAATGGTGACACTGTGTGGCTCAGCTACTGAACTGCACTTTCAATTTCACTTCTGAGAACAGTTTTCTGAGTTGACCCATCATTCCCCATACCGTTCTTTTAAGGAAGTCTTCAATCTCCCATAGCTGTAAATTTGTTTTTCTTTCCTTTTAACAACAAATACTAACGTACTACACCATTTGGGGGAGAGGGAGGGGGAAGAGGAGGGCGAGGGGGAAAGGGAAAGGGAAAGGGAAAGGGAAAGGGAAAGGGAAAGGGAAAGGGAAACTGAACAAAGCCATGGATCTGAAATTCCTTCACTTCTGGCAAGGGTCCAGAGTGAATCTGAACTTATGTTATGACAACAGCATAATACTTCTGTTTTTACAGTCAATTTTTATATAGTATTATAGTATATTTATATATATTATAGTATCCTTTAGTAATTAGCATTAACATATATCTATCATTAGCAACAACATACATCTATCAAAAATTTCAGTCTCTGAATCAGTAACAAACATGTTGAACCAGGACAGGATTCAAAGATTAAGAGTAACAGAAACAGTTGAGATTAGTGTTACTTCTCAACTGTGAGCACATGCAAGCAGAATTATGGCTGAAACTCCACATCCACATTAAAAAAGCACACACTCCTGGCTAACAAGGGTTAATGGTTACAATGATACTCAATTTTGCACAGATTTTACATCATTTAGTTTAAGTAATTTCTTCGCCCGAGTGTAAGTAGTAACTATGGGTCTTTGAAGTTTCCAATACAGGTCTTTCAGTATCAGCTAATTAGGAAAGTGAAGATAAAACATACAGAAAACAATTTTCAAGTGACACACATTCCTCTCTCTCTCCTCTGGACTGAAAACAGTCCAGAAACTAAAAGCACAGGTTACTCCAAATCATCTCTCTCCATCTGTCTAGGAAAGATGTGTCCATATCCAACATAATATGTAACCACAGTAAGAAAGAGGAAAAAAATATTTCTACTGTTTCTGACTGCCTCTTAGTTCTTCATAAAAGGGTGTGAACTTGATAATATCAACTGACCATGCAAATTGACCTACATTGCTGGACACTTAAATAAACATCCCTCGTGTGGCATTGAACCATTCACAGAAGCATTTTGGTGGAAACATAATGAATAAAACCCCAAAACCTAGAGAAATCCAGAGTCCATTTGCATAAAAAGTCAAAGGGAAAAAAAGGGAAGAGTTTACCCTGGGAATAAATTCTGAGGCACCCCCTACCACTGCAAATGGCTAACTGGAGGGGAGGTGCCAGATGGCCTTAGAGATTGAAAGACAGCCAGTGCCCAGAGCACCAGACAAGAAGGCCGTTCTCACAGTCTGAAATGAAGAGGCAGAAATGGGGGAGTCTATGGCACATCACAATGACATTCCAAAGTGGTACTGCTGGCTGCATCTTAAGAGAGAGATTTCCTGATGGACATAGCAGCTTGATTACCCAAGCATCAGTCCTGCTGGAGTGTCCCCACCCTACCAAAAGATCTGTACTACTCATTCCCTGTTGGAAATACCATAGGGCTCTTAGCATCATTGGCTGGATTCTTATCCTAAACATCTCACACTCCTTGAAAAAGATCTCATCTTCAAACTTAAATGAAAATAATAATTTCCTTTTTTAATGTCCTTTTTCTTGGGGATTATTAAATATAATGCATGTGCATGTATGTTCCATTGAAACCAACTAAGGACATTCATTGTTTGCTGGCAGTATAATATATCTTGGACAATCTACCTGTATGTATCTCATTACAAATCCCCTTTGACAAGACTTGCTTGGGTTGTTTGACAAAATAAGCAGTGAAAACATGGAATGGTTGAGAGTAACGACAAAATGCATTTGAACAGATGCTACTTGCACTTTTTCAAATAATCAATGCGCTTCACATTTCCCATTTTTCTGAGCTCTCTAAGGGACAGAATGTTGTGTTTCTCTTACCTGATATTATCATTGTTGCCTCTCATCACAGACATTTGAGTTATAGATTTCCACCATATTCTGAGAGGAAAATGCAATGTAATGTGTTCCTTAAAAGCCACCGTGAAGACTCTCCTATTTCAAGGCCTTCCCTTAAGTACCTAAAAAATAACCTGCCCTAGATTCCTTGGCTCACTGAACTATAAAAAGTCAACTCAGTGTCTGACAGAACTGCATTTAATATCACTATCCTTCCATTTAGATTCTGTAATAACACCTTTGCCTTCAAGGTCCCCAAGTCTTTCAACCAAAATGGGGATTGTCTGGCCTCTAGAGGTAAAAGGATTTTGGTACAGAGGCAATTTTCATCAGGTTTTACTCCAGCAGGCCAAAGGAGAAGTACAAGGCAGACGAACATGTGTTGGCCCTGGAGGCTGAATCCACTCAAGAGCTGAGGATTCTCAATTTTAAAGCACCTCTTCTTAGAAGAGTAGATCAGCCTCAGGGCTATACTGAACAACCCAAGCAGACAGACGTAGAGTATTTTCAAAAAACTTAATCACGAAACCAGGAGGGAGCAAGAGAGAGGGAAGAAGACTCTGAATTTCAGTAAGGAATCATATTTCCCATTTAAAGGAGAGTGCCCAGAAAGGTAGTAACAGGGGGATTTCAATAAGCAAAAACTGAAATCTCCATGGAATTTCCTCCAAGCACTTTCTAACAGGCGTTTGCTCAGAAAGCTGGTCATGAATGAAAAGGAATTAGTTGAAAAGAGCTCTGCAGAACATTGCAGCACCTCTCAGGGATACCACTGTTCAATTCCTTGCACAGAAAGCATTCTACAGAGAAATAGCATTCCTATTCTTTCACAGACTAAAAATATTGTTTATGGAAAATAGAAAATTTACACCAAAAGGGAAATTAATTATTTACCTCTGCACAAACATAAGAAAATGGAAGACAACTGTCCAAAATATGTGTACAGTCAAGGAAGGAATTAAACCACTTCGGTCTGAAATGTGCTGAAACGGGCAAAGAAAAAAAAAAGACATTAACTGAAAAATGGGGAACTTGAGCAAACGAAAAATTCCAAAGAAAATGGCAAGAAATGAAACTAATCTTACATTAGGACACACGTTGTTGTCTTTTGTTATGAAAACTAATACAATTTACATAAAATTAATTTGAATAAATGGAGCATGAGGAAAATAGCTTAAAATGTTAACATCACTAGTGTTGCTACTCTACAGCCAAAGGTATTTAAACTGTCTGCATGTGAAGTTACAAATATCTGGAGGAGGGAAGCTGAGTGAAAGGCCAACACATTACTTGTTTGTGTGATTCTATGTCAAGATCTTGTCAGCCGGAGTCTGCAAGCCACATTAATCACAATTATTGGTGAGCTACTCCCAAGGAAATGTGTTCAGTTGGGTAACTTTGCCTCATATTTTATAGATAACACTTCAGAAATGCTTTTTGGTTTAGGAAAAAAAAAGTAAGAAAAAATCTTATTAATGCAGTATTTCACATCTCTGTGTCTGAAACACTAGTCAGTTTTTTCACGCGCCTCCAAGAGAGAAAAAACAAGAAGGCATTTAGAAAATGCCATAAATTACATGAAAAATCATTTTTGCACATCTTCATCCTGTATTGTTATGGGCTTATACTGCAATTTCTACTGAAGCAGAAATATGTGGTGTACCTTGCTGAAAAGAAAATTCCTAGCACTTCCATTAACTGCAACATTTATGACTACTCCACACAGTTCATACAATATTGTAGATTAAACATGCTCCTCTTTTATGAGCCAGCTCTGACTTTCTTGTGCCTCAGACTACCCGAGAATTGATCACAGATGGGGCTTGGCAACACTGGGGCAGAAGAGCTCTAAAAGGGGGGTAAGAAAGGAAGCTGTGTCCAAGCCTTACATTCAAGCTGTGGCACACTCTACCCTTTTGCTCCAAGTTGAGTAGTATATGGTGGTAGCAAAGGATTCAAGGGCACTTTGAGCTCCAAAATGTCTCCCTGAAGTTTTGCTGACAAGTATAAATCAGAGGATTTATTTCAGTTAGGTTCTCAGTTCTCCGTGCCACAGCAAGTGCTGTTTCTGACCAGAGGCCAAGCAAAATATTATTGAAAGTTTCCTGATCTTCTGTGAGGATATTTTTCCAGGGTGTCCAGACAAAAAGAAGATACTGAAGGTTTTCAAGTTTTGCCAGTCACTGTGTGAAAACAGACTATCTTGAGCCAAATATCAGCACTATTTTTTATACCCCAAACAGAGCGAAGTTAGGTAACCTAAACAAACATCTACTGTTATTTCTGATTATTTTAAACCAGGGTCACATTCAGTAATTTAAGTAAAAATGGGAAAGAATAACCTGAAGAAGGGCAAAAACCAGATCATTCAAGAGGAGCAGCCGACTGGAAAGTGAGGATATGCAGAAGCTGGAGGATACTGGACACTGATGTTAGAAGAAATGCGTGGAATGACAAACTGTACAACAGCAAATAGAAAGATGAGGAAACGGTGAAAAAAAAAGAGAAGCAATGGGGTCCAAGACACTGACTGGAAGGCAGAAAAATGACATATATGCAGTGGAAGAGTAGAAGCTTGAAAGAATGAGAGGGGGGAAAAGAACAAGTCAGCAGATACCCAAGCCAATTTAAGCCTCTTAAAGGAATCTTCCTTCAGGCAGCCTGAGAAGAGGAATGTTGTTTTACTATTACTTATCTGCAATTGAATGTCTATGTTCAGATGTTAGCAGACATACAGAAGTGCGTCAAAAATAGCAATGAAAAAATGTTCATTGTTTTCAGGCAAGTATTTTTACTATTTCTTACTCATATTCATTCCACAACAAATGATACTGATCAAGACTCCAGAGAGTGCAAAGAATTTTTACAGCATTTTTTGGCTTCAGGTTGAAGGGATGAATGAAAACCCTGTCCTGTGCCCTTACCCACACCAGCTATTGCTGGCTTTGCAGCCTCTGAGAATTCATTTGTGTGAAGGGGATTCTGCTGGCCATTCAGGAGAATTTTCTTGATATTTTCTAGATATTTTGTATTTCTTAATGTCCTGGTAGGTACAGAACAGATCAATTATCAGCAAGAGCAAATTTATAAATGCCCAGAAGATTTTGATTAGCAACATTTCACCAGTCACGTATCACTGGTTGTTTCAATACACAGGTGTTCAGTTCAGTACGTACAGAAGAAGCCATGAATTGCTGCATGCATAACCAAGAAAGCCTTGGCTAAAGTGCAAAGATAATTTTCTATCTGATGCCATTCAGTATTTCAGCTGGAATTCTTTTACTACACTTTGGCTATATGCAAGGCTATATGACTTTATTAAATACTAATTGAGTTACATATTAAACTAACTAATAAGAACTCTGTATTTTTTTAAACAATGAACTATAGGAGTTAATGGATTTTATATAAGCTCCTTTCCTAAACAATGTTTATTGCAGCAAAAATCACAAAATTATACAATTGTATTTCCAATTTTAAACTGATTCAAGTTTAGTAGTAAAAATTAAAGTCATTGTAATAGTCTGCCCTGAATACTTCATGGAAATCTGAGGCATTTACTAACTGCAAGCCCTGTATGTAAGGAACAAAGTTAATGTGACTATAAAAAAAAAAATGTGACTTTCAACAGAGGCTGCCTCATAAAACAGTCAATCAAATTTTAAAAAGATGTAAAAAAAAATGGCTCATTAAATTGAATAGTTTGTTATGAGGAATAGGAAGGACATCTGCTTACGCCTGTGTACAACGTAATTTTATTTTCCATTTTTGTGTGTGGTTTCTTTGTTTTTTTCTTTTAATTTAAAACTATCACTGTTGTACCACACCCATTCCAACATGGCTTTGGGATAGATTTGCATGTATGTTCATGCCTGTGACTTCTGTCATCAAAAAGCAATAGAATTGAAAAGAACCTGGTAGCAATATATATATGAATCTGTTGAGAATATTTTAAACATACATATTTTTCTTCACCTGATACTATTGCAGCCTCAAGCTTCTAAGCAATTGCTCTCTCTCTTCAGAAAATATTGAATTTCTAATACAATTTGACACCATTATAGAATGCTGACATCTGAGTACCTCAACAGAAACTGCTAAAGGTGCTTCTAGATGTTGCCCTCACATGCAGCACTCTCCTTTACTGATAGGAAATATGGTAATGCTGGAGCAAAGAAAACTTGCAATAGCTCAGTCATCTTTACACATCAACAACTACAAAAACAAAGGACTGAGTGTCACAATACAAGGGTTTTTTTTCTTCCCTCTCCCTACTTTGGTCATTCACCTCATTTACTCTCCATGTTTCTAAGCATGTAATGTATTAATTTATTTAAATTACAGATCATTAAAACCATTTGCATTTTGAAATTAAGAAAGCAGTTCTCATTCAGCCACATCTTTTTTAATTCCATGCCTGTTCCATAACTCAGCCTTCTCTTGAGTACAGCTGTCTGCTAGGGGCTAAACTGTCATAAAACTTATGCAAATACCCTGAAATGTCTGCCCTGGTCCCATCATCCCAAACTGAGCATCACTACACTTACATACCCTCTTGCTGAGCATTGAGCAACAGGCTTTCCTGTTGACAAGTCTATATTTGCCCATTTTATGTTTTGCAAAGTATTCACTTCACTAAAAGCAAACCCAAACAACCTCACTGTGTGCTCGAAGAGAGGTTTATCATCATCTTAGCTCCCCACTGGCATCAGTACACTCTGGCCACCATGATTCAGCACTGTAAAAATACACACTGACACCAACAAGGGTTCTCATTTCTTGCTTTAGATTTGTCTCCTATCAGGCAAGGAATAAACCAACAGCTCCTGTAAAGTCTCTGCAAACAAGATGGTCTCTCTTTCTGCAGCAGGCTTTTTGTATGCTTTGACAATACAGCAGTGATACGTGCTTAACTACAAAGAATTTCTTTAATCCTAAAACTTGTCAGCAGGAAACAACAATTTTAGCTTATAATGCACAGTGGATATTCAGCAGCTCAGGTTTGTACTCTTTGGCAAGTTCATAATTTTACTGAAAGCAATTCAGAGCAGGATAGCAAGAGCAGCTGCCATACCTAATGTTCTGTGCAGCTTGCCCTTTAAATAAGGGTTGGCTTTTTTCTTCCTTTTTTTA
The DNA here is from genome assembly GCA_013398175.1 of Climacteris rufus. NCBI lineage: Eukaryota > Metazoa > Chordata > Aves > Passeriformes > Climacteridae > Climacteris > Climacteris rufus. The sequence continues at coordinate 129,209 of VZRZ01000989.1, forward strand.
GCCAGTAACTAAATCAGGAAATTGAAATTATTGCTAACTTCTAAGGCCTCATAATACTCCAAAATAGATCTGAAAAACTGTGAAGTGGCTCAGTCCAGTCACTGCAGTCTATGACTTTTCCAAATCACAGTGAAAACTCAAACTTCAAAGTCTATTATCTCCAGAACTTGTTTTATAGTTTGCATGGGAAGTTACTTCATAAGCCATGTGATCACAATTAAACTGTGTTTGAATGGAATAGGCTTTAAATGAGGGTACGTTCCTCCAAGATTTTCTGCTACACTTCTGAATTTGCTACCTTACTGTTCAACCTCCTATATACACTCTTTAGAGGATGTGGTGCAAACAAAAAAATTAATAGGTTTGGTTTTTTTGGTAGTTTGCTGGTTTTATTTTAAACATCAAACCAAACTGCTGATAATTAAATGTACCTATGGTGTCACTGTTACAAACTCAAATTTTGCGGAACCAGCTGTAAAGCTGTCTAAGCTCTAAACCTCACATTTTCAGTTGCAATTAGTGTTGCATACAATATATTCAATTTTATTAAGGGTTCTATGAGTGCAGTGAGAGCCCAATCATAACATTAATAGTGTGCCTTATAGGTTACAAATATCAAAGCGTCAGCTCACAATCTACTGGATTTGCCCTAAGAAGTGGTGAATTTAAATCTTGAACAAAGAGCTTTCAACTCTAAGAAATTCTTTAATCATCTTGATTTAAGAGGATTATGACATGAATGTGTTGTAATATGAATGGCATGCTGGTGAAGTTCTCAGTGTATTAAAAAAATAAATTCAAAGTAAATACATGAGTAGTCCAACTAAACTCAGTTGGAAGATTAGGTTAAGCCTTAAAGACACTCTGCATAATTCTTCAGATTTAAAGACCCAGGTAACAATCACCCTCAAACAGCGTAGTACGCAAAAGACAGAAGATTCCAGATAACTGCTAAATTGGCAGGGAAAAGGACAGCAAAAAATACAGGATACACTCTCTACTATGAATGATTTCTTTTTTTCTATTTCCATACAACCCAAAATGTGCATGTGTAAACTCACTGTGCAGTTTATTGGTTTCAGATTAAAATTAATTAATCCCTTATCAGTGACAGCCAAATGCAGCCAACTAAAATGCCAAAATGTCTTTTTTACTGTCCATCAGGAAAAAAAAAATTAAAATAGTAATTAAAATAAAATAAAATTCCTAACATGGTGATAAATGCCTCCCTTACCCAATCCAAGGCCTTTGAATTTTAAGGAGTTTTTTGGAATAAATCAGCAAAGCCAATTGAGGAACTGCAATGAGCCTTCAGAAAAGACAGTGAAACTGTATTGACCAAAACAGTACTTGGGAGCCATCACTATCACTGTGTTCCTGGAGCTAGCTTCTAGTTTTCCATCAAAAATACATATCCATTTCAGAATAAGGTTCCTCACTCTAAAATGAACCTGAAAATGTCATTGTTTAAGTCATCAAGGCAAAAATTACATACATGATACATCCTACAGTTTAGCACCTGGTCTAAACCAGATTTCTAATTTCACTGTCAGCTGAGAGAAAGGGCATACACCAACCCTATTACCAGCTTTTAATGCATTCTCATCATCAGTCCCACTAGTCACACAACCACTGCAGGAGCCCATCTCACCCAGAGACAAAGTGACAAACCAGAACAGAGCGAGGGAGAGTCCCTGTTGACAAGGGAGACTTTTCAGACCACTAGAAGCATACGCATGAGGAGAAGGGGAAGAGCTTGCACAGCCTGTATTCTGCCCTTTCAAGTGGGACTGGATGCTAATGCAAGTCTTCAGTATATGAAGAAGTACTGAAAATATCAGGTGAAACAGTACCCTCAGAAAAGGGAATGTAGCCTTTGCCTGCCCTTTAGATCCTAACACATTGTCCCAGCAGCATAAGCTCCTTCCACACCTGTGGCTGACAGTCTTTTGAGAAATTCTCCTTTCCCATACGAACTATGCAAAACAAACAGATAACGCTTGAACATCTGTTGTTTGTCCTGAGACGTTTTGATTCAGACCGAGTGTGTTTTGGAACTGGGTGTTGTGAGACTCCAGCCTATCATCTCGGGGGGTGGTTGAACAACTGATGGGTTCTTACCATATATAAAGGGGATATAATAATAAACGCTGCTGCTGCTTTAACTGGACTGGCTGTGTGTCTCCTTGCTTGCTCTCTAGCAACACACACCCAAAGGGGAGCATGATGGCTCCTCAGCATACACGTAAATAAATCATATAAGCACAGGATAAGTACAAGTATGCACATGGCTGCCAGAGGAAGCCATGGCCACTTATTTATATTCTGAAACCCAGAGGCTCAGTATCTTTTAACATTGACTTCAGTGAAGTTGTTTTTTGTTAAAAACAAAACAACAGCTTTTTAGCTTTTAACAAGATTTGTCCAGTTTGCCCATTGGCTTTCTTTCCTTTTAATAAAATTAAAGATTATTGTTCCACAATTATAGCACAGCATTCATATTAACTTGGAATGAATGCTTAAAATGTAAAAAAAAAACCAATATTCTTTGCTCTGTTGAGTTCTCAACACATTTCCATTATTTTCATACTAAGTACACTACAATTGTGCAGATTATGCTTGAAGGCTGCAAAGCAATGAAAAGAACAAACTATGAAATAAACTAAGTATGTGAGATATTAAGTAAAGAAAAGTAAAAAAACCAGAATTGTCTTTATGGTATCAAAATGACCAGGTAAAAAAACAATTAAAAGTATCTAAGGGAAAGACAAAAACCTTGGGGAAAAAAAAGATTAGAATTGACATTAAAACTCCCCAATCCTCCAGTGGTTAGAAAAATCCAAAAATTAATAGTATCACCTGAGGATTGAAATGGTGGTATTTGGGAAAACCCTGATGAAAATGCTGATGAGGGAGGATGGGACTCCAATGAAATGAACCTTTAGTTCCTGGAAAGGAAAAGGTTCCAAAATTAAAAACTATACCTATAATTAAGACTGAAGTGTTCAAAGGACCTCGAGAAGGTCAGAGAAGAAACAGGGTCAGAATTACTCCCTGGGACCCCCTGCCAGTGGGAAACCTATAGGAAAAATACAGACAAAAATCAGGAGAGTTGAAGACTGAGGATTTGTGGAAAGTGAGTCTCTCAGGAGGAGGCAGAATATTACTGGATGCAAGTGAAGCTGACAGGTACTGGGGTCCAGAAGCCTTATTAAATCAAGGACCTGAGCCTATCAATCAACCCCATTCAACAATCAGCAGGGTTGCATATTGGGCAAGGTTGCATATTGGAGGAATAGAGGTGAAAACAATAGGAAAACCATCTTCCATACCCATGTAGTCATCTAAAGAAATAGTCACCACTATTACAAGGGCAACTTTCCTACAGGTAATTCACAGACATTTAAACAGAGACATACCAATCTTCCCAGAAGCTGATCCTAACATATTAAGACCTCTATTGAAAGCGGCCCTGACAACATTAAAAATGTTTTCAGTGGGGTGACAAGACAAAATTAAAGGAGATGTAATGCATAATGAAGTGTTTTACAAGATCCTCAAGCCCCAAGATGACCTATCCTCTTGGGCAAGACTCTTTCACAACATGACAAACCATGCAAGGGAAATGGGCTGGGAAACACATCCCGGAGAACAAACTTGGGCCTTTGAGAGGAGCCCAAAATCTGAAGTGCAGAGACTTGCTGAGTGTCAGGTGAGGACTTTTAAACATACCCTGTCTGAGATAAAAAACAGACCAAAACACCCCAGCAACAAAAGGATCCGTGGAGAATGGCAGTATCTCCCCATGCGGCTCTCAGGGGACAACAATAGCAGACTCAGTGAAAATAGTGCAAGGGGGAAACATAAAAAAACAAAAAGTCTCCACAGAAAAAGCATACCTGCAGCCCTTTGAGGAGAGGAAAAGAGACAAAAGAAAATACTTACTAAGTGCTGGGATAAATTTGGCCCTTATCACCTGGCACATTATATCCTATCAATGGGTTAATAAGGACAAGCGCCATAGAAAACAATCTTTGAAATACATAACTGATAGAGGAGACCAAATTTGACTGATCACCCCAATGGATGCTGAGAAATTAGATGGAAGTTTTAAAGTAAATGGGTCCATCTTCCAGAATTCAGTGGACAAAGTATTATATGTTATACTGCCAAAGTCTGTTTATAGTTAGCTGGGGAAAGACAATGGGCCTCACATACCTTAGGGCCCATCCTAGACATGAACTTTCAAACACTACAGATCTCAAGGGCCAGTATGTAACTGTCTTCCAAAGTCCCCCTTCAACTGATATGTGGTGTAGTCATGCATTGGGCAAAAGACCTTTGAAGTTTTATGAACGATACAGCCTAAACAAAACCACAAAATGCAGATCATCCCTGTCTGTCTCACTATGAAACTAAAGGATTGCAAATTCAAAGATACAAAACCATCTTAACTCCTTGTTATATCGAAGCTGACTGCATCCTAGAGTGGTTAAGGGTGTCTAGCATACACCATGATTGCCTTATATTTAACCCAACAGACAAGCCTATGGGTGAACAATATTCAGCTGGCGAGAATTAAAGAAACAAACTTGATAGCAAAAGAGGTTATCAAGTCACAAAATAGTATGTCTTTGGCAGCCAGTTTAACATCATCATCATGAATCACATAGCAGGTGAGTTCCTTCAAACAATAAAGGACAGAAATACCGAATCGTGGTGTAATGCTGACTTCTGCAACCCCGGCTTTCTGACAAGGGCAGTCTTTGACATTGAGGGCTGGCTGGGCAAGAGGATACTCACACTGCAGCACAGCTCACAGCTCCTACAGCCTGCCTGGCCTGTGCTTCAGGTCACTCTATCCTGAGGTGTGAGTAGAATAGAATGCACAGAAGACAATAACTTTGTAGGAGGTGACCAGTTGCGGTCAATGCAGTGCCTTTTCTTTTAACTAATTCACTACAAGCTACCTAAGTTCTGACTACAGTGGAGCTTCCACACAGGCTCCAAAGTGAGTGAAAAGAGTTTTGCTTTTATTTTTCAAGAGTTAGAATCATAGAATTATTAAGGTTGGAAAAAAACTGTAAGATCATCAAGTCCACCTGTCTAACCAGCACCACCACCACGTTCACCATTAAACCTTGTCCTCAAGTGCCACATCCACACTTTTTGAACACTTCCAGGGATGGTGACTCCATCACCTCCCTCCTCTTTACACATCCCAATACTTTACAACCCTCTCCAAGAAGAAATTTTTTCTGAGATCCAATCTAAGCCTCTCCTGGCACCATTTTAGGCTATTCCCTCTTGTCCTGTTACTGAGAGAAGAGACTGAACCCCACCTGGCTACCACTGCCCATTCCCACTTTTACTGGCAGGTTTTTATATATGTAAGAAAAATTTAAGGATCACAGAAAGAACCTAGAGCTTCTCCCAACACACACTTGAGCTCAAACTAAAGAATCTGCTGCCTTGAAGAGCTTCTCCTAGTTACACAAGGCTCACAAAGCATGGAAAAGCTGAAGAGAGAAGCAAGCCGTCACTTCTTTAATAAACTTCATGGCTTTCCAACCATTTCTGTCAGCAGGTGGAGCAGCAATAGCAATAAATACAGAGAGGTAAATATTTCTTTATATATGTCTATGTATCAAACATGGCTACACAGATATATAGAGATATATAGATATAGATATATCTTCTAGCTCTTCAAAAAATGGGAGGAAGGGGAACATCACACCATAAGAGAAGAAAAACCATTTCTCAAGGAGGATGCTTATGATTAAATTTGCAAATTGATCTCTCTCTGCTGTCACAGCATAGAGGAGGGCAAATGCTGAAAGGGCCTCCAGCAGCTCTGCAACATGATTAGTATCAGCAGCCATTAGCTAACTGGAGTTTGTGTCTGTGTTCTTCCCCTAAAGTATAGTAATTTCGTTATGCAGAGCCAGTCAGCTAACCAGGGATCCTCAGGGACAGCAAGGGGTCCTTTGAGAAGACCAGTGACTTTTCTTCACCTTTTCGCAGGGTAAAACAGTAGCGAAATGGTCAAAATATAGTTCTTATTTTGCTTTTACCAAAAGCATAAAGTAGAACCATATTAGCTTAACATCCAAGGTATACTAAAAATCATACACAGCCTCTTGTGCTATGCAAATGAAGCCAGGAATGCAGTGGCTATGCACAGGTGCATTTCCTAAGCACAAAGAACTTTGGCAATTCCAGTTAGCCAGAGTAAATGGACAATTCAAGAACTATTCAAGCATGTTATTCTACTATTTCACTGTTCTAACTGAAGACCAAGAGCCACTATGCTACAACAGTGCTTGTCTCAGTACTGACCGTTATCTTGCTGAACTCCTGTGGAAGCTGTTACTGTCTGTTTTACTTTTGTAGAGTTGTTAGAAAAGTGTCGTCTGGACACAGAATTCTCTGGATTCTGGCTTTTTTTTGCTTTCCTTTTGGGAAGTTGAGGTGAAGAGCTGTTTTCTCCCTGGTCACTGGATCCAATGGTAGATTTAGATTGCTGATCATTTCCCTGAAAAGAAGAATACATAATTATCCATGACGCAAATTACAAAGCTTATTTTTTAATTTCATTAAGGACCGGTATCAGGTGTTAAAGAAGCACATTAATTTACAATCAGTGCAATCAAGTTATATCTTAAATTATCCAGAAAAGTATAACTATCTTACCAACTTACTGTATGATCATACTGATTACATTCGCAACAGCTCTCAGGAAAAAAAATCACATATTTATTAGAAGAAATTAATGCTTAATTTACTAAAAGAATGGCTAGATGAATCTATGCATGCATGCATATTATATACAGCTATATCTCATGCATATGTGTGGAAAGTCACAAGAAGTAACATCTTAATATAACTTGTTAATAAAACACTGTCTGTGTAAATGAGACACAGGCATTATTCTAAGTGTCAAGAGAAGCTGGAGGAGAATGACAGTAATCATGTGGCAGTAACATTGACTTCCAATTAGACACTAAGAAAGGGGTGTGTGCACACATCACCTCTGAATCACCTTCAAGTACATGAGCCAGCTCTCCTGCTTGCTCTGTGGTCTACCTAGCAACAGAACAAGAAACCTGGCCCTTTTTTTTACAGGTTTGATGTATGTATGATCCTGGGTGTACTAGCCAGGAATCTTATTACTTACTTACATTTTTCATCAGTCTAAATCTGTTCACAATCAACACTGGAATAAAATGAACTGCACATAGTAGCCCTTTAAAGTGCTGTTTGTATTGTTCTAGGCTGTGTAAAAACTTTACCAACTGAATATCCTCATCACTGCCTCTCAGTAATTTCTTCTAATCCAGTTCTATCAAAACACTCCATATAACAACAAAACACCCAAGCAGGTAGGGCAGAAAACCATATTGGTATCTGGAACTCTTTACCTTATCACAGACTTAGCTAAATCACAAAGGATTAATATATTCTGCTTCATTGTTTCACTTAGTGTAGCTGCATGAGCAACCCATACCATTTTACAAATTGTGCACCAGAAAGGCCTTTCAATCTGCAAAGGTCATGGACAAATCTTTTCACCTCACTGCTCAAGTTAAAAGGTAATAGTACACAGAATTAAAATCTTTCTGAAAAATAAATCCTGAACAAGATCACACATCTCTTTTAAAGTCCTGCATATAAGGATCAATCATTACATGTTTATGTGCTTCTTCTAGTTTTCACATAAGCAGCAGAAATCAGTTCTGTTAAAAATATCTTACTTAAAGACTATCTTGCTTTTACCATCTAATCTACCATTTATCTACCAATAGCATGAAATCTACCCCTTATCCTTTTTCTATAAAGAGAAAGGAGTGCACAGCAATATTTAAACCTCTTCTAAATCAAACTGGAGACTGCTACTCCCAAGCAATAATATTAAAGTTAAGGGTAGATATCAATTTGAAGCAAACAATTGCATGATCAATACTAGTTCAGGTGTTGTATTAGATATTTAAGGGTAGTAGCACATATCCCTGCTTCCTTAAGTTTTGACACTTGTTATCAAGAGTCAATCCCAATGCAACAAAAGTGCATTAAGTAAACTTCCGTACTTGCTGTTAAACAATAGTAGAAGAGACAAGAAGTTAGAACTGTTAATGAGTTATTTTTACAAATGCAAATCTCGCTTTTTAAAGCAAACACCAGTTAAAATTATGTTATTTAGTGAGGTTTTATTTTCTACTGAATTTCAATAGAAAGGAACAGAAACTTGCATATTTTATTGCTTATTTCTCTTTAGTGACTCCAGAGATACTTTTTTTTTGTTTTGTAAACAGTGAATGGACATGATCAACCCACAATTACAATGACAGCCTGTGAGTCTGACTCCTTGCTGTCTTGTACAGTAAACTGCACTTGTGAAGAACTGGTGAAAACAGATACTTATATTCTGTTTTGGCACTGTTTTAAATCCACAGAGGACTCTTGTTGCAGCAAGTTCGGGTTCATCCTCTTCTCCCAGTCAAGTAGAAACAAGAAAAGAGGAAATGGCTTCAAGCTGTGCCAGGGGAGGTTCAGGTTGGACATCAGGAACAATTTCTTCACTGGAAGGGTGATTAAGTTGGAACAGGCTGCCCAGGAAGTGGTGGAGTCACCATTCCCGGAAGTGTTTAAGAAACAACTGGACATGGCACTTTGTGCAATGGTTTAATTGACACAGTGGTGATTGGTCAAAGATTGAACTCCATGACCTTAAAAGTCTTTTCCAACCTTAATGATTCTATGACTCATTTTGTACACATATTAATAGCTATATAGTATACAAAGCAGTGGATAATAAAGCTCTGTATTTAGTGGTTACCTAGGACAAAACACATCAGATTGGAAACTGCTTTAGGGCCTTTTTCAGACTTAGCATGCAGAAACACCATGTTCTGCAAGATGTCTTGTAAATGTCCTCTGTTTTTCATTTAGGTGTATAATTTGAATAAATAAATAAATACACAAATATATATGATCGGGTTTATAGGCAAGACTTCCAGGCAGCAGCTGATCTTTGCTATGGAAGCTTTTATAAAAAACAAAGCAGCCATTATCACAATAATATTTTATCAGATTTCTTCTGTCTAATTCACACTGCAAATTGCTACAGACTCATCAAGCTTTAATAAGCATGCCACCAGGTGGCTGTGGATCTTTGTCTCTTCAGATGTAATTAAAACCCAAAGGACAGGGACTTTCCATCTGCCAGAATTCATCTGAATTAGAAACTTGATACTTACACTGCCTTTAGACTTTCGAGATCCCACAATCGGAGGTAGTACAGAGGTTTTGGAACTGCAGAAATAAGCCAGATCTTAGAATCGTGCACACTGTCACTATCACAGACACTATGCATCTATAATCCAGGCAGATAACACCAACAGAGGTTGTGTGTTTTCACTAAGAATCACTCATTCCTGTTTACTAGACAATATTTAAGTGCATAGTCATTAACTTACTCAAACAAGTGCATTACCCCACAATGCGTATTTTATATACCAAAAATTTGCAGACCAGTATTCAGTGAATTACTATGTGAATGCTCCTTACAACTATTAAAATGAGAAATTCCTTTAATTTCAACAAAACTGTTTGCATCAATTGATCAACACAGCTTTTCAGCATCCTTAAAGTCATTAGCTGTGAATGCTATTTCCCAAAATACTTTCAAGTTATTCACCTTGTCTGCAGTTGCTCACTTAAAAAAAAAAATATAAATTACATTCAAGTTGATATGTAGAATTTGGGCAAATTCTTTAAACTACACCAGTTTGTGGGATGCACTTCTTTCCATTTTTTTCAGTGAAATGGTTCCCAATTTTAATGTTTGCCAAAGATACAAAAAGCAAAAGTTTGTCCTTACAGACACGGAGCTTAGGACTCTATTAGGTGATGCTCCAAGCCTACAAAAAATAGAGCCAAACATAAAGCCATCTTTAGGGAGCACATATTCCACAAAACATTACTAAGCAAGAGTAGATCTAAACTGCTGAAGCTGCACCTAATCTCATTCAGCTGTACATATTTGTATCCCAGGAAAAAAAATAAATTAAGCCAAGCCAATCCTTTCTCTGGCACTAATTTTGTGATATGTGATCAAAGAAATGCTTATGAGATTCATTGATCTTCTGAATTTCCATTTTTGCTTATGTTTTCTTATCTCAACTTCCTCAGAAATTGCCAGTAAAATTTTGCATCCACATTAGCCCATCCATCGTTCTTGGAATAATGATTTTGTACTTTACTGGTGGCACTTTGTAAACAAATTGACACACACCAAGACATGAGAAGTGTATCACACACCTTTAGAACTTACCCCTGTGGCCTTTTCATTGTAGATTTAGACAGCAAATCACCATATGGCAACTTTTTAAACTTTTCTCTACCCACTGCAACATAAATTTGTCCATTCTCCAAGTCTGACCCATCCTGAACAAGCTTTCCATCTAAAGTATAAAGTCTGAAAAATATAAAAATGCTTACTATAATAAATCTTATCATTCAGTTAGGTGTATTAAGAGCGTTGAAAGCTACGTTAATCTAAACTTACTAAATCTATGTTGAATTTTCAGATATGAAAACCCAATAAAGATCATACAATGATCAGTAGCTACATTAAAAAAAAATAAATATAAACAAAAAAACAGAAAGGAAAAACAGAGCAACATAATTACTTAAACCATAGTTTATATAAAACTAATGAAGTATGAAGTGCTATGATAGATGAAATACTCTCATAATTTCTAAAAATAAATAAATGACTTTGTACTTATAAGGGCCAACACCTTTTCTCTGATACCCTGGAAGAGATCTATTCTGTGAGTTCCTGACCTTCTCTCATACCACAATCCACCTTCCATCTGTGTTCAGAGAAGTATGCAGTAACCTGGGAAGAACAGGGCATTCACAAGAGAAACCCAGGACCTGTCCACCTAACACAGACCAAGTCAATAATACTGCACTCTATATTGTTTTCTTGTGTATCAGAAGGTGGGAACCTAGTGGGTTAAGGTTGGGAGTAGCAGGAAATACAGTACTACATTAGAACAAGAAGCTGTCTACCTTGGGCACCTACCAATAACTAATATCTCTATTACACCAGGCAGATGTTTACCACAACGACATGTGTTTGAGAAGAAAGAAATTCATCAGGGATTGGCCAGGAGAATGAGTGGGGGGTGTCAACACATATTTTACTTCATTGTCAACTTTTTGATTTTATTTAAGGATGGTCAAAACAATGAGTAAGGAGGGAATATTCAATAATAAATTAGCTCTTTCCTGGGAAGCATATTCCAAAACTCAACAATATTTATATTTAATTTAAAAGTCAACAATAACAATTTTCATTTAAGTCTTAAATGCATGAATGTTGAATGGCTATCTTCACTGCCTTTCTAGAAACCGTCTACTGGAGCTCCTATGTGTTAGTCATAAATTTCAATACAATGCAAGGAAATGTAAAATGATATACACATACCTTTACAATGAACATTTTGGGAAGAATATCAAGAGGCTACCTCGAGTATACCCCTGACTTACAACATGCAAAAATTTTCAGTTTAATAGACAAAAAGCTTTTTAAGTTGATACATATGGTGGCCTAACCTTGAATAAACACAGAAGAAAAACATGCACTTTACAGGACAAGGAGTCACAGAGTATATGAGGTTCAACAAGATCTCTGGGGACCACCAAGTCCAATTACCCCGTGCAGAGCAAGAGCAACTAGAGTAAGTTGCTTGGGGCTGTCTCCAGGTATGTTTTGAACACGTGCAAGGATGGAGACATCACAGCCTCTCTGGGCAACGTGTTCCAGTATTTGATGTCCCTTACGGTAAATTCCTTTTTCCTTCTATTCAAGTGGAATTTCCTGTATTTCAGTTTGTGCCCATTGCCTCTTGTCCTGTCAGTGGGCACCACTGAGAAGAACCTGGCTCCATCATCTTCACCCATTCCCACCAGGTATATATACACATTTAAAAGATCCCCCTGAGCCTTCTCTTCCTCAGGCTGCAGAGTCCCAATTCTGCTCACATAGGAAGTATCTTCAAGCCCTTCCTCTCTGTGGCCTTTTGTTGCACTTGTTTCAGCATGTCCATGTCTTTCTTACATTACCCTCATGAAAGTACATTTATTTTCTATGTGTCTCCTGCCATATGGGAACGTCATGGGTTTTTAAGTGCAGAGACTAAAAGTTTTGAAACATGAAATTGCAGCTTTTTAAAATCTTGATCACATTGCTGCCTCCTTGTGAAAGAGTATGTTAACTCTGGAGCACCCCATTTGTATTACTCATATTTACTTCATAGTGCAAACATTTCACAGGCTGCCAGCAATGCAAAGAGCAATTTATGTTTCACTACCACAGAGTCAATATCAGTTACACACAAACAATGAAAAAATAAAACAAGCAATCGGAAAATCAGCAGGAAGCCTACTTCTGAATTAATCTCACAGTGTTCTGCTAGATTGCACTTTGCTTTGGGAACCTGGGGGAAAAAACAGCAAATCAGTGTACCACAGTTAAAGAATTGTTTATATATTTGTATGGTGCTGCAGATATAGAGGGGTACATACAAAATGACTGTGTTTTTTTGTTCCTGATCTTTGATTTTGCTTGTGTTTTAATGTTACATTTAAAGCACAAAAGTTGTTTGTTCAATATAACTCACAAAAATGTTACAGATTAGCTGGCAATCTCTAATTGTATTTTTCAATGTGAAAATAATAATCACAATAGCAAAATCAAACATAATCAGTCTCTGAAGATGAAAGTGAAATCAAAAGTGCATTTTTAAAAAATGGATCTTCAAACACGTAAATAACTATCGACTTAACAAGCATATACAAGTTTAGTGACACTAATTTCTGGAGCCTTCTACCCACACACTTGGCCATAACCATTCTCAGACCAGTCGGGTTCTCTCTGGCTTGTATCATGTAACAAAAATGTCCTTGTGGTCACTTCTCCTGAGGATGACCTAGGTTTGTCTTGTGAGATGTCAGTGGACTTCCATTTTCCCTCCTGAATCCAAGCTAAAAAATGACAACCAAAACAAGAGCAAGCATATAGTCTGACAAACGACCAACTTACAGGACCAATATCTCCAAATTCCCAGTTGCCAATGCACCAGGCACCTGCCCATCAGGTTGCTAAGCCACATTCCCATCAAAAATCCGGCAAGCAGAAAAGCTGCTTTCTCACTGTCTCCTCTCTCATATTTCCTGCTGATATCCCTCTTCTTATCAGGATGATCAATAATTTCTTTTTCAAAAAGGGACATGTGAAACTTTGTCGGACTTGGCAGCTTTTTAAGTCTTTTAACAACAAGGAAAAGCAAAACTGCCATATACATAAGGCAGGTTCTTGTAAGTCCACTTATCCTTCTTTTATGAGAAATTATATCTTCCCAGCATCAGTGGTCTTACCAGATCTGCCCTGATGCTAACATATTTCAGTAAACCCCAGCAATTAATGTGTAACTTATTAGAGAACAATGAACACTTTACTAACTATTTAATATGTATTTTTTAGAATTTTAAGGGAAATAAAATGAAAACTGAGTTAATGGAAAACCAGCAAGTTGAAAACATTAAATAATTAAAAATGTAGTGTATATTATCTTATTTTTGAAGGATTAAAGCTGAGCACTGAAGGGAACTTCTCAAAAGGAATCCTAGTTATATATGTACAACATTCAGGTTCACCAGAGTGACACCAAGTAATGAGAATAAAATGCAAAAGATGTTTAAATAGCTAAACAACCTGAGAGCAGAAAGAATTGGTATGTTGTAAATGGCTTTTGTTCACTTCACTTCTGAGTTACACTGAGAGCGGAGCTGAGAATCAGATTCAGAAAGTTGCAAGATGTGCAGGTTTACTCCAAGTAAAAGCACTAAATAGGTAGCTAACAGGAGCAAAGTGATGTAGGGCTGAGAGGAAAAACTAGATGAGAGCTACTAGTCAACAGAGAGCATTACTGTAATCTTTTCTCATCTGTGTCAACTCTTGGAAAGCAATCAGTAGAACTGAAAGACTACCTTATCTTCATTGATTTGAGAAAGATTTTGCAAGCTTAGCCTCAGACATTGCATAGGCTGTGAAGAATGATTTGCCACAAAAGGCCCTTTCCCATCTGATATAGAGATTTCTGTAATGTGCTCTGCATGGGGCAACACTGGAATGTCAGTGATTTGCTTGCACACACCTTGATAGCCCACTTACACTGCAATGCTTCTCATGGACATCACATACATCATTCTGCTCTAAAACTTGTAACAACTGCCAAATACCATTTTAGATAACTTATTTTACATTGTAAAAGCCTTAAGGGACTGAAAATTAGCTATTCAAGAGGTCACCTCCTGTTCCTTGGATACCACGAGAGCTCAGATCAGCTGAAATACCGGAACTGGCAAACCCCAACTACAACTTTGGCCTTGGCTTTGATTAGGCTAAGAAGGCTGAATATAAAGCACATCCTAGTCTTAGCCCAGGTATACAAAACCCAAAGAATCTATAATATTTTCCTTAAAATTGTTTGCCTCAAGGATTTTAAAGAACTATGAAAATTAAAAGGTAACACAGATTGAATGTACCTCATATTCCAAACAACTTCACCAACTTTACCATGCTGATATATTTTATCATGAAATGTAACTTAATTATTAGCACTGAATATATTGCATTATTATTCTATCATTAAAGGCCTGATAACTAATTACTTAATTAATTTGAATTTTAAAATAACAACTGAAACAAATTGAGGTTACTCTTTTTTTAAATAGCAGTTCAAATGAAATCTTAAGGTTACTTGGAGCCTATGTATTTCCACTTCGTGGCTTTTTGATGTATTTTAATTTTCTTACAGTGGAATTTTCCATAAAGTAGCAAGGATCCATCACATCTAACTATGGCGTTCTAGAAATGTATCTTGGCAATCAAATCTCGCAAATAGTCAGCTTCCTGATACCTGTGAACAGCTCCACTTCTGAGGGTAACTTTTCCTGTAACCATTTCAAGAATATGATCCCAGTGATTCAGTGTTTTCCTGGGAATGAGGAGGCGCACTGCTGGGCTAATAAGGTCTCCATTAGCAATCAGGCTGAAATAAAGCAAAGCAGAATAACTTGGAGGAGCATTTTAAAAAAAGCTCATCTGAAATGATCACCACCACCACCACTGAAATGGCAATTCACTGAGAATTCTACTTACAAAATAGTATAGGGCTCTTGGAGCGGCCTTCGAAACCGTGCTGACACAGTGATTCTACTGTGAGTAACTGGCTTGACCTGCAAGAGCAAAAATAATTAGAAATTACTCAGTCTTCACAATGGGAAAAAGTTTGCCCTGACCACCATCAGCAAGTGGGATAGCATGTCTGCAGAAAGAAGTTCCTGTCTTTAAATAATGCATTTTATTCCATTACAGCTTCACCTTCTACACAGCACACATAATTGCTGCTGCAGGTTTATGTACATGATGAGTAACAACCACAGCACAGAGTACCACAGTGCACCATAGCACAACATATGGTCTGACTGAGAGGGCAAAATTGTATGGACATCTAGGTTGTCCTACGGACTCAAAGAAATACTCCCCAATGTTGTTCTTACTGTCTTAGTCTTTATTGTTTATAACTGTGGTGTGGGCAAATTAGCTATCTTCTCTTTTTTACAATAAATGCCATCATTAGATGTCTCTGCTATTATAATAGGTACCTTTGGTCTTGTACAGGTCTTTATATCCAAATCTATCAGTAATTTGTAAAGGTCACTGAATACTCTGCTCATTTGTGGGCAATGACTCAAAAATGAGGTGAATTGCAGACTTTTAGCCCTCAGAATAATACACAGACTACTTAATTCCCAGCATTATTCCCACAATTCTTTTGAAAAGACACTGCATTGAGATCAACATTAATGTCATTATACTGAAAAGAAAGTTAAATTAAAAAAAAAAATAAACTCATACTCCAAAATCATTAGGAAGATTCTTTTAATTCTTCATCATTAGCAAATCAAAATAAGGTGTTAAACCTAAACAAACATTCAAAAGTTATAGCACATGCATTAAGAAGCTGGCTATATTTCTGAAAAAAAAAATCAAAAAAAACCCCCATAAACACTTAAAGGACTAAATAGCCAGAATACACAGAGGAATGCTTTCAAATAGGTGTGCAAAAATTATTTAAACTGGCAATATTCCAGTCACTGTGTAAAGCAGTCTAATAACATGATGTGTTGCAGTTGTATCACACTCTGTGCTAACTTAACCAGTACTTCTCATTTAATTTATGGGAAATGGTCTGAACTTCAGTGCTCTTAGTCTTTGCCTGGATTTTCACACAAATTCATTTAGTACTGACAGGAGTGCTTTCCAGATTTTTCTCCTTGTATACACTGAAAAGAGAGGTGCTCAAACTACTAGATATTCCAAGCTGGCTAAAAATTATTATTAAAATAATCATATCTGACTTCCTACATAACTCAAAGAACCTCATACGGCAAATTCTGCACCAAGCACATAAATTCTGAAGGTAAGATAGCAATTTTAGGAGAAAATGAACCAACAAAACAAAAGCAATATTGGCACTTCTTGGTGTACAAGCACTTCAATAATACAGCAACAGGTAAATCTGTTGAACAAAATCTGTTCTCTGGTCAATTATGTCCCCAAAATTTGAAATGAAAATTTACTGAAGAAAGGGAAAACACACCTTATGCTGCAATACCTGAAAACCTTTCTATTGCTGCTGTCAGCCATTAAGGGTTATTTTCTCAATGTAAGCAATATAATAGAAAGTTTCAGAATACAGACAAAAGTAAGGTAACTTTCTAGAGGGTATGCTACTGAAGCTGAGACAATACTAATTTACTTCCATAGCATGAGGAATATTTAATTCTAATATTTAGGCTCCAAAAGCAGGTTGCAGCCAAAAAGGGAGCTATTGAACCTTGGTTACACTTTTCTTTGTAGATAGCAGGTTCCCAGGATAATCCCTTATAAAGTACCAAACATATAAATAGTAAAGTTATACATCACTTTTTCTAAAAGCTGATTCCACATCCATCCCTGACGCTCACTTATGCTGTTGATACCTATGCTTGAGCTCTCTCACAGTCTCTCCCAACAGTCCATCAAACTAAGTTCTCTGATGCAGTCTGCAACACAGGTTCTAATGCTGCACGTTACTGGAACTAGCTAGAAAGCATTTATTAAGCATAAAGGAGCCCTTTAGGATAGTCCCAGGTGTGCCAAATTACTTAGTTGTTCTTGCAAGCTGATGAAATCATTAATTTTGGTGTAGGCTTCTCAGAAGGCCACCATGTGATTGCAACACAACAACAACAACCTGACAGATGTTGAGAGCTCATTTATTGTATGAAGGATTGTATTTCTGCCAATAATAGATACTGAGACATCAGCTGGCAAGTTTGTCTTTTGGGTTGCTCTCTGATGGTCATTAATATTTCTGGCAGCATTCTGTAGCCTTACAAGTAAGGGCTGTTCTTAAGCAAACTGCAGAGAACTGGGGCAGAGAGTAAATATTTATCTTGTCTACCTAAAAATGGCCTAAACCAGAACAAAATATAAACTTGCATTGTTGTTCTAAGCATGTTTAAATCAATGTATCACCTGTATGAAAAAATTGTTAGTGCAATAATATATTTCATAAAGTGACACCACAAAAATCAATGCTTGGAAACACTAAGATGACAATAAGAATTTGGAATATTTGAATGTTGTTCAGCCTGGAGAAGAGAAGGCTTTGTGGCCTTCCAGTACCTGAAGGCAGCCTACAAGAAAGATGGAAAGTGATTGGGGGTGTAGTGACAGGACGGGGGGGGGAATGGATTCAAAGTGGAAGAGGGTAGGTTTAGATTAGAAATTAGGAAGAAATTTGAGATTGTAAGGGTGGTGAGGCACTGGAACAAGACATGGATGCTGCATCCCTGGCAGTCTTCAAGGCCAGGTTGGATGGGGCTTTGAGCAACCTGGTCTAGTGGAAGGTGTCTCTGTGCTTGGCAGGGGAATTGGAATTAGATGATCTTCAAGGTGCCTTTCGACCCAAGTGATCCTGTGATTCTATGAAGTACTTGGCACAGTGCCTTGACAAGATCTGTTCCTGTAAGCTTGGAATAGAGTAGTTCAGACTAAATTAAGCTGAACCTTGGTAGCACAAACCTCTGAAAAGTCTTTTGCCATGCCTGACATGAACAGCAGGGACAAGCGCACTACATCTTTTCTTGGTGTCCACATGCTCTTATACAGAGGCTTAGGCTATTGTTTGTCTGGAAGAGGAGAGATAACTAATGTCTTTGTGACAGCTTGCCTCTTGAAGGCATATTTTATACTTGGTCTGGTTCAGAGGTCAAAAGAAACTTTACGTTCATGCAGGACACAGTGACACTCTGGTGCTGCAAATGAGAGAGGAAAGGAAGAAATATGTATTTATAAGAAAACTAAAAAGCAACAAAGTTCCTGCACATGGGATGCTGCAAATGAGGTGTGTACACCACCTTTAATTTTGAAGCTGGCAAGCATGCAGACATGCAAGCAACTACAGCAAGGCACATAACTTCAAAACACAGAAGTATACATTAATAAAAGACCAAGTGCTCAGCCACTGTAAATCAATTTAGTTCCTTTGAGGTATATGGAGTTCCACTAGACCATCCCAGCAGAAGACCCGGTTCAGGGTTTAATTAAAGAATACATAGTTCTGCTCCTATTATATTTGTAGGACGTACCACAGTGTTGCAGTGTCTTGAACAGCCTGACCCCTCTGGCATTGCAGAGTTATATATTAACAACGACGTGGTCTTGGGTGAAACTTTGTGCTTACATTAAGTGACCAGCATCCCTAGCCCCTAACCCCTTTATTTTCTTTTCATTTCACCAGCCTCATTCCCAGATGATGTAAATCAGCACTTTCCCATTTACGTCAGCAGCTGTAAGCAGATTTACATTAATCAGTGGTCTGACCCCATTATGATTTTATCTTTAAATTTTGTACATTTTCAGTTTGTTTGAAAGGACCCATTCAAGGGCAGCTTCCATTCCTACTGACAAACATTGCCAACAATTCATAATTTCTGATGAGATACTTATCTGAGCTATTACATGACCACATACAGCAGAAAAACAAAGTATTCAGGGGAGGAAGGAGAAAGCATTCTATCTGTTGAAATTCAGATGAAACATTCAATAAGCTGGAGGCAATCAATCAAATGAGAATTTGCAAGGCAACAGGAGCTAAATATAGTCCAAGGCTAAAAATATGCCTTGGGGTCACAGACACTCAAAACCACCATAATTTTTACTTTTTATTCTTAAAAAAAAAATTGTTATTTCACACAGAGTCTCTTACACCAACAGCAGTATGGATTTTCCTTGCTTCAGAGAGGAGTTGCCATCTGTGAAATGACTTTGCAAAGCACCTTGCTGAGTCTGGGAAAAGCAAAACAGCTAAACTTAACACAGGTTAGGTTCTGGGAGTGGGCATCAACCTATAGTGTTTGAAGACTCCGTAAATGCTCCAATCTCAGACACACATTTTACAGTCTGTTGGAGCCCAGCTTTCATCTTCAGTCATAATACATTGGGGTTGAATTTGTATTGCTGAATGTTAGCTCTGTCTGAATGTCTCCTGACATCACTGTGAAAATACAAAGACACACCACACCAGCATCTAATTGAAACAAGGTAAAAAAAACCCATGCCCTCACAGCTGATTTTTAACAATGTCCTATATATTTTTCCCTTATACTATACATTAAAGATAGCTATATGATAAATATTGACAAAATTTAATAAACACAGACAAAACACTTAGCAAACATAAAATACATTGCACAATCTACTTTAAGTACTTACATCTTCCACAGTTGACTGTTGGCAAGAAAAAACAAAAACAAAGCTAAATGATCAGCAGCCAAACTATTACCTCAGATATAATGTCATATGTACATATACAAAAATTTCTTTCTAAGAAAACCATTTTGAATTAGTCTGTGCATATCCACACATGTATGCATTAATATAGTGTGTGTATACACATACATATATACACCACTTTAATATAAGCTTCATTAAAAGGTTTCTGTTGTGTTTATGTTTAGCTGACCACATGAAAACAAATAACAGTAAGTATTCTATTACAGCACAGGAAACATCTATTTCATAGAAACAATTTTTTTTTTAATTGGGCATTTTTATACACATTGATAAAAATGCAGAGTCAAATTCATTAAGTAACTAAAACCATGCGACTCCTTTTTAGAACACCATGGATGGGCTTGCTTATGCAATCCTTCTAACTCCAAGAAGTGTTATACTGGGAAGAGAATGTCACACATATGGCATTGAAGGAAAATCATCACTGAGAACAGCTATTCATGTATGGACTGTGAGCAATGCACACATTGGTTTGAAGTACACAGATAAAAAAAATGGCTTTCACTCTCTTCAGATAAGTGTTAACCAGTAAAAGGTAAGAAACAATCCCGAGCATGGAGATATATCAAAATTAAGGGGTTTTTTTGGTTGCTGTGAACCTATTTGCCAATGTCCATGCATAAAGTTTTTGCTTCCATGAATGCTGCATTATACTTTTCAATGCTTATTATTCAAATACAGACTGGAAAGTGGGACTGACTCAGAAAACTACTCAACCTCCTGTTGGCTACTTGGGACTTGCAAGAGGCATGTGACACTTCACAAAGTCAATCCTTGTATATAAGAAAAGTATACAGTTCATGAACTAGTATTTTAAGTGTCCTCTGAACACTCCAGGCTGCATATTTAGTTTCCAAACAGATGACTTTTATGCACTTGAGAATAGGTTCAAATAGAAATATGCCATTCTTAGCTTTTCTTTTCCTTTCAATGTACATTAAATAATTCGATACATGCTAAACACAGAGGTCTAGCACCACTTTCACAGTGCTGCCATGAAGACACTTGGCAGTTATTCATAGCTAAGAAATGGTATCACTATCTGATTTATTACCTTTCCTTACCAGGAATGCCCCCCTCCTCTTTCTTCCCCCCTCAAAACCCCCCCATCAAAGGGGCTACTAAACAACTGCACGATTTACAGGATAACATGTATTTACAAAGCCATACTGGACAGCAACAAAACAACCATCAAAAAACATACTGCATCTGGATCAAACCAGATGCTCTGTGCTGGTTTGATCTGTACAGGTTTAAGAGCTGGCCTTTCTTCTTGCTTTTAATGTAGTCCTGGGTACTGTGAACATCGCGCTCATTACTCGCATCACTTTATAACTAAGCTTTTGAAGCTTTAAATATTTCAACACAGTGTCACATTCCAAATTTATCAGCTCATGCAATGACCCATGGCTTTGCCAGTTTGTTACAATGGTGTGTTTGTTAATCAATGTGCCCAGGAAAATTGAGAACAAATATTTACATTTCCCTAGGGTAGAACTGGGGTCAAAAGAACCAAAACCCCATTGACACACACCATCACCACCCTGTGATGTGAAAGAAAGGAATGTTCAAGCTTCAGTGATCAAAATCAAATTAGAACAATGAGTTTTCTAAAGCTATTACAGCACAGGGAACATGTTATCTATTTCATAGGAACATGACTTTTTTTAAAATGGACATTTTATACACATTGACTAAAGTCGCAGAGTCAAACTCACTGAGGTGTTTGGTCAGTACAAAACCATTTCAGTTATCCTATGCAGTAATTAACCTGGATAATCCACATTTTCCTGGCTACTTTGCATTGCTAGATGGTACTCTGGATAGCACAAAACAGCCTTGAGGCAGAGACTATGAGCTTTTCTACTGGTGTGGATATAAAGCACCACTCAAACTGCTATTAACTGAGCATATTTCCAGGCTCACATTAATAGGCCACAACACAATAGCAGCACACAAACTTCTCAGTCCACATAAAGCAGAGATGAGCTGGAAATGAACTATTTAAACAGATAGTCCTGTAGTGATTCAGGGAGCCTTCTAGACTGCAGAGGTTCTACAAAATTCCCAAAGTGTTTAAAGCCAAATTGTTCACCTCCAAGGGAAATAACCCTCCTTTTTCAGCCATGGTAAGTGAAATGGAGTTCATACTCCCTGCATGGCCTTACCTGCCCAGGCACTTAGCCTGTGCAATGCTCCAAAACAGATCACATCTGTGTTCTTTCTGGATCCCAAGAACAGCTCCCATTTCTTCTCTGAGTTGCATGATGCTATACCTACACTGCTTACAACACACACAGTGATGGAATCAATAACACAGAGTTTATTCAAGTAAAATAGAGCCGGATACTCCGTTCTGACACTGATGTAATACTGTCAATTCTGACCAGTCTTGCCTCTCACAATGTGAGTAATTTCCCCAAATTCCTTAGACTCATTTAAAACAAAAAATTCTCTGGCTTTCGTGGCTAATCAGAAGGGCCTGAACATGTGAACAACTGACAGATGAAGAACAAAAAGCAACTCCAAAAAAATCTTTTTTTTTTTCTTCACAATTTTTAATCAAAGGTAAAAGTCATTAATGTTTCCAGTAACTCGATTTAATATGCAGCAACAAATCCTAATGAGCTTTTAATGGCTCATTAAAAGCTTCAGTACTGGCACCTCTTGCTTCCCTCCCAGCCTCCTCACAGGCCAAAAAGAGCAGTTACAGAACAAGACAGGCGCTAATCAAGAAAAAGACCAACTTTCAAGTTTCAGATCAAACTCAATATGGATCATGGAATTCTCCAGTGGCATGAACCAATGAACCAAAGCCTCTACAAGTCTTTCTGCTCAAAATCCACTAAATCCATCTGTAAGCTGTTAGCCAAAATGCTCAAAATTGCAGAGTTCAGGTACACAGAATTATATAAAGAGACTTTTTATGCGTTCATAAATCCATTAGGAAAAAAATGACACAGCTTTCTTTTAACTGGATGTCAGGTCAGTCCTTCTCCTCCTGGAATTAGACTGTGAACACCAAGGAAGAGTATTTGTTTTGTACGTCTTGTTGTGCTAATTATGTTACCAGGATACTAAATACCAAACAATGACATATAAAATTTAACTATTAAAGGTGTTTCTCAGGAGATTAAAGATGTATATCACATTTTTTTAATCTTTGCATCATAATAGTCTTATTCCCTAAAATACATTTACAGTAGTTACCAACTAATTCAGCATCAGAAAATGAGAAAATTCTTAGTGTGTGACACCAACAGTAGATGTAATCAAACTGGTCAGATATGGAGTAGCAAGAAGGTCTAGGAAAGCTCTGAGGAAACTTTACTAATGCTCTGAAAAAATCATTAGTAAAAATATTGATTATTCCATGCTACAAATAATCCTACAAGTGTGACCACACCTAAACCATATGATAAAAGAAGAAGTTGCAATTGAAAAGGAATTATGAAACAATAAAGTAAGTGTAGTGGCCTGGAGCTGTCTGCCCAGGGCTGCTTGTGAGAAAGTCCTTCTTTCCGATGCAAGTTATGAAAAACAATAAGACAAGCACCTGTTGTTTTCCACAGCTGTTGTAGGTCCAGGCATAATATGTTTTGAATTGGGTGATGTAGAACCCAGCCAACCATACTGGGGGGTTGTTGGACCCTAGCAAATCATCTGCCTGGGTTCCTACCATATAAAATGGGAATAGGACAATAAACGGAGCTCGCTCTCTGCTCGCTACGGACCAAGCTGTGTTGCCGTGTCCTTATTGCTGCCATTGCCACAAGTAAGTTTATGTAAAACAGTGAAAAAAGTGATTCATCACTGCAAAAATGTGACACAGTTGTGTCAGAGGTTGCCACACAATCACCTTGTCCTAGAAGTCCGGGAGAAAAAGTGAAGAGCAGACAGAAAAACCTCAATGTTCTTACTACCTAAGAAGATCTGTCTGCTATAAACCGAGGGCAAACATATCTGCACGGTCAGTAGAGCAGCCTACTGCAGGCCTACTATGAACTTTTGATAACAGATGCTGTTTCATGCAGACACTATAACCTTCCTTTTTTCTCTCCGTTTCAAGAGACTGGTTCTCTAACATCAAAATACTTCTGCTTTTCTTAGGTACTTGTAATTCTTTGCTTTTGCAACAACATATGGCAAAGTTCATTTACTACAGCGTGTTCAAAGATCTGTTGGTCATAAGAAGTCAAAGAAGAAAGGAGGTTTCACCTGAATACATTTTTGTGAAGGAAAAGTATTTAGAACAAACAGTTGCCTGCAGGATTTGCAAATACGAAAGCTCAGTCGATTCAACAGCTTACCCAGCCCCAATGGCAAGTAAAATTTATCTCTTTAAGTGCACAGAGAGAGACCATCTAGATCAGACAGTGCCTAGAGAAATACAACTGTCCCTACTTTACACATTATAATTGGAAAGTAACATTCAGTACTTTTTAAAAACTATTCAGCTTATAATAAACAAGTGGTAACTCTGTTGGTCCGTATTTTCTCAAGAGATTAATTGTTAGATTCCTCAAGCACTTCATTTAACATGTATTTGTACTTGCAGATCACCTTTGGTACAAAAGGGAACTCTCTTGCAAAACAAGAAGCTCAGTTGCCCAAAGAAGTGATGGATGCAAACATACCTGAGAAATAGCTTGCAGCAAGCCTTTAGCTTGGGTCAGGATGAAATATTTTTACTATTTTTCCTACCCGTAATAAAACTGTTAAAGTTTCCAGACATATTATTACAGCATGATGGCTCTGCCAGAGGATTTACACCATATCTTGAACATCAAGTTTTTTCTTGCTTAGTTTCAGTCTGACACACATTTTCTAGTTACATGCAAATTTAAACTAATTGATTTGCTGCCTTCAAAGAACAACATTAAAGTATTTCCAAAAGCAGATGTCAAGCATTTGGCAGTTTAACTAACACAAAAAAACCCCATACATCTGCACGCAAATACACAAGGTACAGCTGCTGCAGAAAATTTTCTTCCTTTTGACTCTCTTCACACTAACCAGAATCAGAAATAGGTATTTGTAATTGTTTTAGTGGAGAAAAAACTGCACTGAGAAACATACATCAGACAGGAAATGCTGAATTTTTAAATGTGCTTAATACAACCAGAACAGATACCCTTCTACGCAAGCATGACAAGAACACTGTCACCTCTCTTGGTCCTAAAACAAATCTAGGTTTTCGATTTTTAAGTGAATGTCTGAAAAAAAAAAATAAAACCAGAACTTGCTGCCTCATATAATTTTAACTAGTATATATTTAGGCATTAAAACCTCTGTTACTAGTTCCCTGAAAGTTCATTCCTAGGATTAAATTATTAGGGCATGAAAACAATTGTGTTACTTATAAGCCCAGATAAAAATCTGTAGACTATTACTATGTTTCATCTCATTTTTATGACTCCTTTACCCAGACAAATCAATCACATAAAGTTAAATTCAACAGAGGGAGTTAAGCTCTCCACAGGGATACAGTGGAGATTGCGAACATAAGTCAAATATGAAGAAGAAATCTGAGATAATGAATAGTTTATACTGGGTTACTTCAAAGCCCTGAGAGATGGCTGAAAGTGTTGAGATAATATACAATGACTACTGATTCCAGAAAAAATAACAGAAGCCTCTTTTATCAAACATGCAACCATAAGTAAAAAAACCTCACAACTTCTACAACTACTTCTCCAACTGCACAGACTTTGTTATATCAAGAATCTTCTCAGAATGTGCAGCAAAATAATCAGCCTTAAAACTAGCCTTAAAGAAGCAAGGCTGTAGTTGTACTGGTAACCAGCCAACTAAGAGTAAACTTACAGGGTAGTTGTAGTAGCATGTCAAATCTCTGACTTGAATTTGAACTTTCTGTTGAGTGTGCCCATTAAAAAAAAAATACAGGTGACAGAGTTATGCTCAATTATAAAATGCAGGTGCTGTATTTCATAGCCTCTGGATAGGAAGTATTTGGGTATCATAGTAAATATCGTTAGGGCAATTTTGGTGGTCTTCTAGTACAAGGTGTCCTACTGTCCAAAGATGCCTGCTATACAAACCATTAAATTCCCAGAAAAGTGGCATGAGAGCACAAGGCAAAAAAAATAGAAAAACAAGTGAGCTGATGCTTCTTGTCAGGCAGAAGCTATAATTCAAATGTTTGTTGGGAATCACTTCTATCTCCATACACAATATAACAGTAAAAATAATGCAGAATCACACATCTCACACAATACCACATATAATATTTTGAGGCTTGCAGACTATAGTGTAGTGCTGTTGAAGAGAAACAGGTGAGCTTGGCTTAAGTGTATCACGCTCAGAGGAACCAGAGTAATAAAGAAATATGTACATTATGGTAGATAATTGTATTATTATTAAATAAAATAAATGTATATTTAAAAATTAGGCATAAATGCAGGCATGTCACTAACATTAACTGCAGGCTTACTTCTTAAATACTTCAGACATCCTACCTCATTATTGACTTCAGCAGTTTTTTTCTTTGTTTCTCCAATGTCCAAATAGCTGTGGAAAGAAAACAGGTTTGATTATTTACAGAAGCATCTAACTTACACAATACAAATATTCTACACTTTTTTCATACATGATGGTTTTAAAACTTGTCAAGCCTCAAAATAATAGAAACAGTAAATAATTAATCAGGGACTGTTAATACAAATCTTCAGGCCAGCCCTTTGGGCTAATACAAAAGACAGGGAAGAACTAACCAGGTACCTTCAAGTCACTGGTAGTCACTGGTAGAACAGACCTTCAATAACCCCCTCATCAGAAAGAAGCTTATACAGTACTGTGAGGTGGATCAATCAATCTCAGCACAATATCACCTTACCTGAGTTTTCTAAGTCATCCTCTTACCTCTTAGTTTCTCACAATTAAGTCTCTGATAGATTAAAAGTTTTCCTGCACACCCAAGTTTAACTCAGAGCATCAGCTAAAGTTTAAAAGGATCTACACCACTCATGTTTCAACAAAATGTGGGCACACCTGAACACTGGTTTCTCATGGCTGGATGAATCAATTGAAGCTCCATCATTATTTTATGGATAAAATAAAGACTCATCTGGACAAGCAAACAAAATACATTTATTTGAACAATATTATGTTATCTCTGTGATGTCATCCCTGTTCCCACTTCCAGTGGGAAACCAGAGGTTCTTTACCAGGCTTTTAAGACTAGAATGCCTTATTGGAGAAGTCAGGTATACCTAAAGCCAAGCATCAGTGCAGGCTCACCAAAAGACCTCAGAGCTTGCAAAGCATCAGCAGCCCTTCAGTAGTGTTCTGCTCTGTAGTAAATGACTGAGATAAGATTTGTTTGCCAGAAGAAACTTTCCTACTTGGCCAAAGTTGAGAATTCATGGGACCTGAATGAAGGTGTAGAAGCAATAAAGAAAAGAAAAAAACAAAAAAAGAGAGAGAGAGAGAAAGAGAAAGCAAAAGCATCATTCATTCTTTGAAGGAATGGTAATAATTTATCAAACCTTCAGTGTGAGGGGAGAGAAAGACATAGAAAAGCTTCCAGGCCATGCTTGAAAGTGCCTGCCAATGCTTTGGACAAAGTAAATGTAGTAATATAGGATAATATTTTTAAAGGCTCATGTTTAAAAACAAACAAAAACAACTGTTTCGAGCTTCTCATTGTAAAAAGGAACGAGTTCTCTTTAGACCAAAACCAAGAAGTCTTGCAGCCTACAAGACTGAAAAGAGATAAATGCCTCAGGCAAAATGGTTCCCACAGCCTACAACAACAGTTGCAGACTGTGGTTCTTGTTTTCCAGGCATCTGTAAATTACTTTCTGAAGAATTAAGAAAAAAGCAAATATATAGTCAAAGGCTTAAGTACTCTATGCAGATGTCTGGACATTCAGTCATCAGATTTCAGAGATCTTCAAATCTGAAAAGTTGTAAATAGGGGCAAAGGCTTTTTTTGGATGATGGCACCCAAAAAATGTCAGATCAAAAATTTTACAAAAATATCCTCACTTGCAAAGAAAGCAGGGATACTTCCAACCAATGGCTAGTCAAGCCAGTGATGAAATTACAGCGTTGCCAAAAGAGACAACTGCTGGAGAGAGGACAATCTACCATTAATGAATGAGCACAGACACAAGTAAATGGGCAAAGGAAAGAGGATGGTAGAATAGCATGCTGAAAAAAAAGCTAAAAATTGAAAGTAGCTGCAGCACAAACAGTTTTCCTTCAGGAAGCAGAGAGTCTGGGAAAGAACTTCACAGGGGTGCAACCTATATGTGCATTGTCACTCACTGGTGCAACAAGTACAATATACCAACACACCTCACCACATATACACCAAAAAAGCATGTGTTAACATAGCACAGCTGTTAATGACAAAACAAGGTGGAAAACTTGTTACATGTCACAAAAATTTCCAACACTGACTAATCATTCTTCCATTAAAGAAAATGTCTATGTATTTTTTCTAAAAGCAGAATTTCTAAATGCTGACTGTTTTGTTTTTATTTCAAAAACTAAACACTTCAGCAAATTATATAAAATATGTGCCCTCAGAGCTATCCATCTTAAGATGTTAAGATTCAGAGTTTGGAATGACAGAGACTCACATGCTACAGGTTAGCACGGTTCAGTCTAGAATTCACTGCAAACAGGACAGAAAAATACTCAGTTCTCAGTGTAAGGCATCTGAGAACCAATAAATACACTGCTTGAAATGGAACAATGACTTTCAGTTTCTGCTACTCCTTGGATACTCTCTCCATTACACTCCCCCACATCAGTGTCACAAGCCTCCATTTCAAAGTCCAGCCCTGCATAGTCTATCATAGCAATGATTATGTCCAATAAGCATCCTGGGGGAAAAAAAATAAAATAAAGAAAAAATATTCAAACTTCTTGCTACCAGACTTGGATCCTTCAGGGCAGATGCTTGGGACTCTCACAGCTGCTGCAACTACTTTATAGTTGCCTGTGACACATTACACAAACATACAAACTTTTCTTTAACTCCTTCACTTTCTTTCAGAAAACTGTCCTTTCCAATTAACTCCTCCTCTCTTCTGGCTTTTCTGGCTAAGGTGTCTCCCTAATTATCATTCTGTCTACAACCCAGTTAAGAACAACATCAAGCCCTCCAGCCAGTCTTTGATGCTCATAAAAGCACTGCCAATATTTCCAGCACTATATAAACAAATACTAATAAGTGAAGAACTCCAGTTCTGAATGGAAATGGAAAGGATGTCAAGTCATCCCATTTATCCTATCTACAGCAGACGGCTATGACATATTATCAAGGGAAATATGAAACAGCCTGCTTTTACCCAGTCCTTTTGGTTATCTTTTCTTAAACTATTCTCTTTGCTGACGTTAAATAATTAGGTATCTTTTTGCATGTTGCAACCATAAATGTCTGAAAAACTCTCACCATAAAACTCCGACCATAAAGCATGAGCTGCTGAAAATAAATGCTTTTCCCCACCCAAAATAAATCCAGAGTGTCCAAATCTCTAAACACTACATGCTAATGCCAAGCACTTAGCCTATCCAACACAAAACACATTTAGGGATGTGTAACATGATGTGCTGATAACTAATAGCTTCAAGCCATCCACAGAATCACAGGATTTAATACTAAAAAGATACAGTAGATCTTTCTTGAGTATTGAACACTGCATTTAACATGGCATTTCCCTGTGCAAATTGGGGCTTATATCTAGGCTGTCATACATCTTTCTCTTTGGCTTTGCTATTGAAGTGCAAGAATCTTCAGAGGCAGCTCGTGACAGAAATGGGTGCTGATAGAGATCCCGTTCATTACACAGAAGAGTTTTGTCCTGAGACATAATGAGCTCATAACAAGCTCTCCTGAAAAATACAGTGTCCTCAACTCTACAGAAGCAAGATGAGGAAGACCCTGTGAAGGTAGTAGTTGAGCATATAAATTCTCAACCACCTCCAGAAAGAAATTGTTAATTTTGAGGTATATTTCTTTTCTATTTTATTCAACTGTAGGAAAAATGCCCACAAAGAGTGAACAAAACACATAATAGGTAATTGAAACCATGAAATCCACTGCCAGCATTAAGAACTGTTACTTAAGTAACACGTAGAGCCACTCCGGAAACACAACTAAAAGCCCAGACCTCCTTCACGTTATTCTCCCAGTGACTCACTAGAAAACAGAGAAACTGACAGCTTAATTCTTGGTGCCCAGGTAGGAATAAGAAAGCAAATGGTCATCTTTTAACAGGTGGGATTCAGCTGCTCTGGTTATCTTCTGTTCATATATACCCAAAACGAACAGAAGAAATGGGAGAGGCAGATAGCTGGTAGAATACTTCAGGCTTTTAAAAAATAAACAAGAAAGGAAGCATTGGGAATTAAATTCCCAGGCTCATCAACTTCATGGCAGGACTGTCAACACTCCACCTTTCTACCATTTTGCCCTGTTACCCCTGAGCACAAATGCTGATCCTGGCCCTTCAGCTAAGCACAGGCATCACAACAACATGCCATTCCTGCATGTCCTTTGGGTTAAAGAGCTGCTTCTCCTTTTCTACTGTCGTGTCAAGAAGATGTCACTATGTGACTCATGGTATCAGTAGCCTTTCTGTGGCTCAGCTCTAAAGCTCTTTTCCTTTTCCCTTGTATCACAGCTTTTAAGATCTGTTTTCACAATTCCTAATAAAAGAGGTAGGGTGAAGGGTCATCTCATGCATTGCCACAGTGCCAAACACCAAATGCTGATATTCAAGTTCAATAGAAATCTAACATTACATTTTAGCCACTCACTTGAGCTTCTTGAAGGCTTCCCTGCCACCTGCCACATACTGCTCTCCACTCTGGAGCTCCTCCAGCTGCCGGACACGATGCCCACCCCGGGGGGTGTAGATGTTTCGCACGGCTCCAAAGGGCGCCTTCACCCCGCCCGTCACCTCTTTCAGGAACACATCAAAGGTGGACACCTTCTTCTCGTGGATGACAATGCGGCGCCCTGGGAAGAAAGGGTCCCCGTTGCGATACACCAGCACGCTCTTCACGGCCGGCTGCGAGAGCCACGAGCCCTTTGTGCCGGGGCTGGTCATGCTGGTGGCTGCGAGCCTCCTGCGCTGCCCGCACCTGTTTGCTCGGCACAGGCTCCTGCCCGGGAACCCCTCTGGCCCCGACACCTCCCTGCCAGGGGTGCAGCGCCCACGCCCACGCCGGGCACACGGGAACACCTCCCGGGATGCAGGGGAGCGATCCCAGCTCCCCAGGGCCTGGGCACAGCTCTGCGTAGCCTGTCAGGAGCGGCTCCTCCCAGGCAACCGCGGCGCTCCTGGCGCCGGGGGAGGTCAGCGCGGACAGCACCAGCCCCGGAACAACGCGGCGTGCAACTGCAGCCGGCACAGCAGCTACACGGACTGCCGGGGACCCGCAGCCTCCCACGGCCCGCATCCCCCGGCCCTGCCGTCACGGAATGCCCTACCGCCCTGCTTTCCTCAGGAAACTTTACCCCGCTGGGCAGCCGGGCCAGAGCCTACCAGGAGCCCGCCCGGCTCAGAGCCAGCGGGGGAAGGAGGGCGAGGGACGGCATGCCCAGAGTGGCGAGGGGTCAGAGGGGCACAGGGAGCGAGCGAGAGAGGGAAGTCCCCGCTCTGTTTCCTCCTGCCCGACCGCCGCCTGTTCCCACAAGGGAAGAGCTGCCCTGGGCGCGGCGCCGGGCGGGGAAGCGGCGGCAGCGGGGAAACGCCGAGGCGGCTCAGCGCTCCCACCGCGCTCTGGCACACCTGGGAACAGGGGAGCCGTAACACCTGAGAGAAAGTAATACAGAAATGCCTCACATTCAAATATAAATCCTTTAACAACCTCTTTCCCCCGCTGATAGTCTCCAGTCTAAAACTGCACTAGACCTTCCTGCCTGGAGTTGTTTAGTGTACAGTAAGGATTGCTCTTCCAAATGGGTTTTAACACGCAGCATGGAAGGAATTTTCTTTACTTTTATCTCAACTCCTTTGATGGGAAAACTACCCCCCTGCTGTGAGTTACAACACAGCAGTTAACCATTACAAAAAGAGCAATTTCAGGGTGAGGGAAGTCAAACATGTTACTGTTACTGGTTAACAGCTGAAGTTCTCCACTTCCTGCTGGTCTCCCGCTAACTGATAAAAGGGAAAACCAAGCATTTGCCATCCTCCAGTTAATGATAGTTAACATTGATCTATTGCAACCTGAAAGGAAATTTTTGTTATTAATGGTATGCTTTTGAGTTGTATTGGTTCTAACGAAGGTAGAGTTCAGCAGCCCTGCCAGTGCTGTGCTTCAGTTGATAACACAGCGGTGTTTTGGCTACAGCTGAGAAGCACTGTCCCTCTAACATTCTCCCCCATCAAGGGGCAGGGAGTGGGCAAGACCTCGGGAGGGAAAACAAGCAGGCCAGCTGACCCAGAGGAACCAAAGGGATATTCCATACCATATGACGTCAGCTCAGACATAAAAGCTGGGGTGGGGGGGGGGCATTCTGTAATGTCTGCCTTCCGACGGAACCACTACACGTGCTGAGGCCCTGCTTCCCAGGACGTGCCTGAACATCGCTTGCTGATGGGAAGTAGAGATTGACTTCTCCTCTTTTTGCTTATGCGCGCGCAGACCCTGCGTTTGCTTTATTTTTCTGTCGCTTCAATAAAAACTGCCTTATCTTGACCCACTGATTCATCTTGTCCTTTCCCCTGTCCCTCTGGGGGAGGGAGCTATAGGGCAACTCGGTGGGCACCTGGCACCTAGCCAGAGTCAAACCGTCGAGAAAAACAAAAATGCTGATGAGCTTCACACCTTTCTGCATCCAAGTAGTGATATGTCAACTATCTGCTATTTTATGCCAGATTCTACCACATTTGGTGATCTTAGGCCTACTTTGTAATCACGCAACATCTTTGACATAGGAGTAGGACACTGAATATTTTATTGGTGCACCCATTTTGACACTTGTGCTACTCCAAAATACTGTTGGTCTTTACCTATAGCAGCCATGCTAGTTACAGTCACTTTATGGATTGAAATAAAATTTCCCTTAAATGGTAGAAGAGCACTGCTAGCCTTAAAGCAGCCTAGAATTGCTGGACAAAATCTTTGTTTTCCATCTCGCCTAAATAAAACCACTACCCAAAAGCTATGAAAAGGTCAGACACTTGAGCCCATGACAGCAAGCAGTGCCTTGATCCATGACAATCTGCTCCTCTAGCTTTTCCAGGGTCTGGCCTTTTATTCCCACTATTGTTTCACCTTCTAAGCAATCTCCTAT
The DNA here is from genome assembly GCA_013398175.1 of Climacteris rufus. Classification (NCBI taxonomy): domain Eukaryota; kingdom Metazoa; phylum Chordata; class Aves; order Passeriformes; family Climacteridae; genus Climacteris; species Climacteris rufus. The sequence goes on from VZRZ01000989.1 coordinate 162,472, forward strand.
CACATTCTCAACAGCAGGGAGACAAGCTGCTGAACCCACTGACATGATTAAGAGAAACACAGAGACACATGATCTCTGCATGATGGAGCAACATCAGACCTCTCAGCTTACACGAGGCTGATGCATGACACCACATCTGTCAGGTCGTGTGTCAGGATTCCCTGAGGTCACAAAATGAGATGAGAGCAGAGCCATGGCACAGCGTAGCATCAAATAGGGTCACTTTTTCTGCACCAGAATGCCGTAAGGTCTCTTGCCATTTCAGAACCCGAAAGATTTTGCAGCTTGTTGCAGGGCTTTGCCAGCTAGGCTCAATGACAGCAAAACATGAAGTCATGAAGACAGAAATGTCCTAGTGCTGAAGAAAAGACTGACAAAATGGACAGAGTGGAAAAGGGTTAATGAAATGCCATTGTAAATTTTACAGCCCATGTTATAGCAAATTAACCTACTTGTACAATTGCTAGATCAAAAACTCTTCAGGATAAGATGATCAATTATTTTTGCTTTTAAAAATACATTAGACAATCACAGTTTAAGCTACAGCTTTTGATCACACAAGTACTTTCCAACAGTATTCTTGAGAGTTCCAAGATTAAAGGACTACACAGGGAAAACGCTTTGGCAAACGTTTTGGCAAATGCTTTGGCAAACCTTTAGAGGCAAAAAAGGCAAAAGGAAATGGTTTTCCATGGAAAAACAAATTCCAGTGGGTTACCTTAAGGAAGGAAAAAATTGAAAGATACCTTCTATGTGGTCTTTGTATAGAGTAATTAATGTGAAGTAATCCTTCTTAAGCAAAGATTTCTCAGTGTGTTAATGTAGCAGCCCAAACCTTGGCGGCCCAGGGCTGCTTGTGAGAGAGCCTTCTTTCCCATGTAAGTTATAAAAAACAATAAGATAAGCACCTGCTGTTTTCCACAGCTGTTGTGGGTCCAGGCATGATATGTTTTGATTTAGGTGGTGTAGAACCCAGCCAATCAACCCGGGGGGTGGTTGGACCCTAGCGAATCATCTACCTGGGTTCCTACCATATAAAAAGGGAATAGGACAATAAACTGGGGCTCTCTGCTCCACTGGGGACTGAGCTGTGTTGTTGTGTCCTTATTTTGCCATAGAAATATGTTAATGTAGCTACATTTGATCAAAGGACCTTGAGTATTTCTGATTCATTCATGTAAGAGCAATTTTTCTAAACATGACTGGGGTTTTTGTTTTTTATGGGGTCTTGTCTAGCTCTCTTTTCTTGTGTAGCTTCCCTCATCACCCACTAGATACTCATGTACTGTCTGGTAGCAATGTGGAGGTTTTGTTAATCTGGCTTTTTGTTTGGTGTTTTGGTTT
>VZRZ01000989.1:167873-204696 GCA_013398175.1 Climacteris rufus
GGCCCGGGCCGGGCGGTGTCGGGTTCGTCGGGGCCTGGTCACGGTCGGTGCTGCCTGATGAGCGTGCCGGTGGCTGAGGGCAGGGCCCCGCGCAGCGCAAGGCCGAGTGCGGTGGGCTGGAAGTAGAGCTGTCTCCTCTTCCTGCAGGTAAATTTTACCAACATGCCCCCACCGAGACCTCCCAAGCCACCCTAGCCAGCGTGTCTCCTGTTTTTGCAGTGGTAAGTACCTGCAGGCGTTTCCACCAGCGAGGGCAGCTGGTGCAAGATGATGGTACTTTTTCCGGTTTTCCCCCTATTTCTGTAATTGTAAGGTGTCATAAAAACAGATGGATTTATGTCTCGGAGAACATCCCTAGTTCTAAATTGTTGGTTTGAAGTACTGTGATATGAGGACCAGTTGCAGTACACAGCATTGATCAAGATGTTTTTCTGAGGTCCAGCTGTTAAGTTCTCTGGCTCTAATTGTGAAGGCAGGTCAACTCCTGGAAGTGCTGCAGTCAGAAGTTTCTTAAGTTTGTCAAGGCTTGCTAATGCCTTTTAGAAATATTAGTCCTGTGTCTTGTTAGCTGCAATTCTAAGCAAACGTGGGATTTGGTGAAAAACAAGCTCTCTCTGGTGTTCTTTTAAATGAGACTAAAAGCTGTTTGCAAGCTTCTTCGTTGCCACACTATTTTTAGCTTTTATCTTGTATTTTTATATATATATTTAAAATGAAAAATCACGTTATTAGTGCCAGTGAAGGAAGGTGAGGCCTCCTTGTTGATAAAGAAAAGCAGTCATTCTGCAACAAGGTGCATGTGGCCATGTAACCTCCATTGTTCTACTGAAATGCATGTGGGTATGCTTAATTCACTGAAAGTTATCTTAAAAGCCAGTAATAAGGAATTAAGCTATCCGATTTATAAGCAAAACAGCAAACTTTGTGATTGATCCAGACGTAGTATTTTTTACAAGAAAATAGTTTTACTAGGAAATAGAAGTTAAATAAATAATATGTATGACAAATACTAAGACAGGAAATATTTAGGCGTATTTACTAACTAAATAGCATGTCTTTGCAATACTTGACATGGGGACAAGGCCTAACCACACAATTCGTGGTGCTCTTCATTTTTTTAAGTTTTATTTGTCAGTTTTTCAGATTGTTCCAGAGGAAATAGCTGAGTTTTTTATCCCAAATGTAAGGTGCCTTGCTGGTCTCCTCTATGTGGGATCCAGTGATAAGGATGCATGGGAATAGCTCAAAGGTATGCCAGGGCAAGTTTAGATTGGACATTAGGAAGCAATTCTTTACTAAGAGGGGAGTCAAAACCTGGAACATGTTTCCTGGAGAGGTGGTCAATGTCCCAAGCCTGTCAGTGCAGGAGGCATTTGGACAGCATCCTTAATACCAGGCTTTAACTTCTGGTCAGCCCTGAAGTGGTCAAGCAGTTGGACTTCATGATCATTGTAGGTCTCTTCCAACAGAAATAGTCTGTTCTAAGCCTGATCTTCTGTACATCCCCTCTTAACAAGGTTTGTGTAGGAGCATGGTCATGCAGATGACACTGGTTACAAACACAGTGAAACAGGACCATTTGGTGCAATTAATTTGCTTAATTGGGATGAACAGGCATAAAAAGTTGCTTTCTCTTCATGATGTGTTTTCCATTTGGCTTCTAGGGAAGTGCAAATAATTTTAGAAATTGATTTCTTGTTTTATAGTGGTTCTGTGAAAGAAATACTTTGTTTTTCATTCTTTCAGATGAAGTTTGACAAAGAGGGAAATACTACCTATTTTGGTAAGCTGCTTTAGTTTTGTTTGGGTTTTGACTTTTTTCCTTGTCCAGTAGAGAAAAGCCCAATTGGAAATCTACACGGGTTAAAAAATTATGTTTTGGATACTTCACTGTGTTTATTTGGCATTTTGCAACATTTCCTCTGTTCTGCTGTCTTCCATTGTGTCTTTATAGCGTCTTTATTGTTACAGTTTTTGTATATTTCTAAGTATTATTTTGAAAATAACATATTACCATCTCTCACAGGAAGGTAGTTTTTGCTTTGTCTTTTCCATGTTTGACCAGCATGCTACTTTCCCTGCCTTGTCTTTCCCTTCCTGTAGGATTACGTGGGCTTTCTCAAAGCAGTCACTTGTTTCTGATGTGAAATTAATTGTTGTCACCAACGTTTTCACTTATACCTAGAATTTTTCTTTTTCCATTCAAGATACAGTCTTCTAAATTTTGTAGACAATAACTTACATTGAGGAGTCAATGGGAAGAAAACTTTTAAGGATAGCGCAGCTGGGGTTTTTTTGATGGGACTTAGTAACACACAAACATGTAATTTCAGAACATATGTCTTTGTCCTCTAAATGTCTTCCTCTAAAAATATTTTCATGATAGAAAAGAAGAAAACAGAATTGTACCAAGAATTGGGTCTTCAAGCTCGAGATCTAAGATTTCAACATGTAATGAGCATTGCAACTAGGAACAACAGGATCATCATGAGAATGGAGGTAATGGTTTCCCTATAGCTGAGTGTAAACTCTGTCTTATCCTTGCACTTTGATTTTCTTGCACAGTTCTTCTAATAGCAGCTTTCTGTAACGTGCAGTCCAGCAGTAAATGTGTCTTTGGAGCTCTGCCTAGCAATCAGAGTACGAGTTTATCAACTGTACACATTAATGACCATTTTCCTGATTGAACACAGGAGAAACATTACTGACATTGTCATGGAAGCAGAGGCTTGTGAGGAGCCTCTTCTCAGTCCCTGGCACAGTGCTATGTCTGAATCTCTTTGCAGTTAGCATGAGATTCTGTTATTTTCCTGCCTGAGAAGATATTTGAAGAACGGTTTTATCAAAACCCAACTTATCAAATGTGCTACAAAGTTATGAGAAATCTTCGGAGAGTTTTTTTTCCAACTCCTTACATGTACTGTCTTTTTCAGCTCTTGAAGGCTGTCATAACACCAGAGTTTCTTCTGATACTAGATTATCGTAATTTAAGTCTGGAACACTGGCTCCTCAATGATCTAGCAGCTCAGCTGGCTGGGGAAGGCCAGCTGGTTACATATTCCCTGCCCTTTGAATTCCGAGCCATAGAAGCAATCCTGCAGTACTGGGTGAGCGATCTCACTTTTAAAAATTGCTTGGGAAGTTGTTGCTTCATAGAAAGGGCAGTATGATTTTAGTCTTGTGATAATATTTACACATACATGTTTTTATATGTGTTCTGCACTTCCTGTGGGAGCTGTTTTTTTTGTTCTGACTCTTGTTGCTTTAGTTCATACAATTTTGTGTGTATATGTGTGTTCATTCCCTTTCCAATAAAGTGCTAATTGGATGTGATGGCTTTGCCATCATTTGGACAATTAAAAAACAAGTCAGAATTCCTTTCTAGAGACATGCCGTAGCTGAAATGGAAGTCACACAAAATTGCTGATGTTTTGGCCTCTTGAGGAGGAGTCAGATGATGATTTTTAGCTATCATTAGAAATCTGTGCTTGCTAATGCTGATATAACATTTATAGACAATAGTGTTTTTATTTTATCAGCCTTAGTGGTGTGGTTGTCACTGGGTTTCTGTTCACTTTTCATTAAATACTGTGTTTTGCACTGACTTTATATTGTAAGTGGTATCCATATAGGAAGTGTTTCCCAAGCATTGGAAATCAGGTTGTATTAACTACCTGTTACTGTGAATTCTGTGTTGAGAGACAGGAGTCAGTTGCCCAAGTCATTCTAAATGAATTATTTTAATTCTTATGAAGGATCATATTGTTATCTAGATCAGCAAACTGCAGGGAAGACTTAACAATTTGCAGCCTCAGATCCTTGAGACACTGGAAGCTCTAGTGGACCCCAAACTGTTATCGGTGGATAGGAGTAAACTACACATTCTTCTGCAAAATGGCAAGAGGTAAATAAGAATAAGCTGTGAAGAGACTAGAATATGACTGTAGAAAATGACATGCATTGAAATGTTAGAAAAATGGTATCTGTTATGAATTTCCTAGGTTACTGTAATGCTGAGTTGTGCATCTTATTCGGAAATGTAAAAATCAGCATGAAAAGATCTAGTGATGGGGGGAAAAGGGAAAAAGGGAAATAAATTCCAAATTGTCAGAAATACAGGTTGTGCTTCTTAAATAGCCTCTGGCAGTACAAAATAATACCTAAGAGAACAAAATAACTTGAAAATGTTCTCCATAATGTAAAGCTTTGTAAATCTATGCTTTAAGAATACTAGTACTGGTACACTGATACTTCTGTGTATTGGCCTCTCTCATGACAGTGCAAACATCAACTTGCTACATCCTCACAGTGTACTTGTTTCTTCTGACTTACAAATACATCCAGAAAACATATCTGGATCCCTTTTAGTGTGTGTCTGTACCTCACTGGTCCCCAGACAGATCACTGCCATGGCTAAGCATGTGGCTTGTAGAGAATGTTTGGAAGGAGCTCTTAAAACCCTACAGGGAAGTCTTCCCTGGCCACTGTCTGGTGAGGGTGCTGGCTGGCAAACTCATGTAGAGATTACCTTTGTGCACTGCTGCCAGTGAGGATTACTTGACCTTTTGCCTGTTCTTCCTTCAGCTTGTCAGAACTGGAAACAGATCTTAAAGTTTTCAAAGAAACAATTCTGGAGATCTTAGATGAAGAAGAAGTAATAGAAGAGCTCTGTCTGTCTAAATGGACTGATCCACAAGTATTGTATGTATATTTTGAAACCACATACTTTTTTAACAGTGTATTTTGCTTACGGAGAACTTGAACACTAAACTGGGTGTTTCCTTTTAAAAAGCAGAAAGAAAAAGTCTAGGTTTTTTAAGCCCTAATGCTTGCTACTTTAGAAATCATTGTAGTTGCCATTTTGGAGAGGAACTCCATTGTTACACAGTTACAAATAGTTCTTGACGTAACAGGCCAACTCATCTAATATGTAACGGGATGGGAACAGGATAGCAGAAAAAGCAAATGTTATTTTTCAATGTAAATCAACACATTCTGTCAGCATTTCCCTCAGTTTCACCAAAATGCAGGTCTTAAAGCTTGTCTTGAATAGTTCAGACACCACACTTCCTTTACTAGTAGTGTTCTGAACACCTTGCTTCTAGCTTTTTGCTCACCAGCAGAACCTGAAGGAAAGACATGCTGGAGCAATCTTGTGCACCTGAGGAATGGCATTTCAGGAGATGTACGTGCAGAAAGAGTCATATTGCACTCTTGGGTTCTGGTGAAAGTCAGCACACAGTAACAGCATCACTGGCCGCTTTACTGAAAACTAAAAAGCAAAAAGATCATGGATATCAGATGCCAAATATGTTTTGGGCTGAATGGTATTTAAATCTTGGGTATAGAGATCTGTTTTATTGTATAAGCAGGTAATAGAAACTATCTTGCAGGGTACTTTGTGAAGTTGATGAATAATATTTTTGCCAACTGCATTGCATGGATTAACTCTTCACACAGTAAGTGTGGGTTTGAAAGCAGCAGTTTCATGCCCTGCAGAGCTTAGTCTAAATGTGCAGAAGAAACTCATTATTCCAGAAGTGGGACATGGTTTTCATTTCTAATGCATCTGCTGGAACAGTATCAGAGGTGGCTCCAAACTCCAGCTGCTCTGGAGCCAGCAGCTGCTCTTTTTCCTGATTTTGCTCACAGCCTCCCTTAGTCTGCTGGCAAAGTTTTTGTTGCCTCATGGTAGACAACGTATAGGGGACATCTGGGAAAGATCCCAATGTCACCTTACACTTCCACAGTCATCCCTTCTTTCAGACACTGTTGCACAAGGGGGGAATAGGTAGTAGGAGGTTGTGTGAAGAGTGCTGGAGCTGTGCTGCAGGATGCAGGGAGGCAGTCTGTGCACGAGGCACACTGGGAAACATCAACTGTGACAACACGTTTACAGGTGGGCTGGCAGTGTGAACAGCTATTCTTGCTCCAGGATTGATGCAAGTGATATATGGTATTTGATGAACTCAGGAAACCTGGAAAGATGTGGAGAAGCCCAGTTAGGCATATAGGTGCCATTAGAGACCTTTTGCAGGAGGAATGGTGAGCTTAGCCCAGGCAGACCTCTTAACTTTGTGTGGAGAAACAGCAGATTGTGGAAGACTCATGAGGCTGGTTAATGAAAGCACATCTAGTGGCAGTTATTTTCATGTCTTTATGACTGTCTGTATTTTGTATATCCACAGAGGAGCTGATGTAAATGTGAAGGTACTCATCAAATATTACCTTGAGATGAATCTTTGATACAGCAGATAGTGCTCTAAGGCTTTCAAGTCTGCATCTCCTCTCATCTCTATGCAATGAAAACCTCAGGGTTTTCACTAGAGGCTTTCAAATCAGCTTGGTTAACTCAAAGTTTCTGCCCCAGAAGAGAGAAACTAGGTGCTCTGGTAAAGGTCCTCAGGGAGCTTACATGAGTTGATTTGTAAGACATACGGCTTGTTTTCTTGAAAAACCATTTCAGACAGGTTCCTTTAGCAGTCGGTAATGCCAGGAGGAGATTTATTACACAAATTAAAAAATTAGGAAGAATCTTCCTGGCTTTGCAGCTAGTTTCCAAGCTCTTGTGGATCTGAGGTGCCTCAGGTTTCATCTACGCAGTGCCAGAAACATAGCTGTTTCAGAGGAAGGCTGCTGTGCCAGCAGCAGCAGCATGAAGTAAGATGAAAGTCTGTTAGATAGACTTCATTCAAGAGAGGAGCGTAATTCAATAGCTGGTCACTCTTTGGCTGCTTCATGATCCCAAAATGCTTTGCAGTAATTGCTGTGTATAGCTCAAATGCATTACAACTAAACCATTTTAGTATACACTTAAACCATCTCCATCACTGTGTAATTGTTGTGTCCTGACTTTTGGTTATGTTTTATTCTTGGGAGTTTTTGACTGCACTGTTACCAGCTCTCACCACTTGAGGGCACCAAAAAGTTAAGCATCTCCTGTCAAAATTGTTAGCATTCTATAACAGCTTAATGATAATATATCATATAAAATTTCTGTAATTTTCCAACTTCGTAATATATGAAAAAACTTAAAATTTGTGGTGGTGTGCATGCTTTGAGCACATCAAATGCTAACTGTTCTACTCAAAATAATTGACTGCCTATGGTGAGCTGCTGATAAATATAAAAATATTTCTGTTATTTTATGCTGTTGGAACTGATGGAAGTTCCTCACCAAAAAGAGATTGGGTTTTGTAGTGCAGTGTCTAACAACACTCTTGTTCCTCACAACTCTTAGGTGCCTTAACTCATCAGTAATGCACTTCTGTACAATATATATCTAACCAGGAAAATATAAATTGTTGCTCACAGTGAGGGGAGTACATCTGGGATTGACCATGCGGAGGAAATGGAGCTGCTGTTGGAGAATTATTACAGACAAGCAGAAGATCTTTTAAATGAAGCTCGTGAACTCAGAGTACTGATTGACGACTCAGAAAGCATCATCTTTATCAACTTGGACAGGTTAGGTGCCATCTATTAGATTACAAAAAGCTGAGCAGAATTTAGACTTTCTTGGCCCAGACTTTCTCAAATCTGCCTTCAAGGAAAGTGGGAGAATTCTGTCTTAGTTAGGGTTGAATGGACTTGTAGTCACAGCAGCATTACACTTTTCTTATCAGTGAACTGGATAAAGCAAAGCAATGAGATAGCCTAATTAGTATGTGTAATTAGTCTATACCTCTGTAGTTAGGCATCAGTCTTCCCTAGCAGAGAAACCCAGCTTCTCCTAGATCCTTCTGGGGAGCTACTCAATACAGGAAATGTCTGCAAATTTAGAGGCATATTAAAATTCTATTCAGAAAAGATTACTAGCCATAGTCTACCTAGACTACTCAGGTGTCCAGTACAATTTAAATTGTTACTCTGTAGAGTGATAGAAAAATTAATACGTTGGGAGCAGCTTTTCTGTTTCTCTCTGTATGCTACATTTTTCAGTCAGATTTCTTACTGAAAAATAATTGTAGCTTGCATTTGGAAGAACACACCACTCTGTGTTTGAGGCTGGCATTTAATATTCTTTCTCCTTCTCACCGAGGAGTTATCTGTAGAAGCAATTAGTGGATGCTGCATCAGGAAACCACAGAAATCTTTTTGTGGAAGACTTGAATATTGAATTTATCCAAACAGGCTCAAATGTATAGTCTGCAGCATGTAGCAATTCTATTTTTTGTCAAATGTATCCATTTGTAAAGTAACAATAAATTTTGTCCCTTGTTAATACAGACATAGAAATTGTAACCAGTTAGTGGTGAGAGGACACAAACGTCACCAGAAATTTACTGTTACTCTGTGTATACCTCTGAGAAGTGAGCAATGCTCGAAAGTCTGATGATGGTTAAGCAGAACCTGCTGTCTTAGATGTGTCCTGATACAGCAATGTCAAAAGGGATAGTCTCTTTGTAGTGTTGTTCCATGATCTTTGTCCCTGTGTTACCTAGTTCCAGCATGACTTCCTCTCTTTCGCTATATTGTTTTAGTGCATGATATATGGAATTTAAGAATTTAGGCAGCAAATCAATTCTTGGGTTCCCCTTACAGATGTTTCTCCCTTCTTTAGCCACCGTAATGTGATGATGAGGCTGAACTTGCAGCTGACCATGGGGACTTTCTCAGTTTCTCTCTTTGGACTCATAGGAGTTGCATTTGGTATGAACTTGGAGTCATCTCTTGAAGAGGTAAGGAACAAGTGTTTATCATAAAATGTGGGCCCTGCTCTTAGAGTGCATTTTATATTTGGTAGAACTTCATTTTTTCCATAGACAAAGCTCCAGCGATTCATGTGTTCATGCAGTCACTTCTTTTGTAAGTAAATTACTGCATGGCTAACTGTGGAGTATTGCTGCCTTTTTTCTATGTCACATCCATGGAAAAGAAGTGGGAAGACACATTTTTGGTTGTATAAGTAGCTGACTATAAAGTAGTATGAAAGTTTCTTTAATGATCATCTATTCTGACAGGACCAGCCTTGTCTTCCAGATACAAGGGTATCTGGCAGGCAGCTAGGGCATTTCCAGCACACCAGAGGAAGTACTCTACTGTCAGTACATATTTTTACCTAAATTGGGGAGCAAGGGGTTCAGAATGGGGGGCACAGCTTTAAAACTGCACATGCCACCTTTAAAAAAAACCAAACGGATCAAAGACTTCTTCCTTTTCAAATCAATTAAATATAAGGGTAGACTTTTCAAACTTAACAATGAAGGAAGGAAAACTGCATGGGACAGCAACAGAAGACAGTACTGTGATTCTTAAATAAAATGCTTTGCTTTGAAACAGCCTTTTTCCCAAGGTGGGGCTTGGCTGTTGATGGTAGAGAGTTTACAGCTTCCTGCCATAATGAAGAAAACATTGGTGGGCAATGACAGATTATCTTTGCATAGTCCCTTTTCTGAAGAGACAGTTGCATGACTAATGGGAGTGTTCTGTCATTAGGACCCCAGGATATTTTGGCTGATGACAGGGATTATGTTTCTGGGAAGTGGTCTGATCTGGCGACGCCTACTTTCCTTCCTTGGGCGGCACCTAGAGCCTCCGCTACCTCCTCATGTACGTATGGCTGGCTGGGGCTCCTGCCTCACACTCTGCATGGACAGTCCATTCCTAAGGCAGACAGTAAGCTGGGTTAGAGGAGTGGGCCACAAAGCATGGCAGAATTCAGCTTAGGATGGGCTCCTTGACAGACAAGGTGCTTCCTAACTGGGTTGAATGAGGTGGGGAGCCCCAGCACTGGTGAGAAGCGAAGCTGCAGGCTGTTCCATGAGATGTGCTGTATTTACTTTCACCTGGAAGCCCAAGGAAAGCTGAGGCTAATGGTAGAAACAGCCCTCATCCTACCACTCACATACTAACTCTGGATCTGTAGTCCCTGTCCTGTAAAAGAGTAAGTAAAGATTAAAGGACAGTGAGGACAAGTACTGGCTCATCTCTCTGGAGAATGATGCCATGATTCTGAGATGTCCTTACTCTCAGTCTGAAGCTTGTAATAGTTTCTCACACGCACACCAATTACCTTTGTCATTGATAGTGTCGAGCTGTAGGAAGATATCCAAGGAAACGTGTTCAGATTGGAATATTTGGGTCATTTTCCCTATTGGCTGCCCTTTCCTGGACTTGTGGAACTGTGTTGTTTACCTCAGCTCAGCACTGTAATATTTACAGCAGCCATATCAGTAGAGTCAAAAGTTAAGTTGCTACAAGTGACAAAGGGAGGCTCAAATAAACTCTGGTTCCCTCCTCTCTTTTGCTACTAAGAGGCAGATGGAATGAGGCTGTTGTGGATTGTTGGCTATGGCTACAATTAACTAGAATATCCTTAAGTGTAGCTGAAAAACAAGTCCAGCACATACTGACTGTCTGGCTTGGAGAAAGGTACTGGAAGGTATTAGGGAGAGAGAAGCCAGAAACACTGTTATGAAAATATGAGGAGAAAAATCAGGGTTCAGGCCTCTGTGAAGCTTTATTTCCTTCTGCCTTCTCTTGTAATCACAGGTTATTTTGTTTCTTGCCTAGGTTCCTCCAGTTTTGAAAAAAACCCAACCAGCAGCTGGAAGAGTGGAGATCAAGACCAGCCTTAAAGGAGAAACATTTGGGCTCAGCAGAAGCACATTAACTAACCAATAGGAACAGCAGGAATGAAGAGACTTTTGGACACTATCCTTGTATTTGTTCTTCCTTACAGAGAACTGCAAGAATTTCTAAACTTGCTAATTTAATATATATTTTGTGCCAAAAATCTACAGTGAGATTTTTAATGCTCACACACAAAAGGAGAGAAACACAAAGGAAAAGAGCAAAATGTTTTCTACAGTAGATTAACCTCCACCCCATGTATGTGCCTTTAGTTTTCTGTATCACATACATGTACCTACTTTTTGGGCATTCTTAAGTGTTTCTGTCAAATACTGCTTCCCTTAATGGCCTTTCTTACAGAGAACAGAATTTTTGGCTTAAAGGAGGACAGCAGTCAGCATTGATCAATAATTTTGGTTCTGAGCTGCAGATTTAGGAATCTGACTTCAAACATTGAAGAAAAATCCACCCCAAGACTGGCTTCTTTAATGGATTTTTAAGGCCCTGTTTAATTCCAGAGAACAGGTTTTCCAAAGCAAAAAACAGACCTGCATCTCTTGTGAAGCATGACCTCTAAATTGGCAGGAATGAGAAACAATAGTTTCTCTTATGTGAGCAAGAAAAGGCTTTGAAATGTAGCTACTAATCTTGAATATTTCTTAACAATTACTTTAGGCTCAAAAAATGCAGTTTTAGGAACATAGAAAGCAGGCGTGTGGATAATGCCTACTTGCATTTTCTATACGACAGTATTTCAACACACATTGATACAGCTGCAGTTTAACAACACCTTGTGTTGTCATAATTCAAATTCTGATAAAAAATCAACAGATGGGTTGTTGTTTTCTCTTGAGCTAAGCTGTACTTTCTCTTCTCTCCAAGACAAAGCATGGACCAGCCTACACCACAGTAAGTAGCCACGTTAGTTAAGGGTGTAGAAGCCTAATGTCCTGTGATGGGCTGAAGGAAGAAGAAGAAGCCTTATGCCAACTATATGTGTTTTTTCTTAGGACTTCTCTCTAAGGGTGTAGTTCTCACTGGTTTCTCTCAGGTTGTAGAGGGAGGATGAAATATTTCTAAATCACGTCACACACTGTCCATTTCTTGTTTGGGATTTTTTAACCTCTTAACACAGTGAGCAGCTCCTTAGGTGCCACCACATAAATCACTGTACTGGCAGGGGTTGAATAGACAGTAGCTGTAGGTGTAAACATTTTTTTCTCAGGACTAGTGAGTCAAAGATGGAAAAAAAGGTTCATAAATTAAAGTTGTGCAAGCCTGTGATCCTGGTTTGATTAAAAGTGGTTGTACATAGTTATTTTCCAACAGTTCTTTCTCTGTATGTGACTTTAAGTACAGATATTAAAGGTATGAGAAGATGAGAAAGATAATGGGGCTTGTAATGCTTCTGAGTTTTTTAGCTGACTTTTTTTGCAGCCTTTTAGCTTAGCAGGTAAAGTAGTAAAAAAACTCCAAACTGAGCAATCCAGTGGAAAAAACAATGGCTCACCTACCTTGGCTGATAAACCTCAGGACAGCAACAACAGACAAGTTGTAGTTGCATTGGGCCAGAACTGAAATGTGTTGATGCAGCTATTTGGGAAGCTTTTATGTAAGTTCTTGTGCAGGGAGCCTTCTGTGAACTCCTTTTGACTCCTTTACTTGTACATAGCTGACTTATAACACAATAAAAGCATGGAGGAAAAGACATGTCTTTTACAAGACTGCTTTTTCTCTCTACAGACATACGCAAATGTTTAAGGTTTTTCTTACAATTCAAGTAATAAAAATGCATTCAAGTGCAATAAAATTATGTGGAGATTATACATAGAGAAAACAAAAGCCAGTGGAAAGTGTGTGCTACAGAACATACTGGTTTGATCAATTTTCATTTGAAAAGGAAAACTTTATTCTGCCCATGTAAGTGTGTTTGTTTTGCCTCATACCACTTCACAGATTTGTAAGGTAACTGCTGCAATCCCAGTTCCATCCAGTTCTTTCATGAAGTTCAGAATTTTTTTTATTTTACAACTTCTGCTATTTGGGCAAGTCCTCAAAATAGTTACCAGAATGCATTGTACATCAAGCTAATGCTCACCTTGCTTTTTTTCGTTTAATTTTCTTAAAACAATGTCCCTGAGAGATAATTCCTAAGAAGGTAAGTTGAGGTGTTTCATTTTGGAGTATGACCTTTGGAATTCTGTGCTATTCCACCGAATTGTGTTTTTAAAATAAAAATAATGCTTTGCATTTGTGAAGGAGGCAAAAGAGAGAAAATACATATCTTTTTCTATGGATTAGTGTTGGTAATAATACCATCATCACATTTTGCTGCTCAAGTTGTTTAATAAGATAATTGATGCACACTCTGTAAAACCTGCATCATACCAAATTGGTGATAATTAGTTGAGGATAATACTGTTAACACAAAAGCTGTTAACAATTCTAAGCTACCATGGTCATGGCATTTTACATAAAGCACAAAGAAAGGGTGTCAGAGTAATCAGCCATAATTGCAAAAGCATTTCTTAAAACTTCATCACTCTTGCTTGGGGTTTTCTCCCTGGGAGATCTGAGCTGCATTCCACCCTCAGTGCAGGCCTCAAGACTTGACACAGAGAGAGACACATAGTCCTGTTGAGTGGCACCCACCTTTCTGTCAGGCTTAAAGCTGCCCCTCCTCCATGCTTATTATTTTGACAGGAACTTTCTGTAACTTAGAATCCTTATCACAGCATACACAGAATTGGAAATTACATGCTGTTATTTCCTGCTTTTGTTAAGAAGATACTCAAATCTGACCAGCAAAGAAGGTGACCACTGAACATTCCTTGCACAGCCAAATACTACCCAAAATCTAGCTCTGCCTGCTCATTTCAGTCTCTAAAAGGTTTTCAGACCAGCTTGCTTGTTGTAGGCTTGTTCTGTTGCCCACAACAGAATTCAGCAAAAGCTTGCTGACATGATCTGTTGGTTTGTGTAGGTTCAGAAAAGTGTCACAGGTACTACAGAGATTCTTCACTAAAAGACCAGCTGTGCCCTCATCCTAAAGGCTACCATAAACTTCTACAGCGAGTAGACAAAAAGCCTTCCACCAAGTCGAGCCTTCGCAGAACTTCTCTCTGCTGCCACTACAATTTCTTTCTGCAGAGATAAAGAGCACAGATTATCAAAATGCAACGGCAGGGGCATGGCTGCCTCAAGCTTCCTTAGTGGATTTTGACCACCTCATTCGTGTCATACAGAAATGTGATGGGGAGACAACAGAGCAGCCCACCTCATCAGAATAGCAGTTAACAAAATAGTTCGGCAAACAGGTTTTGATTTATTTGGGGAACTGGATCAAGTTGGAGCCACATGAAATGAGTCTCTTGCCCTGTTTTCTCAGGGCTAAGATCAATACAGATAAAGCTGGAGTGTGGACTAGTTTGGTGTCATAGCAACGGAACACCACTGCTTGGAGAATGGCCTTGTTTACACTCAGTAATGTCTGTGTTTCAGGTGTTGGATTATGCACCCGAACCTAGCTGAGAAGAATTTACATTTCCAGGTGTTTTCTCCATTCCATGTTTTCATACAAAAAGTCAAATATTTGTTCAAGAGAACCTCCTCAGCCTAATACTAAGGCTTCCTCTGTACTTGCACAGAGGACCTGGTGCTCATGGAGGTGATGTCAGAGTAAGAAGAACATTGGATCCTACTCTGCAAGGAACAAGCATCAAGTAACTTCCAGGCTGAAAAAAAGGTTCCTCAGTGCATCATACAAATATCAGGATTAGTGTTTGGTAAAAATAATGGGCATCTGAGGGAAGCAAAGAGAAACATACACAAATGCATCCTAAATAATTCAGGTAAGAGCTGGACCTCTCCATGCTTGGAAACACTTGACGTATAAACAGTGTTCACTGCAAGGGATAGCCAGGAGAGCAACCCTCTCAAGACTAAATGAGAGGGATGGTTTTGCATGCCTGGTTTGCTCCATAGCTGAGCATACAGGCTGGCACAAACCATAAAGCCAGGAGGCACCTACACCCCATTTACCGTGCAACCTTTCAGCAAACTCCTAAGCAGTTTTGATTTCAGGCTCATTTAAAATTCAGGTGCCAAAATTTTGGCTACTCCATAGCTCTTTGACCTATAAAATTGGTTTAATTATCAGTTCAGAGTGATTTAATTATATAAAGAACTTAAGACTTCTGAAAATAAGATACATGTGAGGTGTTAGCTAGTATATGCAAGTGAGGTAGAAGGATGTTATGAAACATCCAATAACAGTAATTTTTCTCACCTTTCTTTCAGATTTCACAGTGATAACAGAACTCCCAAATCTTGATAGTTCCTGTAAAATAACATTGCTGGCTATAATGCTGCTAGGTTTTTTTAAGTAGGACTTGTTAGTTTCTCTCAGCAGTTTGTTTTCTGGTTACTTACCTCAGGAGAAATCAGGACATACTCTGCCTGAAGAAGAAAAAGAAGATGAAATATAAAGTCAGTGGAGGGAACCACACTGGGAGAGCAGACCAGTATGATAACCCTGGCTCCTAAAGAGCAAAGTAACTTTAGAAGGAACAGGAGGAGCCAAATTGCAGAGATTCAGAAACTTGAGTAAACCTGTTTTCTGGAACCAAGTCAGAACAGACTGGATATTTGTACAGGATGTAATTACTTGGCTATCATTATAAACTCATGTCCAGAATTCACTTTCATGTATTCTTACCCAGTCCTCAGGACAGGGAGACGTCCATGTCGTGCAGTGGTCAGTCACGTTCCCCGAGGATGCCTGTCTGCCATTGTAAATATAAACACGGCCAGCGGCCCTGCCCGACAGGATGGAGCTGATACCGTTGTTGCGCAGTGGGGACGCCACAATCATCTCATCTGCATATATCAAAGAGGACATAACACAGCAGAAGTGAATTAATGCTAAACCCAAGCGTGGGAGAGCTGGCGTTTACATGCCTCTAGATGCCACAATTCCTACTACTGATGGCAACTAAAATGTTTCAATTTCTGATTGAATTACTTGGGATATTTTATTCCCCATAAGGCATGATGGAATACTGGTACAAGTCAATCGGGAATGCAGACTTTAGCACTTGTATGAATGACCGGTTTTCCTGTTGCCAAAAGTTAAACACTTCACCTCTGATCTAGAGTCATCAAGCTTTACCTAGTCCATCATTATCCAGATCACTTAAGGATATGTCTCCTCCAAAATGAGAAAATCTCCTGTCCCCACTGAATGTGCTGAGCAAAGAAGGCTTGGTGCTGTTTGACAGATCATATACGAGAGCCAGTCCAGCTTGATGCAGCACTGAGGACATAAATAAAATCCTAGACAGGCTGTCTGGAGAAAAAGAAACAAAACAGATGTATCAGACATAGGAAATCAGGTTTAAACCTTACAATATGTTAACAGGTAATACTGGCATTACATAAAATGAACAAAATTAATGTAATTTATCAAATAACTTCAAACACTAATTAGCATAGGAAAAAAAGCTCTTAGTCACAATACCAAGGGAGATATGCATTCAAGTAAAAGACAGACTTCTGCATTTTGACTTTCACAATTCCTAACTGTTTCCTCCCAAAGTGAGGATGGAATACTGTGTTGTTTCTATTCCAAGAAATATGTAGTCTACTAGCAAATCACTGCTACATAAATAATTATGTTAAGCCCATTTAAAGGAAGGAAAAAGATCCATCAAAGTTGAGACACGGTAGAGAAGACTCTACATGTAAAGCACTTCTAGGTGATTACAGTGATTTCTAATTTATTTTTTTTTAATTACATGGCAATTTAAAGGTCCCTTTTCTAACTTAAAAGTTGCATCTCTCTTCTGGTCATACAGAAACAAACATCCGAAAGCAGAAATGGTCTCCAATTTTCAGGACATACCTGCAGTAGGTGCACCCACCGCCAAAACCTTCCTTGTATTCCCAGCCACAGACATCACACCACTGGCCAGAGACAAACCCATTCTGCCCATCTCCTGTTAGATTTTTAAAACACCTATGTAATTTCTACAGAATGTCATGTTACTTCAAATTATTCACAAGATCCCATACTAAAGAAGGAGCCCTACCTTGTCTCCAGTTATCTCAAACCAGCGCTCTGTACTCGGTGGGTTATACCCATACACCTTCCCAACACTCTGTCTGACATCCGACAAGAGGGGATTGCAGCTTGAATTACAATGCAAAATATATTTGTATGTAACAACATATTATTTTACATGTTTTCCCCTTTTACTTTAGAATAATAATGCCTGACAAATTCTAGAAATCTATTTTAGTAAGTCCCATACTTGTTCTTACTAGTTACACAATATTTAGAGTCCAGACTTGGTCTGTCTATCCACTTCTTTTTCATCCAATACATCTTCACGTTTGGTTTGCTTTTAAAAATGCTATCTCAAAGTAAGAGCTATCTATATGTTTATTTAAGGCATGCTTGCCTGTCAGCATTTTGCAGCCCCTCTCCTCCTCCCCAAGAAAACCCAAGAAATTCTTAAGTGTCTCTAAATAACAAAGACTGCCCTAGAGAGGGTCTAAAGACCCCTATCTTCATAAGGAAGGGTGAAGACACAAAAATATGAATTCAATAAAAATATTCTAAGCAGAGCAAAGAAGAAACTTCCTGAAAAGCTCAAAGTCTATTACAAATCTGAAACCTTGCAGAAGTAGAGCAGAATGGAGGAGAGAGCAAGCTGTCACATACAACACACCTAGTACAACTCTTCCATGTAGGGCTACCAATCAGCAGTAATGTTATGTTCTCCAGCTGGCAGCTGTCAAGTGAAAATCCAAACCAAGCATAGTTTTCTTCCCCCTGCACCATCCAGTTGGCATCCTGTACTGACAGAAATCCTGAGACCAGAAAAAATATGAATTAAATCTTGGTGTGCCCTGGCACAGAAAAGTCCGCTCACAATCCTCCAGTGATTCATCCTATGACAACAAGTTTCTCTAGGCAAAGTTCCACTGTCCATGATATGGCACCAGTGATTGTTGATTTCAGTTGCTCACCCTGCAGCTGCACTGGCTGGTGAAAGTTTTTATTGAATATAGCCTCTCTCTCAATCCTTTCAATAGCCTACACAAAGTAAAGAAAGATACCAGTCAAGCCTGTCCTAAACTACTTACTGTTTATCAGAACTTGTAATTCTTCAAGGGTGCTGTGTGGGAGAGCTTCAAATAATTCTAGCTATGATTTAAATAACTCATTCTGTGCTTTGGTTTTACAAAAATGGCAGTTAGCAGTGTTTCAAAACCCGTTTTCTTGTGGTTTCTAATCTTACATGAAGTAGAATAAGTTACAAAAATTAAGCATTATTGGAAATCTCAATTGCATGATTCTGACAAAGCTGCCCAAACTTTTTAAACTTTATTTAGCTCCATACATGACATTTCCTCCCTCATTCACAAAAATCTTCATCACCTGTACTCACTAACCGTATTCACTCATAGCATCCCTCTTTAGCCACATGCAGGAGTGTATAGAATGATAAAGATTCATCTGTTGAGGTTCATTTGCAATTTTCCAGGGAAGAGCAGTGAGCCTGCCCTGGACTCACAATACATAGTTTAATCCATTGTTTTAGCAAGGCTTTCAACAGTCTCCCACAATGTTCTATCCCAGCTAGGACATTGAAGTCTGGATGGATGGACAACCAGATGGGAAAAACCTGGTTCAGATGATCACCATGACTAGAGCAGAGGACAATGGGTTGTTCTCTGAATGCCTATGACAAGTGGAGTGCCTTCAGGGATCAATCTTTAGGCTCTTCCTGTTGAACACTTCATTATAAACTATATAAAGAAGGCAACAATATGCCCTTTTGTGAAGTTGGCAGATAACAGGAGATTGCAGAGAGGTTACCATTCAGAGGGACCAAGACAGGTTGGAGGAACAGGCCGACAGGAACCTCACAAAATTCAGTGAGGATGCATGCAAAGCCTGACCCAGAAAAGGAGAAGCCCTTGCAATGATACACCTGGGGACAGACTGGCTGGGGAGCAGCTGTGTGGAAAAGGCCCTGGAGATCCTGGTGGGCAGAGAGCTGAGTGTGAGGTTCTGACAGCAGACAGCCAAGAGTGTCCCAGACTACATAAGCAGGAGCATGGCAAAGAGATTGAGAGAAGTGGTTGTTCCCACTTTACTCCTCCCTAGACCACAACTATAATACAGTAACAGGAAAGATGTCAATAAACTAGAGCAAATGTAGTAGGGGTACTCCATGCCTTCTGTGTCCGAGATCACTATGCATGGTGGGAGGACAATGGACAGCATAAGCTGAAACAAGAAAGGTTCATACTGGCAGTAGCAAGACATTTTTTTCACTATGAGGACTGCCAAGAAGTGGAACAGCTGCTCAAAGTGGCTGTACAATCTCTATCATTGGAGGGTTTTAGGACCCAACTGGAGAAAGTTCTGAGCAATCTGGGCTGGCTTCACAGCTATCCCTTATGGAGTAGGAGGCTGGAAACCCTCTGAGATCACTTTGAACATGAATTATCCCATGATTAAATATGAACAAATGAACAGTCACATAAAAATCTTGAAGGTTAATTTACTCAGTAAATATTACCTTGGTCATTCCTGTTGAAATGAGAGTAAAATGCAACCACAAATCCTCTCTGCTGCCCGCCACCGGGTGCATATGGAGAACCCACAACCAGATCAGCATTTCCATCCCCATCAACATCAGCTGCCAGGAGGGACCAACCAAGATTACAGTAGGAATACTGCAATAAACAGTTAGTTTAAGCCTGAAATAGAACTCAAACCACCAATTCTGTACAAAAATAGAGCAACTTACTTCTGAAGAGATAACTTTGCTTCTGACCAAATTACCCTCCCACTCCCTGGCTTCAAGTTTGTTTTCTTTGGTCTTTTGTTTGGTTTGGGTTGGGATTTTTGGGTTTCTTTTTTTTGGAGGGCTGTGCATGTTTCTGTTAACCTTACTGCCTCCCCTGCACTGAGGTACAAATGTCTTTCCCACATACAACCGATCTATGCAAGCACCTGCTTGCTCCATCCTCATCAGTCTAAATTTCCTTGCAATTATGTTTGATTTTAACATGTTTGTTTTAAGCCCATAAGCCCCTTCCCCCTTTAGATCACCTCCTACTTGTGTAGCCCTGTGTTAGCCTGGCTAACAGGATAGTATAAACAGGATATTACATGTTATCAATATACCTGACAAGTTATGGTAACATTTGGTTGAGATGCCAAGCCTCCTCCCTCAGCGCCCAAGTAGACATACACAGCACCCTAAACAGTAGGAAAAGCAAATTCAGCATGAAAGCACCTGCATGTCAGTACCAAGTATTAAATCCAAGGCAAATCACAAGGAGTGGAACAGTTCTGCAAGGGCTAATAATGCAACTGCATTTTCCCTCTCAGAGCCTTCTCACAACACTTTCTTTTACACCCCAAACCTAAGAATAGCCATTTGTAATGGGTACTGCTGTAACCAAGCAACATGCTAGAGAAGTACATTTTCACCATAATGCGTGTGAGGAGCAAGGGCAGTATAGTACATATTTATACTGCTAATACAAACATTCTGGTGGCTCAAATTTTGTTAATTATTATTTAATGCAAGGCACAACAGATGCACACATTTTCCAATCTAGTGGGTCTAATTAAAAGCATTTAAATTCTTATTTAGACAGCTAAATTAATATCTAGAATTCTGAAGAGTTCTAAGCTTAATGGATATAGTTTAAATCAAAACATTTTACCTCTCAGTTTGGACGGCCCGAAAATACTCAGGGACCATTACATGGGCTTATCTGATAAACTCCAAGTCATTAGCCTCTGTAACTTGATTATTTTAGCAAGTGTGTCAGTGTTCATATCATACTTTAGATATAATTTGTTGGCCTGCAAAAGCATATGACAAAGCTCACTGACCCATGAGGTCCATTCCAAACTCCCTGTTCCTAAATAAAAAGGGTACATTTGTTTTTCATGAACTGCCCTTACATTTCCAGCACATCAGTGCTGCAAAGTTGTAATCTGGTTTGAATCTCTAATGTGCAAAAAAGCCACTGAAAGAGAAAGACAGATAGCTGTCATTGCCCTAGTCATAGTACCCACAAAGGCTTTTGTGCTTAAATTACAATGTCACCTTGAGCAACAACAAAAATTCTCTCTTTCCTTTCACTGCTTAAAAAAATATGTATGAATAAAAATGTTCAGTTTGGAGAGGAAAGAAACCCCAACAAACTCATGTGTGTAGCTTACTTTATAAGTAAGAAACTGAGATCCCACAGAAGGTGCTCCAATTGCCAGATCTGGCACTCCATCCTTGTTGAAGTCCAGGACTGCCAAGGCAGAACCAAATCTTCCTGAAGGCTAAAAGAAAAGGGATTGCTGTCATGTTTTCAAAACAAAATCATAAAAACCTAATGCACATTTGTGTGGGGAAGAATCGGAAACAGATAACAAAAGTCTATCCCAACAATTCTTTTTCATCTAAGTAATAACCACCATGCCAATACACTAACTCAAAGTCAACTGTTCTGTTTGAGGATGTGGAGCTGTTAAAATGAAGGACAACTGAACATAATATGGTGCTGCTCTGCTATTTCCTCTTCTGCACCATTGATGTTAAGCTTTCCTGTTGACAGCATTATAACTGAACTACTCTGTGCTTACACTCTGTAAGGAGACAGCAGACTGTTACTCCACAGTTTGTAACTACAGAAACAGATTAAAAGGAAATGTATCTCATTTCTCCCTATTCTCTTCTTTCTGAATAAAGGTATTTTCTACAGAGGAGCAAATTTAATACTCAAAAGCACCATTTGCTTCTGCTTCTTGATTACAAAGCAGCCACCACCATATCAAATCACAGTTTTCTCTCTTTTTTTTAATACTCTTGCTAAAACAAACAATTATTCTGGGAGAAGTTACCAATTTATGAAAAAATGTAGTTTCAAAGAATTTAAACATATCAAATTAATAAATTTAGATTAAAAAGCAAGGGAAAATCACAGCATTTTCTTAAATTCAGGGACCTGAATGATCTATACTGTGATTTCCAGAGACACTACCTCAATTTTATTCAAGGACACATTATGGTCTAATACTTATCTGGCACAGTAGTAAAAGTGAACCTACAGATCACCATTGCTCCAATTGTTCCCGGGACTTTAATAATGATTATTTTTCTTGAAAAGCATATGACATCCTTTAATCATGAGGAGTATTTCAGGAATCATACTCATACACATTAATAATACCATTGCTCAGTCAAAATTTAACACATTTTCAGGCCAAAAAAATTAAGTGATAAATATCTGACTTGACACCTCACCTGATGACCCTGTAGTACTTGGTCAGCTTTGCCATCCAGATCCATGTCCTCTGGTGGCAAACCTGACTGGTTGCCATAGACCACATACACCCGTCCTATCTGAATATGGCCCATGGTGCTGTACCCCGGTGCTCCAACCACCAGATCTTCATATCCATCCTGGTTTAGGTCAGCTGAGATCATTGCCCTGTACAGCAAGGCCGTCAACAAAATCAGCATTAGTTTCCAAACTACCCCAACATTAGTGGAAAAAAGTTGTTTTAATTTAGATAAACCAAGACCTGTGTTTCCACATATAGTTTTGTAAAAATCTACACAGCATTTTTTATATAATATATTTGATTTGTGTTTTCTTTAATTAAATAAAAACAGAGCCTTTAAGGTTCATGTTCCATTAATGCATCTGAGATCTGTAGGAACTACTTTTTGCTGACATTAGGCTCCTGAGAGAAATCAGAGCAAGAAGCAGGAAAAAGGGCCGCTCGCATACTACAAAAAATACAAAAAAGGAAATTAAGTATCTTTTAAACTGAACATCTGATTTAATTAATGGACTTAACAGGAGCTAAGCAAAGGGATCACAGGTCTCAGTAATATGTTGGAGTTTAAGGGGGGAATGTGGAAAGAACTAACTACTGTTCATTTGGCTGATGTGAAGTAAACTCAATAATTAAAGCCAAATTTTGAGTCAGAATAAGTGAAGCAAGATGAGGAGCAATGCACATTTTTTTTATTACTCCTCCCTGTTGCAAGTCAAGGTAGAACCTCTTTGGCAAGGACAGAGAATATGCCTTTCTCCATTCTGAACCTATCTCTGAACTCCCTACTAGTTTTAAGTATTTCTAAGAATGCTTGCTAGGCATCATCAGTCATCAGCTCACGACAGACAATTAATTTTGTAAAAATATCAACCTATAATCAAAACAGGGTAACAATGTTTCTATACTGTTCAGAACTAGAGCTGATGTTGGTTCTAATTTTGGTTTCTTCCAATATGAGCTTGATCAAATCAGAAAGAAAAATCTTATGAGTTAACTTGCTGCTCTGGACAGACAACATAAGCCATTCCATCAGATTTATACCACTAATTGATTTGTACTGTTACCTTTAAAGAATATCCAAAGGATTAACAATAATATTTTGGTGGGTACTCAAAATTTTCAGAAATTAAGAGGGAGGTGAGATGAAAATAATTACCAACCATCCAAGCCTAGCATAGGGTGAAGTCAGAAAATATGAAGCTGATGGCTTGGAGATATGCTTAGATTTCTGATCTGTAGATCCTAATGCTCTCCAGACACTGGTTTTAAAAGCACGGTTTATCAAGCTGAAGGATTTCTGAAGTAAAAATAATAAAGAGACACAAGAATGGTTAAAACACAGGGTGAAACTATAGTATTTTGGGGCACCTCAAAAACCAAGTCATGAACAGTGGAAATCGCCACATGGATTTAAGAGGACTCTGACTCAGGTCACAAGCACCATTTTAGAAAGAGACAAAAATCTGTATGCTCTAAAGGGAACACTACTAATACTTCACTGCTTTGCTTTGCTGGGAGTTCTTAACCCAAAAAGAGCAATCATATGTCTGCAAAATGTAAATACTAAATATATATTTTGTCATTTTTAGCACTGCAGGTTGTATTCTAACTTCACTATACAATTAGCAAAGTGTAAAAATTTAGTATTTATGATGTATCTATATAGATTAACAATGGTACTGGAATCTCCGTGAAGTCAGCTACTGTTAACATCCAGAGATATTAATGCTCCATCACGCAGCATTTCAGACAGAAACAAAAACTATTTTATACAGAGCTGAACTTTACCTGACACATCTGTCACTTCTCACTTACTGTTGCCCAAGGCTGTATGTTGAATTGAACTCCTCTCTCTGTATAGTTTATATTCTTCTCAAGTGTTTCTGCAAGCAAAGAAGTTGTATTCTTGTGATGTTCATATTTTGATTGTTTGTTTATGCTAAAATAAAGAAGGCAGTGATAAGAGTTAATAAAACTGAACTAATGACTTCAGGTAAAAGTCTCTCTTAGGTTCTGCACAGTTTCTTTATACAAAACTTAGTTATTCATGCTAACAGAAGCTTAAATTCAGACACAAAAAGATAACCCAAAATATCTATAATTTTCAATAGCTCACTGTCCTCATTAGCAGAAGACTCTCCTGTCATCACTAAACCTTTAAACCATCAGAGCTATACTTACACGTGGTTGTCCTTGTGCTCCTTTGTGCAGTTTATAAACAGAGGGTTCTCAGGCAGGTAGCAGCCACTAAAGAAACATACACAGAATGCACTTTAAAGATTTTACTGCAGTGGAAGTGAAACTAAAAATACAACTTTCGTCCTTACTGATTCCTCTGTTAGAAGTCATCAGTTTCCTCAAGAAAATCAAAATCAGAGCATCACCATAACCCTTAAAAACCCCTATGATATTTATTTAATGACCTTGATAAGGTTCTAAATGAATATCACTTCTTTATAGAACCCTTGTAGGAAACTTATTGTAACATGCCCTGTTGTCTCTATGAATCTAAAGCACTTTTAATGAAAGTGCCATTTTGGAACAAAGAATGTAGCAGATTGTGCCATTCTGTATTTAAAACATAATTTCCCAAAATAGCAACAGTGATATTTTCCATATAAATTGATGGATTCATTGCCACTGTTGGTCTTACAAAGTTATTTACAGAAAGGTTACATTTCTAAGAGAGCTGTACAAGGCTAGAACTTCTATAAAAATATGAAATTGTGAGTGGAAGCCTGAGTATATACTCCTGGGTATATACTGGAATATATATGCCTACTCTTTCTAATCCTACTTGCCTTCAGGGTCTGAAGGTATTTCTGACCTACCCTTGGAAGGGACATCTCTGCGGACTGATGAAAGCAGCCAGAAGGTGCAGGCTCAGATTGCCAAGCCAGGCAGAACCTCAGGGCATGGTTTTGCAACACTTAAGCAAAGCCTTGAGTATGTCTTCAAGAATGCCCCAAATTTTCCCTGCTAAGTATCAGCTGGGCATGTCAGAGGCTTGCCAGGCCAAAGGAGTGTGAACACGTAACAAGTGCAAACTCAAGGCCTACGTAATCCTGTGCACCCAGTAAAAGATAGACATGGAAATCCCTTTGCCTAAGTGAGGATCTAAAGCTCAGTACTTCTTCTAGGAAAGAACCTGCCTTAAGATAAACAATTAAGCAGGTGTCAGAAATTGACTACTGCATTTCATATTTCAGGACGCACACTTTACCTGGTTCCATTCTCTAGCATGTGGCTCGTCAGTTCAAAAATACTGTTTGTCCGGAACGCCATGTCATCCACTCCTCCAAGGAAATATTCATGGAACTTCTCCACCAGGAAGGGAGATTTACTAGCATATGTTGGAAAAAGCTGAGAGGCAGGCAAGATACTTAGTAAAATGGATTACATCATCTCCATACTATATGTTCATTTTTATAAAGAAAACAGGAAACTAACCTTGCCAACAAGAAGCCTTTCTCCATGTCTGAAAAAAAAAAAATCATCAGAAATAAAGCTTGCTTCATTGAATATTTACTTATTTAAGCAGTTCTTTACAAGAGTCTCGTATGGTAAATACCGTGCAAGTAATTACATTTCCGTGTAGGTCTTTAATATATTTTTAAAGTTGTAATGTAAAAAATAAGAATATAAACTTTATTGCCCTTAATTTTGAAGGATTCAGAGTTTTTGTAAATGCTGCGTAACTATTGGTAATTAAATGAAATAAAGACAACAGTTAAGCTGTTCAGAATATCCAAAAGCGGACACTGTCAGATATACAAAGTTTCTTTTTAATTATTTTGGACTTGAAGGGATCTACATACAGTGTAGATAAGGCACGTATCTAGGTATGTACACTACTCCTTCAGTACATGATAATTATATTGCTAACACACCACAATGCATGGGTACTTGAAGACACAGCTGTTCTCAAATAAAAAGGCATAAACATGTTAAATGTATAAATGCATTCAACAGCCAAGATTCACCATCTGTGGTGTAATAATTAATTTAACGGTCATTAAGCAGTCCAAATTCAAATTCCAGTCATTAAAAAAAATTCAGGTGTTCTGTGATCTTGAGGTCTATATTGCTCAGATCAATGCATAAGACGTTTCAAATATGATTATCACCATTTACCTACATATGTTTCACTTACAAAAGCCCAGACAGATACGCAACTTACAGTTCATAAAACAGCAGGGAAGTACAGTCAGCAATTGTGCTTTCAGTTATAACCTCTTTTCCATAAAATTCCTTATAGATAGCTGCTAGGTCTTTCACAGGTACATACCTAAAAACAAAAAGAAGGTGTTTCAACAACAGATGTTTCACATCACCCAATAAAAAATTACAGTTCTTGTAATAACAATAGTCTATAAAATGTCCTATATTTTAAAAGATACATAAGGCTATGAAAATTTATAAATGCCAGAAAGACCAGGATTACACATGCAACTGTGAGAAAAAAAAAAAAGTGTATATCTAAATCTTCTGCTCATTTTTATGCTTTTAAAATTGTCTGAATTCAACATCTGAAACTCCCAAAACTTTAAATAAATCTCACTTAGATTGCCATCTAATTGAGTTCTTTAACTAACTGCTAGGACATTCCAGCAAAAGGTTTTCATTAGTTATTTTATATATAACTACTTAGAACTTCAGAATAAATAATTTAATCTTTCTTGCTCTGTTCCTATACATAACACTGGGGTTTTTTTTCTGCTCTTCCAGTTTTTCATGTCAGGCAAGGGTAAATATGCATATAATGAATATCAAATTGCCAAAAATTCAAATAGTTGCAAGGGTTTCTTTAGAAAGAAAAATAAAGTACAGCATTTTGTTAAAACATATTAATACAGAATTATGTGATATTATATGTAATTATATTATACATGATTATACAGAATAAGCAGAAATAAATATTAAAGAAGGCAACCTCATTATCTTACCAAATCGATGCCAGATAACTGAAGTCCAGCTCAAACTGACTCACTACATCTCCTCCTGAGGATGAAAGAATGAAAAAAAACCCACATAGCCCAACAAATAAAACCTGTTAACTATCTGTCACGGATAACAATGTGGATGAAGCTATGTATGGCTATGCTATATGCATTTATATGACAGACCTTCCAGCTATATATTTAGAATACACAAATGGTTCACCTGAAAGTATGGTGCACATTTTATACCTCCAGAGAATAACATACAATTTGAAATCAAAGTAGTGACTCCATCTAAATCTTAGCATTCTTTGGTCTGCATTTTGGCGTTAATCCAAGTGTCCATATGCCTTATCACATCTCCTGAAACCTGGAGCATAAGGACAGATACAGCAGGCGTTGCAAGCCATGGGGAAGGTGAGAATACAGTGTCCATATGCCATTCTCAGCTCCTGCATTGCACAGGATAAGAGTCAGAATCAACCACTATGGTTTTGAAGAGGACTAGTTATTCCAATATAAGGATCTGCGATTGGCAAACAGAAACATTACCAAAATCTCCAACACTGTGAGCTTCTGAGTATGAACCATGAAAATCAATCTGGAGAAAGAGAAAAACAAGAGAACTGCCTGTTTCTTTTAATATGAGCAGACACACTCTCCAAGTAGCCCTAATGTTTACAGGTCCCAAACCAGACAAACTTCACTCCTACGAAGTTTGTAACATTGCATCTCTCCAAAAGTCTTCCTGAAACAGGGCTCCAGCTTTTCTCTTTCCTCCCCACCACAGTCCAAAGCTAAGCTACCATTCCAATAAATCCAGTTGTATCAATAAATAAAATGATGCAGGCTTACTTCTCCCATGGCCTTTAGAAATCCTTGGTCGATGCCCAGGCTATGCCAGCTAACATCTGCCACCATATGTGAAGCAATTCCAAACAGGAAAGCCACCAGCTTCTCTGCAGCCTGCACAACAGTCAATTTAGTAATACCAGTCATTTTACTCCTGTCCTTAAGAAGATGTTAGCATTTTATAGAAATGCATTATACAAAGATACAGGTGAGAAACTCTTGCAATCCAAGAACTTAGCATGACAAAGTGTTGACCACTCCTTCCTTCATGCTGTGGTCATGTTTTGTATCTTGAGAAACTTTAAGCATTTTATACAATCCAAGGTCATAGAATTACATTGTTGTGCTGACCGCAAGCCGCCCGATGGCCCGGCAGGCAACAAGTTCTGATGCCCCAGCAGTGTGGCAGTCAGAGTCCTGCCAGCAGCTGTCAGTGCTGCCTGCAAGTAGCTCAGTTGGAAGGCTGGCTGCTGCAAGGTGTTGCTAGGCAACAGGCGAGGGTGAAGGAAGAAGGAGGGACTCTTTCCTTGTCTGTAATCCCGACTTTATTCCAGCCCCGAGGGGCAGAGTTCCAGTCTAAAGGGAGGAACAAAGTAGAAGAGCCCTGGGGAGCAGCTACAGCCCCCTTTTGAAAAGGGGGTGGAGAAGGGGAGGAACAAAGGGATAAACCAGTAAGGGAATGACGAGGGGTGACAGGGAACAAATCACAGAGGGTTAGGGGAGGAACATATTTGAATCAACCAATGGGGAACCGAACTGAACAGAACTTTCCAGAGCTCAATACACAGGCAATGAAACACATGAATAAACACAGGAGTCTAAACCAATAGCATTACGGGAACAGAGAGGTTTCTAGAAGGAGAGGAGGAGATGCTGCTAGATGGACACCCAGTGGGGAGTAGCCTTAAACCTTGGTCTCGCCCTCGGATCCACCCTCAGGGTCAGAGTCCTGGGCAGGGAAATCCACCCAATGGATGTCACTCAGCCCCAAGGTGGGCTGGGTCACCACAGCATTACATGGTTGATACCAGGCTAATTTGCATACTTCAAGTTAAATGTGTACTAAACTGTTTTCCTGGATCAGGGATAAACGCTTCCACTTCCAAGGAGTAAAATCCCTCTGCCACCATAGGTGTAGTATGGGCACACAGAAGAGAGGAAGACACTTCTCTAGACTCTCACTTTTGAAAAATTGTTTTTCCTCTCCTCCCACGTAGCTCACAGATCATAAACAAGAGCAAATCAGGACTAAGCTCAAGATTCCACAAGTGAAAATTCTAAAAGATGTCTGGATTTCAAATGGCAAACTTTCAACCAGATCTGAGAGGAATGCAAGACCACCAATCACATTTAAAAGTTTGGACCTATGAAATGTATCATAAGCACCAGACCACAGTAAGATAACTTATAGACTTTATACGGAAACTGTATGGTAAAGGTAAAACCAGGATTTCAAGTGTTGCTACATAAGCAGAGACTTTAATATAAAAATGCTTTTTTCTACACTTCACAAATGATAAAATTGCAGCTAGTAAAGGTGAAGAAAACAGTTGAAAGCAAAGTCAAAAGTTAATCAAATTTTCCTACCTCTTCCCATGGCTGAGGATAATTCCTTCTGATGTAGTCAATACTTGCTTTGAGAAATGGTGACCAGTGAGTGTCTTCAGACACATCATGGTATATTCCTATTGCAATAAACTTATATCAGTATTTGATTTTTTTCTTTGGGGAAAAATGAAAAAGAAAAAAGAAAAAGAAAGGTTTTTCTCCATTAAAAAACCCATAGACTGTTTTTCAATTTCATATCATACAGATGATACATTTTGCAATCCATGTAATGAAAAGAGACAAATGAGACTTATTTTTATGTGATCTATACTGTCAAAAGAGATATGAAATTTACCTTCTATGACTTCGGTTTGAAGCATCTGAAAATTTTGTGCCTGTTCCTTTTCTCTGCACCCATGGCTAGGTACAGTAGAATGAAAAGCTGCCTCCCAGTCAGAGAGGATAAAGTGAGCTGACAGAGAAGCTGTGTACTAAATTAATGCATCCCCTTGTATGGCAGAAAAGCTGTTGGGAACGGCAGCCAACTCAGGATAACGTTTTCGGACAGGTATCAGTTTCCACAGGGCAGAGGAGAGCTATGTCATCATTATCACTACATCATTTTCAACAGAAAGGCAAACTTGCCAAGATACAGTCAATATAGGAGCAAAAAGAGGGAGGAAAGCAGGAAAAATCAGGTTTCATTTGAAGAATCAGTTACTACTCTCACTTGGATTTAGGCAGAAAAGATATGTAGGATCTAACAGTGACTTTGCCTAAAAATTTAAGTGTACCTACATAAAGCTAAGTGCAAAGTGATGTTGACATAAAGAGACCAAGAAGCACAATGTTAAATTCTCTAAGGGGAAAGGAGGTAGGCAGGAGAGAGGTTGGTCAAATCAGCACACTTGGAGGAAGAGCATGTGTTTGTTGACACAGCAATGTGAAACTGCACCATATTAGGGTAGATTAAACATTGAGAGAGCAGACCTTGATGGTAATTCAGTTAACTCCTGGCCTCTTGACATTTTACAGTGCAGCTAAACTACACAAAATAAGGAAGGGATTTGCTAGGCCAAAATCAGAGTAGCCTTCCACATCTAAGTTTGTCTCCTGCCTGGAAAGGCAGGCTGGATGGCATCATTCTGGATGGCTTTGTTCTTGCTCTAGTGACACTCACTTAAAACAGCTCAGGTCTGCAGAAGTACCTATTTCTTCCACATTGACTAAGGACACTGCTGACAAGTGGTCTAACTATAACAAGGCAGGATGGACTCCAATTTTAGTAAAAGAATGAGGAATGGATGCAGGAGATAGAGAGGCTCTGCCCACTGGCGTGCTATAAGGCAGAAGGGAAGACGAGGAAGGGAAAGATGAGGAAGATAGAAATAACCAAGTTGAAGTAGGAACTGAAAAAAATCCCAGGAAAACATCAGTCATGAAAACAAGGCAAGTGAGACTGAAGTCTGGGACCAGATGTTAGCAGAGCCAGGCAGAAAACCAAGAACAGTGACCTGACGAGTGACTGAAGACAAAACAAGTATTAAATGCCAGAGCAGAGAGGTGATCTGGGTGTGAACTGAGCACATCAGGATATAAACCAAGCAGCCTGTAGTCAGTATAACCCACAGTCAGCATCAACAGCCTGTGTCTGAGAAACAATGAGTAGCTTGGCTGCAACTGTATGGTCTGACTCTAAACCAAAGATCCTAAGTACACCTTGAAATTAGTGGAATTTGCATGGCCCACTAAAATCAGCTATTTCCCACACTTTAAACTTCCACTAACAACTCAACAGTCAACTGGCTAGATATCCTCACACAAAGTATTTATCACTGCCTTGTCTCTGGTATCTACCTAAGCATCCCTATAGCTTGTTGTTGGAGGACATGCTCTTTGTCCCATTTGCTAATTGCTCACTATCGAGATTTAGCATTTCAGTAGCAAATATCCTACAGTGAGGAATAGCTGGCTGTTCTATAGCTCTGATGTTGCTGGAGAAGCTGATTATGATCAAGAGCTGACCTCTCAGAGTTGAAAAATTAAGTGACCACCTGCAAGTCAAGACATACTTTTTACAGGTATTGAAAGAGGGCACTAATTTTGTAGTGCAGTCTTTAGATCTGCAAGCAGCAAAACTAAGACTGATACTAATTTCCAACAGGAACAGGAAAAGGCAAAACGACCTTCTGGAAAAGACAGGCTTTAAACTAGGATGTTGCTAACACTTACCCACCCATCCCCAGCAAGTCCTACATTAATTTGTTGTGGTGGGTTTTTTTTTATATTCTCCTATCCTCTTTTTGATTGGTCTGATAGAAACTAATACTTACTAATACAGAAATAGCTCTAGACCTTCCCTAAGACTTATAAGAAAAAAGTAAATAATTTTGTCCTCTCAGTATTCAGTAATCTGACCTAATTTAGTCAAACAGCATCCTTCTATCAAATTTCCTTGTTCACTAAATAGTTAAATTTACCCAGTAGTTACTTTCTAAAAATATTTTCAAATGTGTTATTTCATTATGAAGTTCTACAAAAAGCTCAAAATGCTAACAAAAATGGTGGATGTTTTTGGCAGAAAAGCATTTTTGGCCACACTTCATTTTTTACAACATAACCAATTCCAACCCTACTAAATTCTACAGGATTTCCACATAAAAATACAGTTGTTATAACATTGGACTTATAAAGCTTTTCTTACCACGTTTGCAGATTGGAGAATAAAAGGCATCAGGATAAATGCTCCCAGCCTGAAATGCATCTTGGTGGTTTAGTAATAACTGGGGAATGGATGGGGGGAAAAGGAATCAGAATATTATTGCTCAGCACAAAAACACATTTTACTGCTAACATCAAAGAAAAAATTTAAATATCCAGCAAAGATACAACTACCATCTTGGTAAGTTACACCATGTGGTGCATAAAACCTTGCTGTCATTTTGCTGCCCTTATGTTTATCAAATCTCCTTTCTGTTGATTCTTTTAATAGAACTACTCACATAGAATATGACTAAAGAACATGAGAAGACATGCAGGAAGCCACACAAAGTGTATATATATATACACATTGGTATAATTGCTATGTTTTTGTAATAGTATTCAGAAGGAGTCAAATTATTTTCAATTAGAAAAGGTAAAAAATAGAGTCTGGGCACAATGTTGACACACATTACTGAGAATAATAAAGCAAGACAAGAAGACGGACAGAAAAACATTCAGAAGAAAGGTCTACACAATTAAGCAGTAATATGCTTCCTACCTGTCTATAATTAACACTCCCTTCATGCTTAAGGAAAAATTCCAGACCTCTATGTGCTGAAAAACAACATATGGGAGTATTGATTTATAGGTATTGTGTTCAGCCCCACGTTTTGTTAGAAGCACTATCAAAACCAGAAGACACCACATTTTCATACCTAAGGCAAGTGCCACATGCATGAAGCAGGATTTCTCACAGAACTAGGTACCTATAAGAGGGTGAGTTTTCTCACCTAGGGAGCTATTAGGGAAGTGCTATGTCTGTGGCACAGCTTCAGTCTCTCTGTAATCCCCAGCTCCCAAGCTGACCAACCAAGCTGAAATCACAGGGAAAGGAACTCCTCATGTCCAAAACTGAGCTACAGCAGTGAACTGACAGCATCAGACCCAGCACATACAGCACATATGGACCATAAAATTCTAGCTGTACTGTATCCAAGTTTCAATGTTGCCCTTAACATTCAAAAAAGGTATGTTGGGAATCAATGTGGATGTTTCAGAGTTTGATTAATTTTTAACATGCATGAAAACAAAAAAAATCTAAAGTCAGCAAGGTAAAAACCACTATTTATTCAATGAATTGGCAGACATTCTTGATACCAAAATCTTTATTTAGCAAGCATAACAAGTGAATGAAACAAACTGACATCCTTTTCCTTAATGAGGTCTCCTCCTAATTAATATTAGATCCCAGGAATAATCTATCATAACTATTCTAAAAATACCCAACATTGCCTCTAAAGTTATTAACAAAGTAAGACTGAATTTCGTTTGTTCCTTACCAAATCACATCACAAAAACCCCTCCAAAAACCAAGCAACAAAGCTAAACAAATAAAAAATCCCCCCCGCCCCGCCCCTAAAACGATCCACTCTCATTGTGGAATAACAGCTAGACAAAACTGTGGATTTGAATGGTATTTCACTTTGCATTTTACTCAATGATCTAAACCATCTTTAGACAAATATGTTATGATACCTTAAAGACCAGTCTCGCACCTGAACAGAAACAATAACAACAACAAAAAAAAAATAAATAATCTAAAATTTTAAGGCTCAGACATTTCAACACACATCTCTTTCCAGTGTGGGAGAGTCTCAGCAGTTTGCTTTTTCTGCCTCCCATCTCCCCTGCACTTCTCTCATTACTCAAGTGGGCCCAGGTTCTACAACTCCACCTCTACAAGGAATTTTATGACAGATTCCCACAGTTCCACAGAGCCTCACAAGTCTGACAGGAGCCCCTGGGGGGAAGTAGGACACAGCACAGCTCTGCCAAGCTCAGTGAACATGATCAACATTCTGAACAGGCAGGGTTTTTCACAATTTTAAAAGAACTTCCAAAAATCTGTCCAGGATTTCTTTGGTGCTGGCTTTGAATGAGAGGAATTCCTTTCTACAGTTTGTTGTTTGGGGGTATTTTTGTTTGCTTATTTTTGTTTTCCTGGAATACTCAGTGTTTGGATTTTGGAAATACTTCCATCTTATCATCATAGACTTTTATGTGCACAATAGTAAAAGCATTCATTTTAGCAGCAACAGAGCTGATCACAGTTCAATGCAATTTTCAGACAAATCGACAAAATTTGTTGTAAACTATGACCCAGTAGTTCAGTGTACACACTACTCCTCTGTCAATCAATACCTTTGGATTATATTAATGCAGGTTTTCTGCAATATGCTCCTTTGATTAGAAAAAAAATTACAGATCTGTAAGCTTGTTTCTCTTTGCAGATCTTTTTTACAAACACACTCTATTCTGGCAAATCTGTTATTTCAAGTCCTCAGAAACTCAGACTCAGTAATTAGAGCTCTGAGCTTGCAAAGATGTGTGCACTTGCCTAACCTCAGGCAGCATGACTTCTCCTACAGATTATTATGGGTTTCTTGACACATTGTTAGGAAAATCAAACGGTGCCAGGATGCTGACCAAGGGTACAACACTCAGTAAGGGAACACACTCCATGCCAAATCTCAAATGCCATGAATAATCCTAGCCTTTAACTTGTTCAAAGTATTCAGTACTTAAAGTCTGAGAAAATTACCTGAGCAGAGGCAACATCCTATGTTTTACCATCTGTTTGAGCAATAAATTTAGAAACAAAAACAGAAGAACAAATAATTAAAACTGTCAATCATTATGAGCAGCTGTTTCAGAATAACCTCACACTGCTGTTTGTTCTTGTAATAGCTACAGACGAAACCAGATTTTAAAAATAGCACAGGCA
The DNA here is from genome assembly GCA_013398175.1 of Climacteris rufus. Lineage (NCBI taxonomy): Eukaryota > Metazoa > Chordata > Aves > Passeriformes > Climacteridae > Climacteris > Climacteris rufus. Next base: position 202,651 of record VZRZ01000989.1, read on the forward strand.
AACAAGAAATTCAAAACAGAAATATTTCTCCATTTTGATTTTCACTCAGTTCTCTCCTTCATTCTCTACAAATCCAAGCTATTCAGGCTACAGGGAACAACCTACCAGAATGAGACAGAACAAAATTTTCATAATGTTGTCACAGATGCAAACACATTACAGAATTATATCTATTTTGTGCAGGTATGGCATAATTAATACATAGTGATTTGAAAACAGAGCTACCACAAATGACCTGTGTTGTTCTTTAGTGTAAATATAACAATCCCATGAACTACCTAAAGCATTCCTCTTTTTTCTCCAAACCAAACCCTGTCTGCGTAAGACTCACAGACACAAACATTCCAGTTACATAATGCCTGTGTTTCAGGAGACGGAAAAATATGCAACACAAGTCAATTCAAGCATTTTGCTTATAAAAACAGTAAAGTTTCAAACTCCAAAATCACACTATTCACTTATCCTATCTGCTATTAGCATTTTTTAACTGCTTGTTACTTTAACATCATTTCCTCTCTCTGTTTTCCAGCTGAACACGAATTTACTTCTCTTCACAAGCAATTCAAAACACAAGAAAATTCATCCTGAACATGTCTTACCTATTTCAACATGTGTTGAAATTCCACACGGGATACATCTTTGACAGAAATTATGAAGTATAAACAGCAAGACAGACCAAATATTCAGACCAACCATGATGCTGGCTTCAACTGTGGTTTTCAGAAGCCTGGAGCAGTAGCACTGTGACCTTTGAAACGTGGGTTACGGAGCATGCCTTTTCTTTCAGACATATTGCTGACACAGCAAGCAAACGAGTGCTGTATTTGAAAGGCTATTTTATACCAATGCTTCTTTTTACTGCTAATAAAGTAATTTACATTAAAAAAGAAACAATCTATGGGTGTTCTCCCCTCTTGAATTCTGTAATCTCTCTGAGGTCTGAGCAATGTCATCAGTGCATCATTGCACAGCAGCAGTGATATTTCTGTTAAATACAACAGCATGGCAAAGACCACCCTACCACCATCTGGCCCGCTCATGGTGTGCTTGCCTTACAACACTACATCCCATTTCACAACAAAATCAAAGCCAGTTGCTAAAGAAATAGAAATAATTAATAAATATACACTAGCTCCCGAGCTGCAGGCAATACAATACTTTGGTGAGCTGACAGGACATCGTACACGTACATCTGGGTCTTATGATCCAGACAGAAAGCCCAGCTGATATGTGGGGGACTCACAGAAGTACTTCTGCCCACGGACTGCTATGAACTTCTGGCTGCAGAGACTGGGCACCGTGCGTTTCTCAGCCACCCTTCATGCATGTGGTATAGCCACACCAGTCCCCGGAGAAACAGCGGCACCCGGCAGGGGCTTCGCATGGCCCCTGTGCCAGGGACTGATCAGGTGTCATGGGACCCAGGGGTTGTGCTCCCGCAGTCAGGCACAAGCCAGACCGGAGGAGACAACTTCGTCACGACGAGAAGAGGCAGATTCTGATCTTTTCTCTGTCGTGACCAGTGACAGACCCCGAGGGAATGACATGAAGCTGTGTCAGGAGAGGTTTGGGTTCGGCATTAGGAAACGGTTCTTCACCCAGAGGGTGGTTGGGCACTGGAACAGGCTCCCCAAGGAAGTGGTTAGACCACCAAGCCTGATAGGATCTCACGAAGCTAGTTAAAGGTTCTTCACCCAGAGGGTGGCTGGGCACTGGAACGGGCTCTGCAAGGAAGTGGTTAGACCACCAAGCCTGACAGGAGTTCAAGAAGCACATGGTGTGACTCCTGGAGATGGTCCTGTGCAGGGCCAGGAGCTGGACTCGATGATCGCTGTGGGTCCCTTCCAACTCAGGGTACTCTGTAATTCTATGACTGTAAGCCTCCCCTCTCCCTACGACGCGGGGGGCTCGATTGGGGGCGGCGGGGAGGAACACGGGGCTCCGAGAAGCAGAAGCCCCCTCCCGCTCCCCGCCGCTGCGCTGCCGCCCCTTTCTGGGCACACCGCGCGCCCCTGGCCGGCTACCGCCCGCCGCCGCGCCCCGCCG
>VZRZ01000989.1:205062-268468 GCA_013398175.1 Climacteris rufus
CGGGCCGCGCACGAAGCCGGCGCCGCCTGGGGCCGCCTCCCCGCCAAGGTGAGCGGCCGCGGGAGGCGGCGGCGAGGGGGCCCCGGGGGCGGTCCGGTCCCGTCCGGTCGGTTCTCCCGGGGCTTCGCTTCCCGGTCGCTGAGTGCGGCGGCCGCGGCAGCCTTGTCTCTCCCTCCTCCCAGGAGAGGAGCGCGCGCCTCCGCAGATGGTACGAGCTGATGATGGAGAACAAGGAGGAGCTGGCGCGGATCATAACGGCCGAGAACGTGAGTAGGGCCGCGGGTGCGGGCACCGGCACTGCCCTGTGCTGGCACTCGCACCGGCAGACCTAACACAGGCAGGCGAACTGTGACATGAACTAAAACTGGCAGCCCTCGAGACCCCCCCGCGCACGTCACCATTTAGACACCATGTCCTTTTTAATAACTTCGGGCACGTTGTGCACTCACATTGTTCTGCTAGGTCAGTGGATGACGTTTCAAACATTCCTACTCCGGACATACATAAAGCACATTGGTTTGATGACAGTAGCACCTAACCAGCAGAAACCAGACTGTGTTGTTCTTCATGGCATGCAAGAGCGTACATCCACCTAAATCGTGGTCCTCATGGCACAAATGTTTGTGTTTTTTCAGTTCCATTGACTGGGAAAAAACATAAAAGTTTGCAAGTTGAATTCACATAGCCTGCTTTCATTTGTATCTGTGAGTAGTCTGGGAGCTCACAGGCTGGTGTCCTTTTGCATAAAACCTTGCTGGAAGATACTTCAACACCTCTGTGTTGTCACACCTTCTATTGGTCATTCAGTCCATGGGATCAGACCTGGAGATAGTCCTAAGTAATACTCCCAAAACAAATGACCCTGGCATAAACTTGAAACTGTTTTGCCATGATCTGCATCTTTCTTCAGAATGGCAACAGCAGCAAACTGTAGTGTTTGTAAATACATACTACATTTGCTATTCCTCCTCCTTGTCTTGGACAGGTGTGAATCCAGGCACAGCATACAAAAAGTTGACCGTACATTGATGGTATATTGAAGCCACACAACTATTGCTGCTACAGTCATGTGATCCTTTTGGAGATTGCAGTGTATGTGTGAGGGAGGGGATCATAAAGTACTCTGAAAAGAACAGAAAATCCAATATTACTTACATTTGTTTTTATTTCTTCCGTTTGCCACTTACAATGTATTTTCACTCTGCTTTAATCAAAGGGGAAGCCCCTGAAGGAAGCACAAGGCGAAATCGTGTATTCCGCCTCGTTTCTGGAGTGGTTTGCGGAGGAGGCTCGCCGGATCTATGGTGATGTTATTCCAGCATCTGCAAAAGACAGGAGAGTCCTGGTGCTGAAGCAGCCAGTAGGAGTGGCAGCCATTATTACCCCAGTAAGCACAGCTGAACTCTTTTGAATCACGTCAAGCATTTCAGCTCAGCGCACTGCATGAAGCTGTGACCTCCTCTAGCTCTGGCAAACACCTGTGAGGATTTTCATTTCTACTTTGTATTTGCTTCTTCCTGGATTGGGAGCACTCTTTTGGAATATTTACTTAGGATAAAGCATATCACGCAGATCTGTTTAGGTTGTTGCAGAATTGCAGAAAATGTCAGTTATTTCTGCAAAAACAGGCGGCAAAATTTTCCCAACTTTGATTGTACTTTTTTCTCTCTTCCTAGTGGAATTTTCCCAGTGCTATGATTACCCGGAAGGTTGGTGCAGCTCTGGCAGCTGGCTGTACGGTGGTAGTGAAACCTGCAGAGGACACACCTTTGTCAGCATTAGCTCTTGGGGAGGTGAGCTTTCAGTGCTAAGCTTTACCTCAGCAGTGGACTGAAGCTGTAAATGGAGTCAGATGGGCTTTGAGGGTAACTCTGGCCAGCTTCATATGTGAAGAAAGGGCAAACTGGCTGACTTGATGCTGATGTTTTAGTTTAGTGAGAATCTTTCTGAATTGCCTCTGATACGATCTAGAGCCTCAAAATGGATCGGGCCATTTTGCTACAAAACATCTTTCTATCTTTAATATAGTTCCTTTGAACAGACAGACAGCTTAAACTAGAACAAAGCTGCTTTCCTGACACTGGTGGCACCTGTTCCTAGTTGTGCTGAGCCCTTTGGGCTTCCATTGACTTACAGACTACTTTCTTCAAAACAATGGACAATCATTAAGTGACTATTCCTCATAAAAAATGCACTAATAATGCAAATTCTGTTTTTCTTTTATTGCAGCTCGCAAACCAGGCTGGAATTCCAGCAGGAGTGTATAATGTTGTGCCTTGTTCCAGACAACAGACAGCAGCTGTAGGGGAAGTTCTATGCACTGATCCATTGGTATCCAAAATATCTTTTACTGGCTCTACAGCAACAGGAAAGGTACATAAGTGGACAGAATATCCTTGAAGATTATTACTGTGGTTATACTGGAAAGGTAGGGGCCAAGTGTGTGCCTTTATACAGAGCCTTCTTTTCTGGCTACTGTACACAAATTGTCCAAATAATTGTGTAGCTCTTGAGATACTGCTTAGATATTTTAGTACCAGTACTTCACAGAAGGATGCCTGTCTGCAACTGCTTGATAACTGCTCTTTATTGAATAATCATGTGAACAGTTCTATACAAGATGTTCTATATCATAAGGTGACAACATACTAATAAGAACACTAAAATTGAGTTTCCAAGGTACTGTTCAAGAATGGCTCCTGCAGTTGAGAGAAAGTATTAGAGAAGTGAGGCCCTGGAATATCTCCTATCAACCTTAGTCAATAAGCAATCTTGTCACTATCTCTAATAAAATCACTAAAACTGCAGAGTGCGGCTAGATAATTATAGAATTATATGGGATGGCTGTATGCAGAATGAAGAAAACAGTCTGGTATCAAGGCAAATTGTAATACCAAATTCTGCCAGATCTTGGAAAGCTTTTGTAAGAATACCCAAGATTTTATGATAAAAAAATGTATAGAACAAGCAAACAAAACTGACAGTATATAAAAGCTTGACCTGACCTTAAGTTGACCAAAATCCTTCTCTTCATTAGTCCTTGGCCAGAATTTCATCTTTAAAGATTTTAATGAAGAAAATTTGTCCTTGTTTCTGTCACAGGAGATGGTCTAGCATTGTTGGGAAGATGCAGATTATTTCATTGCCAGAGTTAATATTTCACTGCCTTGCATCCATGATTCCTCAGTTCACATGTGGTAGAAGGCCAGGTTTCTGTGTCTCTGTTGCCTGCAGATCTTGCTGAAACACGCAGCTGGCACTGTGAAGCGAGTTTCCATGGAGCTGGGAGGACACGCTCCCTTTATCGTGTTCGACAGCGCCAATGTGGATCGTGCTGTGGCAGGAGCCCTTGCTTCTAAGTATAGAAACTCAGGGCAGGTGAGCATAATCTTTTTGGCTTTGTTTCTAGAGAATGAAGAGCTGTACTTATAGTTCAAGCTGTTAATAAACTATTTTATGTAAAAGGAAAGCACAGAACACCTCATTGTGAAGAGAAAGATGCTGGACTCACACATGGCTGTGGGCACGAAAGCCAATGACCAGCAAGTCTGAATAGCAACACCGAAATCCCATCTATTTTCACAACATACATGGCAGTCATCCCTGAGAAGATGTTCACTAGGACCCTTTGCAAGAGCTTGAGAAGTGATAAGGGGTTTTGTCATATGCTTTGTTAACCTTAAATTCATTGGAGAACTAGGGCTGTGAAAGACACCATCTTGCTTTAGTTTAAGACACTCACAGATCATTTTTTCCACAATGAGTAGCTTTTAAAAAGTGATAGACAAGATTCAAGTGTGCATTGCTTCAAATGTATTTCACTTAAAGTAAAAATTAAGAGCATAATTTTCCAGAACAGTCAGCTGAGAAGGGCTGTGTGGAGACTGTCCCAACCTTACAGGTACCTGTGAACATGCAGTTGATGAATTCCAGCTTTAGAGAAGCACCACATTTTTAGTAGGTTTGGGAGGTCACTTGGTGGGGAAAACTTTGCTTGAATAACACAAGGAGAAGACATGACAAATCTTGGGGAGGGAGGGAAAGGAAGGCAGGATGGAAGGACAAACACCACTCAGGGATGAGAGCCAGACTGGACAAGATCTAACATAAAAGGCACTTCTGCTGCTGTAGAGAAGGATAAAGTAGCTGTTACTTTTGACATACACATACTGCAGTAATCAAAATATGATGCACTCAGAGCAAAGGGGTAGCACAAATAAATAGGCCATTGAGAGCACTTAGAAACAAGGAACAGTTTGCTTTCCAGGAAGAAAGCAAACTGAGACTCAAATAATGGCGTTAATAAAAGAGACCCCACACCAAGTATGGTTTGAGTTTCTGCTGTCTCATTAGAAGGTATTTCATGCAGCTTCTGGATTTTGATTGATCCATGTATCTGAGTCCACAAAACATAGTGAGTGCTTTCCCCAGTGTAAGCAACTTAGCAGTGTGACATACTTCACACACCTACTCACAGCCCGTTGAAGTTGTATTTCTGAAGTGAAATGGGTGATGAAAGAAATGGCATAGCTAGCTAACAGCTTAGCATGAGTGAGAAGAGGCAGAAGACATCAGTATAGTAACCTGATTCTGTGGCATGAAGGCCAGAATGAATCAATGGGTAGATTAAGTACAGTATAAACTGCTGGGGTTTTGTCTTACTATGTTTGTTTTCAGACCTGTGTTTGCACAAACCGTTTCCTGGTGCAAAAGGGAATCCATGATGAATTTGTGGAAAAGTTTGCTAAAGCTATAGAGAAAGAACTACATGTTGGAAATGGATTTGATGCAAAAACTACCCAGGGACCACTAATAAATGAAAAAGCAGTGGAGAAGGTATAAATAAAATATTTCATTTTTGACATCTTAATTTTCTTCTGTGATCCATAAAATAACTTTACATTTATATTTCTTTTCACTTGTTTTATTAGAATGTAGTTGCAGTGTGGCTGGAAGTGTTTTCTCTCTCCCAAGTCTGTGTGTGCATACAGACAAACAGATGTGGACAGTTCATGTATCATTCCCCTGTTTGCATTAAGAGAAAGAGAGGCCTCCTTTAGGAGAAAATGATTCCTCGTGATTGCTTCCGAGCTGTTCTCAAGACCATTTACTGAAATTAGATACACTGTGAGAGCTGTATGGTGATCTTGCAATTCTGAAGCACTGTGATTGACAATTTCTTTTGAAGAACAGTGTTTCTTTTTGGCAAAAGCTAAGCAGAATAATTCATTGAGCTTTAAAATAACAGAACTCTGGATGTTGTAAGTACTTGAAACTTCACATGCATGGTTTGGGTCTTCTGTTTTGGATGACCTGCAACTCCAGGATTTTTTTTTTTTCCTTACAATCCTAATAAGTCACATTTTCTATAATACTTCATCCTTTCTAAGGTTAAAATTATAAGTCATGTGGCTCACACTTTGTAAGATATTGTATGCAGGCTTGGTTGAAGTCCGTTTTACATGAATGCTACCATATTCTGTTTTATAAAATAAGAGAATAGGAAAATACTCTGTTATTTGGGAGACAAAGGACACAGTATTTGGATTTCTTTCCTTCACACCTTTCTTTTGTACATCACAAAAGTGTAGTGTCTGTATCACACACAGCTGTATCTACAAATAAGCAAGCACTGTATATAGTCACTTAAGAGCCTTTCTGTAATTTCAAAGGACAATATTCTAGGTGGAGATTGCTACTTTAGTTTTCTTATTACTTTGTTATCTTTAGATTGTAGATGTAGGGGGTGGAAAATGTTCTTGCCAGTACCATCTTGTAAGTTGTTTCTCTTTATATGGCAGTCATGTACTTTTGTTTTCATAGTGCTTGATCACTGATATAAGATGTAGTCTTTAGTCCTGCAAAGACTTTTTCTCACATTAGGTATATTCTTTTAATTTCAAGAGAAAAGTTGGATCTTTAATATCCGTGAAACTGGGGCCATATGCATAATGTATCCCTCTGAAATTGTGTCAGACTGAAAGAATTGAAGAGAAATTACATAATACTGCAAATGATCCTTTGCAAAGTATAAACCTCTCTTCAAAATTTTCTCTTTAATATTGGAGAGTATTATTTCTTCAGTGGAAAATGTAGTATTGCTCATTCTTAAATACTGACCGTAAGATTTTTGTTATGCTTACATACCTCAGGTAGAGAAACACATTAAGGATGCAGTTTCTCAAGGAGCATCTATTGTTACTGGAGGGAAACGACACAGCTTAGGGAAGAATTTCTTTGAGCCAACACTACTTAGTAACGTTACAACAAAAATGCTGTGCACCCAAGAAGAGACGTTTGGCCCTTTAGCACCAGTTATCAAGTAAGATCATTAATTTTACAAATTGAAATTCACAATTAAAAAACCGATGAATGATTATTTTAAATAAACAAGATCTGAAAGACAGTTTGCAAAAATTATTTTTGTATGATCACACAGGTATTGTAATAAGACTGGGGTACACATGTGAAAACTTACTTTGGATATGTGATTGATTTCTCTCTCTTGACCTGATTTTAGCATTTCTGCAACTTTGTGAAAATTACTTTGTCCTCAAGTGTCTCAATAGTTAAGCAAGGGTAGATAGCAGCAAATCGTTTATCAGCCTCACGATCTGTGGTGTGAAAGAGGAGACAGAGACTTTTGAGTTTGTTGTGTGATTTGCTAATCCTAAAGAGGATGACTTAGAGCTGTCTGTTCTCTGTAAAGCCTTCCCTGCCCCTGTGCATAGCAACAGGATGTGATGGAAGGACATACAGTTATCTCTCAGAATTGAGAGTGCTTATGTAGTTGGGGAAATAGGCAGGCTAACCCATGTGAAGGAAATGGTTCAGCTACCATTCAGCTACCTAGGGGGATAAAGGCAATCTTAACTACTTAAATGTAGTTTAAATTAAGAGGTAGACACTTCATTGTTTCAAAATGAAAGTTAAATTAGATTTTTAAAGTATACTTTTGGGGAAAACAATTGACATTTTTATTTCTGATAAGACTGCTCCTTGTCAGTAAGCCATCAAGACAGTAGATGAACTGTGGGCCTCATTTGTATTTTTTCTCTTTCTGTTGACAGATTTGAGACTGAAGCAGAAGCTGTTGCTATAGCAAATGCAGCTAATGTGGGTTTAGCAGGTATGCCTCTCTGTCAGATAAATGTATTTCTGTGGTTTTATGAGCTTTAGTGTTATGGGGTGATGACTTTGAATGGCAGTAAGTCTCTTTTTCACAGTCTTCTGCAATTGTTCTTACTGATTTTCATTCCTGTATCTCTGTGTCTGCATGGCAGGATATTTCTACTCCCAAGATCCTGCCCAGATCTGGAGAGTTGCAGAACAGCTGGAAGTTGGAATGGTTGGTGTTAATGAAGGCATAATCTCGTCAGTGGAGTGTCCTTTTGGTGGGGTAAAGGAGTCTGGCTTAGGGCGAGAAGGTTCAAAATACGGCATTGATGAATACTTAGAAATAAAATATGTCTGCTTTGGAGGATTATAAAAACCTTCAAAAAGCACAATCCTAGCAGCTTGGAAAAGAGTGCTGTAGTTTTAATAAGCTTTTTGAACCAGAAATACATATGAATGCAACTTCTACCTTCTTAAAACTAGTCAGCCCTGTTCTGTGTGTGTGTAGAGATATTGACAGTATTCTGTGCTGCCAAATGTTTTTATGTTGTCTTTGTTTGTACATTCAGTTTTTCAGCAATGTGATCACAATGTCCATTATTTTTAGGAATGAGTAGGGATGTAAATTTATTATTTTTGGATTATCCCTGTGTAACTGAGAGAACTTGGAGGCTTGTGCATAATGAAAACAGATTACAATCTATGGCAAGGGGAAACTAGACCACCATTTTTTACTATCTTTAGTGTTTCAGTGTGAATATGGAAGACTTTGTGATGGCAGTCTCCCTTTAGAATTTTGTGTAAATAGTCACATTTTCTGATGTGGTTATGTGACCTTCTTTAGAAGCAAGAGTGTCTTTTTTTTCTTAATTGTGGGAGACTCTGATGCTTACAAAAGGTCAGGAATTGCTTTTAGCTATATCTAGGCATCCACGTAGGCAAACAGACAGCTTTTTCAGCACTCTTAATGCTGACTGCAGGGCTGCTGCCTGTTCAGCTTTAGGCTTTTGAGCAAAGAAGTGTAATTTGTGCCTAACAGCTTGCATGCCTGGGATGAAATATGGCCCTTGCTTGATGCCTGTTAGCCCCAGCAGTCCTAGGAACAGGACAAAGAATTGCTGGCTTAGTGAGTAGCATGAGGAAGTTGGGATACTTACAGTAATAACTTGCAGAATTGTAAGGGGGGACACTACAAGGGCTGTGTGAAGAAAGCAAAGTGGTGACATGATGATATAGATTAAGTCCCTCACTTTGATGAAAAGACCATGACTCTCCTTGAGTAAAGTACAGTCTCTGATATAAATGTTGCTCAGTGTCTAAAGGAATATTACTCACCCCCTTCAAAGAATATGAGCAGATATCCATCCCTGTGGGCTTTGTTGGATTGGATTGGATTCTTCAGTTCAATCCAATTCAGTCTTGAATTGGATTTGTGGTTACACAGGTCCATTAGGGAGTAAGAGTTAAAAACCTCTGTATATGGCTAATTTGTGACCTAATAAGGATTTAAATAGTGGTAGTTATAGGTGAGACTTTGACACACCACTTCACTATTCTGTCATCTTCAAAAGATGATGTAAGGCTTCCTTAATATGAAATAAACAATGTAGTTTAAATACTATTTTAATGGCAGTCAGACAAAGCACTTTAAAAAATGTGCAGTGTTAGTGAATAAATTAGCGCTGCAGAAGTGGAATAAATAGTGTTTCTTATGCTCATTATTAAAAGTAAAAGAAGGCAACAGAGCTCTTCTTTCTATAAACTAATGAATGTACCCTATGAAATGGAATATTTTAAGATATTTTATCCCATCAGGCAAAGAGGTACCAGGTAACACAAGACTTGGGGAAGGAGGGGAAGCCAGCTGGAACCGAGTTTCACAGGGATTTTTAATGCGCACATAAAGTAGCATTGACTGCTACTTCTTATTTTTAAACATTTTTTTATGGTTGTATTTGTGTAACAGTTGAGACCAGGTGGGTCTGGAGCATGTTATCTGTCAGTACTGTGTGCATCATGCCAAATGAAGGGCAGTTAAAGGGCTCTTAGTGCCCTTCCAGTAATTCCCAATGCACCAAACCTGCACATTTATGGTGGTGAAGACTTTGTACTGTTACCTGTGCTTGTTGTCAACAAAAAAGGGATGGCCTATTTCTACCCTAGTTGCAAGACACTTTCTTACAGCCAACTTCTAAGCTTACACTGTTGAGCACATAGGCTGCCTGAATTTGGGGGAATACTGTGTTTTGGAAGAGGAAGCTGTTTGCCAGCCTCAGCTATGAGTATGTGTTTATTTCTAATTGGAAAAAGTAACTTGGTAGAAGAAGGTCAAGCCTTGGTTCCTGGGTACCACAACTCAATGATGCAGGCATAGTTGCAGGTGTTGTACACAGGTAGAGTATCTACCACTGAAATTGCAGACTTAAATTATGTCTTGCCTGTGAGCTGCAGTGTAAGGTCAAAATTAAAATAATCTTATTCACAACTGTATGACACTACAGTATTGAATGAGTGTACTTCTTAGGACAGTGCAGTTGGAGGATGAATTCTTTAATCCCTTGCTGTCTTCACTGCAAAGTTACTGATCTGATGCATAGATACATTTAAAATCTTAATGTCTTTTCTGAGAATAGCACTTTTAGTGAGTGTTTACTTTTTTTTAGTAAATAATACCTTTTACTATGCCTGATAACAAGGCAATAATTAAAGATAACATTTGTAAGGAACTTTAAAAATACCTTTGTCTAGATTGGATTGTGGTTGGATTCCAGCATAATATCCTCATGTCAGTAAAATCTACATTAGTTAAGCACAGAATAATCAAAGTTGTTTTATAGCAAAAGCTGTGATTCTTCAACAAAAGACTTACTTGAATTCTCACACCTCAGTTGTGTTGATTGCAGTTGTGATAGTTTAGCAATTTCTGGATATTAAAACTGTGATGAAAAAATGTTTTCAGTTAATAAAAAACTTCTGTGAAAGCACTGGATTTTGTGGTTTATTACCTTCTTTAGTGTTGAATTGACAAATTGACAGCAGTCACATTAAGTTCAGTCTCTCAGACTGGCACAAAATATTTTGTGCTGACAGCTTTATCACTGGAAAAGACAGCACTTCTTTGCATCCCCATGTTCATACGGTGTAAGATCGTGGTACCCCCAATTACAGTCCCTTGAATTTACATCAAATAGATGAGACTACTTTGGCACAGTAATGTGCCATCAGTCATTTTGTATGCAAGGCTTTGATGCTGAATCAAACATTTTATCACAAGAGGTTTTGTAGATCAGAGTGTCTTCCCTGCTTTTGTGATGTGATTACTTGCATAATTCTTCATTCGTTAAGATTTAAAATAGAGTTTTGGGAGCTCTTTTATTTCTATTTAGTTAATACAGTCTTGAAACCTGAGAAACTCTCTTTTAATTTTCAACTAGCCACAGTCAGGGCCAATTTCAATTTTATTTTTTTATGTTACTCCTCAAACAGCTGTTTGACACCCCATCGTGGATCTTCTCTGTGTAACAAACTGTCCAGAGACTACGTTTACCAGTTCTACTAGATATTAACAACTTAGCTATTTTATAGAAGTTTTCAGTATAGTGTTCAAAAGCTCTAAGTTATGTTTGTCTAAGCACTGGTTTAAAATGTTTCCATGTCAAAACTTCCTGCTTAGGTCCTTCCAAGAATAACCACCAGAAGTTGGTGGTTTATTCACTCTTACCAGTGAATGCCAAAGCTAGTTAGCACAACTGCCTGAAACTGTTTTGGAATCAGGCTGATTATCTTCTGTTGCACCACCTGCTCAGAGGGATGGGGACAGGCTACTGCTATTACCAAATGTAGAGTGCAATAACAAAGGGGCAGATTCCATTCTTCAACAAAGGAATTGTTTCTCTCATTGTCTCATTCAGCTGCCAGTATTCCCCTGTAGTCCAGTATGAATGTATAAGGTGCAACGTAGACTGTGGCACCACGTATCCAAACAGACTTAAAAAGTTGTTTTTATGGTGTATGATTTTTTTCCTTACAGAAAGACACTTGTATCTCATAGCACCTTTTATTACCACTATTTAGCACAAGCTTAGTACACAATGATGGAAGGATTTTTCTTTTCCAGTTCAGGAAAAGCAGCGTAACCTACCCCTATCTAACAACATATTTGGGGTTATATTGTACACTTGTATCTCTGATTACTGCAAAGCATTCCTTACACACACTCAAGCAGTACTTGTACTGACACACACTCAAGGATGGGATTTGTTATAGAGTAAGTTACAAAACAAGAAACCACCACACTTGGCATGGCAGCTGGTGATTACTCATACACAGCCAATTAAACCAAGTAAGGACAAGCACCACATGAAAACTTACTGTGAATTGCAGTAAATTGTTTTGTTCTGTGCTCTCTGAAGTGCTGAATTATGTCACCTCTCTGGAAAAAGATACTTCTGTCAGCAGGAAGGGAAAGAATCAGCTACTGCACTGCTTTTATGTTTGAGTACAGACATAAGCTATGGTATGCAACATATCTATTAGCCTGGCCTGAGTGTTGAATCCAATACAGAATGCCATGCCTGAAAGAGCACCTGACAAGTTTCTAAAAGGAAAGACAAAACTTTATTAATAGTTACATAAATGTAGTAATTTCAGCTCAGAAATGGTTCTAGTTACAATACAATAGCATTTGCAATAAATAACATTTTCTAGAAACAGGTTCCTAATATAAATTCTGTAATAGCTCACCCATCCACCCACAGGGAAAAGTGCTTCCATACAGAGACAAACTACAGATGTGCAGCTCATCTGCACTTGATTCATAGCCTGTGCAAAAATCATTTGCCTTTGCTGCCTCCTTTTTAAAATTTTATTTTTAAACTTTATATTTCCCTCCTTTGCCTTGGGGAGTTCAGGACATAAAAGGTATGTGAAATGGATTTTTTCTTTGCTGCAGAAGTATGGGATTAGTATTCTAGTTAGGTATCACTGATAAGCAGTAACTGATGTTAAGAAACTAATTCACCTCTATTCCATTTCCATTCTCATAGAGGAATATTTTTCACTCTCGAACCTCACATAAATGGCAGAAGACTGCACTTACTGTCATTTTATTACTACAATCCCAAAGCTCCATCTGACTACTGCCCATTGTCAGTATAGTGGGGGGTAAAACTATTTTCACTTGAGGCTAAAAGCAGGAATAGAACATTTGCCTAAGAACTCAATTATTTCAAGAACATCAAACTATCTAAGGAAAAGTTTGCACCAGCACAGAGAACACACACATGCACTTAACCCTCTCTCTCTCTTAAGGTCACACAGTTAAGTTCCTTAAATGTGTGCATTTCTGTTTGCCCACAGGAGACCAAGAAAAAGAAAACTGACAGCATATAAGGAAACAACTGACAGCACAAAACAGCTGCTTGAACAGTACTTATATCTGATGCATCTGACAGAGGGAGAATAAGACTTTACCTAAAAGGACAGAGTTGATAATCTATCCTTATACATAACAGAAGGATAATATTTTTCTCCCGTACCCAAATAAGCAGTTCTCTGTAATTAAACAGTTCACATTTTGCTTTGTTTTGTCTAGTTAATATGATAGGTTGGACCATAGGACAGAGGATTTGGATGTGGATCTCAGTAGATTTGCCAAGGTAAATTTTGTTTCATACTGGAGTACCATTTTCATTAGGAAAATTAAAACCATAAGCCAATTACCTGTTTGCAGCCAGGGCAGTTTCATGCTGTGTACAGACTGCATTGACTACTGCAGCTGGATACTGAACCTGTTTAATGCTTAGGAAGTTTTTTTCCAAAATATGCTCCTTCCTTAGAATGCAAACAAAGGCAGTCCTTTTACACAGCTGGACAATCTGCTTGTGCATGTAAAACCAAGATGCAAATGAAAATCCAGTGCTTACACTTCAAGACAGTGAGGCACTGCAAGTATCACCACACTGTTTACCTTCAACAAGAGGCACTATCTTACCAGTGCCAAACTGAATTATTATTTATTTTCAGTGGACTCTGAGCCACACAGGACAAGCTCTATCTGGTCTCCTCTGCTTTTCAGTGTGGAAAAAGCACTGTCTGCTGGGAATAAATATCCCCATCCCTATTTTACAAATCAGATGCCAGTACTCTTTCTGTACATGAAGGAAAACTGTGTGTGAAAGGAAATGTGAGAACTGAGAACCTGCTTCAAACCCATAATAACCCAAACCAAAGGAAGAATCAGAATTCTTCCATTGTGTCTGCACTTTAAGAGTTAGTTTTCTGACCTTTCATTCATGGTATGACCTGACATTCTGCAAGAAAGCAATGGTTCTAGAAATAACAATAACACTGAATCAAGATACAAGGCTTGCTATAGTCTCTCCTAAATTCCTGACACAAACATGATTGGCCAAGTGACACAAACGTGATACCACAAATTCACAGAGCCAGAAATAATTGCGTTCAGCTCCTGTGCAAGTTCCATCTATTAAGAGCAAGCCCTACCTTATGGTAAGACTAATAACTTCTCCTTCCAAACAGGTGGGATAATAAAACTAATAGAATTAGAAGCAGCAGAAAACTTAAACTATATTCAACTTTGAAAACATAGCTAAAATACCATTAGCAACAAAGATGTGAAAGCATAATCTAGAAAACTGATTTTACCAAGCAACTTCCACTTGCTAGGGCCTTATACAATGAGAAATTGGTCTAATATTTCTTATTTGTTAGAATGAGAAATATTTAGCCAAATCATGCATACATTCTCATGGCACATTAACTTAACAGTGATCCAAAGATCTGAGCCCATCAGTGTGCATCTGTGGGCAGGGGAATAGCCCTGGGATTCTGCAGCATCAAGAAATGCAGGTTTATAATTCCTCGAGTTGTTTTACTACAGAATCAGTTTTTAATTTTGGTGGAGTTTGATCGTTTGTTTTTTAAAACAGGTATTTTAAAACCTTGAGAGAACAACATCTTAGGATTCAGCACTACTGGCTTTAAAAACATAAAATAAACCCAAAAGACAGGAGTGACTATTTCACAGAACTGATGGGTGCTGCTGACTGCACTGACACGTCCTAGAAGGCAAGCTTATAGATAAAGGCACACTGGAGACAGTATTTAGCAGAAGCATCAATGGCAGCATAGCACACAGAAACTGCAAATTGTTTAAGCAACTTGTTTGCTTGTTTAAAAATGCATGTTTCCAAGAGAGTGATTCCTGCTAGAACATTCTGTGTATTGTGCAGAATGGATTAAGCCCAACATTTGGATTTCAAAGGAAAAAAATAAATTCGTATTTTGAGTGGGCCTTAGCTTTCTTCAGGAAGGCTTTAAAGTGAACAATGCTTTTATTATGTTAACACAACCGGAGCAGGAACTGAAAGACATCAGCAGCTGACCTTGCTTTTGTTGTCGAAGTTATTTAAAAATATATATATATATACACGCATATACACACACTCTCAAGAATAGGGAGAGTGTGATAAGTAGATTTGTTTCAAGAAATAGCCTAACCCCCCCATACACAGAGTTGAAACTTAGTTTCTGAAAAAAGCAAATCATAGCACTTATACTGCACTTTGCTGGTGGGTATGGGAAAAACATAGTCAACACCTGTATTAGCCCTTTTTAGCTCTTACCAGCCTCTCCCACCATGATGACTCCTGCAGCCACACAAGGATCTCCAGAAAAATGCAGGGCTGGGCACAGGATAAATATCCTCAGTGCTGCATTAGTGGCCTTAAGGACTGCTGCTGACTGATTAGAGAATCAAAAGTAGGAAACAAGTTATGAGCATACCATGTTTTCGCAACTTTTGACCGCTGATTCCTTCCAGCCCAGACAGTTCTGAATGTTACCCAATTCCAGTAACAAGAGAAGCACAGAAGCCACAGTGTTCAACCTGGCTACTCTGTTCTGTCAGACTTCTAAGAAAGAATGGAAAAGCCCCAAAATTCTCCACGACATTATTCCTCATGATGGAGATGGGCTACGTCCCATCCCCAACCCTTCTAAACTGCTCCCCTTATCTCTATACTGCCCCGTCCTTCTCTGATAATGGGTTTTCTACCACTGGATTTAAAAAAAAAAAAAAATCTTCAAAAATGCTGCCAGAGGAATGTATTCTCCATCAAAACATCATTCCTCAATCTCAGCCCAAGACTTCAGTACATAAGTAGAGAACCCCCAGGAAAAGCTGATGTCATGGCTAAACAGTACCACTGACACAGATGCCCCCACAAGTGAGGCTTATGTACAGAAGTCAGGTCTTCAGTTTGGGATGTCAAGAGCAATATTGGGGATATGATTTCAAAGCCTAACAAGCAGGCTGTAAAGAAATTATCCAGATCGTGAACATGAATATCAGAACTTCAATACACCTACCCCTGCCAAACACCTAAAAGGATCTGTTTAGGCCAACACATCCAGTCACTGAATAGCCACAGAAGAAAAAGTAAAACAATCTAATATTCAAGCTAAAACATGGCTCAGTACTGATTGCCATGACAATGAAGGGACATTGAACCTCCTGCTCTGCATGGGGTATCTGCCACAAACACTTCACTACACAAGGGCCTGGCACATTGTTTAATTGAGCACTGAGGCAGACAGATGAAAACTCATCTCAGCTGAATGTTCAGTCTTAAAAAGTCCAGAGCTCCTCAAAGTGATCTATAAAGGTTGTCTGGGATGCTCAAAATGCCTCTGAAGAAATATCTCACCAAATCCTTCCTGCTTTAGTTTCCTGGACAGACGAGGCAGAGCCAAAGCAACTCAGTCATTACAGAAGCAACCTATGGCTGGATTTCCCTGCAGAAACCACACAGTCTATGTTAACACAGGGAACGTTGCATCCTACAGGACACAGATATACCATGTAACATTACAGCTGACTCAGTGCAACTGCTAGTTGTAAACCTTCTTTGAAAACAAAGACATTTTCACCCTATGAACACTACCGAGAAAATGAAGTCACAAAGCACGGTTGGATAAACACAACACACTAAAAATGCTCTTTGTGTTTCCAGCTTAAACTGAAAATTAAGATGGAGCCTATGGCCACATATTGCTCTCTATAGCTGGAAAGGACTGTACCCATATTGGCTTTTGCTATTATAAATCACACCACTTCTCAAAGAGAGCATTAGGAGGACAAGATATGAATCTGTACGCCATTGTTAGTTACCATAGATTGTACCGTAACAGCCCTGGCTAGTTTTGTAGCAGTAATACACAAAAAGAGGCCTTCTGAAGTTCAAACATTCAGCACAGAACATGCAAGAAATAAGATGTGCTTTTTCTTCTTCCTATAATGGTGACAAGAGGAGTTAGCTGACTACCTAATCCTTTCTCCTTCCTTCTGCCTTCCCCTACCTGTGCTAGAAATTTACCCTTTAATCTGCAATTAGTTGATATTTTAGGAAGCTTTTGGTTCTGGAAAAACAGAGGTGGGTCAACATGTTTCAGATGTGTCGCACCAGCGTGTTCTGTGCTTTTACCATCATTCAGTTATCTGTCTTTGGAGCTGTAGTTGAAAGAAACTCCATTTCTGATGGATCCATTCATAAGTGTTCTAGGATTCTCTCTTTCAATCTTTTCTCTGCTGAAGATAGTGTCCTGATCACTGTCAAACTCTGACTCGGAGACCATCAGACTGGAGTTGTGTTCTGTACTTCTGTGTTTTATACCTGACAACAAAAAAGTAAAAGAAAGTCAAGAGAAAGGTTTGGCTTTTTAGTAACAACTAAAAACAATTAATCATCTTCTCCCCCACTGGGATATGAAAGGTAAGTGACAACATTCTCTGCAATCCAATGTGACAGCATACACCAATACAAAAACTGGCCCAGGAAGTATCATATGCTGTGGGTCAACAGTCTCATGATTTCACTGCAGGCCCATCACTTTATGACTCTGAAATGTGAACACATGCATTTAAATTTGAAACAACTAGATTCTTTTAGTACATACCCAATGCATTTTTAATAGCTTGAATCTGGAAATTAGTCTGTCCACTCAACCATCTTATTAACGACTGGCAATGAAAGGTCACGGTTTCTACAGAAATGTTATTTCTGAATTTCTAAACCAGCAGTTTCTCAGAACGATTTTATTTCCTTGCATTCCAACATTTCCCCTGCTAAAAACTGAAACTCAGGTAAATTAAAATATATGTGAACAGCAGCTGAAGTCTGCTGATATTTAACAGGGCACTTATGGGTCAGCAGGGAACTGCTGCACAGCAACAAAAACAGCTCCAAATTAAAGCATGTACAGAGGAGACAGGCTTACATGGAGAAAATCTGTGTGACAAATAAATGTTCTAAATTAAGATTAACTAAGAAGCCCAGAGCAGTGGCTGAGCCCAAGGCTTTAAGACAGAAATTAAGCAATTCTCCCCTAAACCACTTCACTGTATGTTTGTCTCTGCCATTCCCAAACTTGTAGGGCAGCTTCTGGTCTCCTCCTTACTACAGGTGTCAATTCAGACACATTGGCTGCATGCTTGGTGGATGAGTTCCCAGGTTGCCATACAGCACTCACCATATTTGGGTCGTAGCTCCATTCTCTCCTGTTCATCTATGTTGTCTAGGATGGTATATTTTGTTTTCTTTCTTATCTTTGTCCTCTTTCTGCTACAAAAATAGTTAACAAAAAGATATTTAGTTCTCATGTTACACACATAAATCTGCTCCTTCTCCCTTTTCATACAGTTACATACCCCAATATACAGAATGTCATTGAAATTTCTCACCTCCACTTAAAAACAGTTCCAGTTTATACCTTTGTAAAGTAGCTGTACAATTTCCTCTCTGATGTAGAAAGATGTAGAAATGTATTTCCTCTCTGATGTAGAAAGATGAAGAAAGCAAGGCAGATGGATTTGCTCTCCTAAGCCACAGGGGTCCAGTTTGTTCAATTTCAACATAGTAACTACAGACACAGTAGATACATACTCATATGCCCCCACAGTTGACAGTGGAGAAGCCACCTACTGCTCAACCAATATTACGGCAACAGCCAGCCCTGGCCTCCCCCCCATGGTCTTCTGCAGGGTTCATCTGGCAACTCAAAGTCTTTAAAACCTCCAAAACTCCAGCCAAATCTTGCATCTGTCTTTTTCATGTAGTTTCCACAAGGCAAAGCTAATCTCTTACCATTCTGTCCTGTGCAGTAACTCCCTCCTCTTTTTCAACCGTATCAACCGGGCCTTACTCTCAGGCACAAGCCACAGGAGGAACTCATAAAAAATCCCTTAAATAATCATCCAATCTACACAAGCCTGTGAGGATCCACCCCATACTGTAGGGATGGAATGGGACACACTTTACTATTAAAAGTTTTCTACTAAGCGCACTGTTCCTTCCACCATAAAAAGAAAATTGGTATCACCTCCCACACATTCTTCACACACTGCAGAGACACCCCAGAAACAGATGACAATCCAGAAAGATTTTGATGACATTTTATTTTTGCTAACACCTAACAAGCTATCTATTTGCTGAACTGTTTGAGCCCCAGCAAAAACACTTGCTTTAGTGACAGAACTTGCAGGGGCTTGTCACTTGAAAGAGAATTTCTTATCAGCTCCCTAGGAAAGACTGGAGGGAAGGCAGAGAGGAAAAAAACATTCAGTAGTATGAATGTTCCTCTTTAAGGAAAGAGGAAGCAAGAAGTCTGCATGACTGAGATCACTAGAGTACTCCTTGCCTGTAAGCCACAGGCAGCTCAGCTACCCACCCTTCCTGTCCAAGGGAGACACCAGATTGGGAACAGATCCTTTCCATGGCCTAGAACATTCCTACATCAGTGACCTTCAGGGTGTGCCTTTTTTTCCTTAGCATGGAGAACTGAGTGAGAGGCTGTGAAGACCTGCAGTATACTCTCAGCATTTTAACATTAATTATCACTTAATATGAAGGATACTGCAACATTAGCTTTTCGTTTTTCATAATGCAGAAGAGCACAGACACACAAATGGATGCTCCGTTTTTTTAAAAAAAATGTGTGTGTACAGAAACAGCTACAGGAAACTCCTCACATGTCCAAAAAGAGCTTAGTGGTTTAGTGCTAAGGACTGGACTAAAATGTGGTGGTTGTGTGCAGTTTTTGCCTATACCCCATCAAAAAGAAACACAAATCATTTACCTTTTGCAGCAGCAGATGCAGAACCAGGCAAGCCCTACCACGAGCACAATCAAAATAAAAACAGATACAGTCACATAGAGTATACTCCACTCTGAAAAAAGAAACACAACAGTGCTTTGTAAAGTCATATGAATAGAATAACTTCTAATACAACTCTATTAAAATAAGCAATCCTGGGGAATGGGGAGTGGCAACAGGAACATAGGAAAACTCAGCACCATCATATTCTCAGAAGAATTCCTAAAAATTCTTAAACTTTAAGATTAGAAGGGCACATTAGAAAATTTTCTTCCTATAAAATACCTTTTACCATCCCAAGATACCTGAATTCTGTGGGAACTGACAGTCCTGCAAAGGGTCATGGTTTCCTCCCTTGTTATCATTCCCTACCATAAATACAGGTGTACTCTGGGTCTGGCATTTTAGCAGTGTTTTAAAAGAGCAGCTGGTTAGAGATAGATCCTTCTACCCGCACACTTGTATTTATAAATCCAGGAAAACAGGAAAGGATACAGAGAGATGTGCAATAATTTGAACTTCAAAATGTGTATACTCAGTTTTCAGTGCTATTATTACACTATGGAGCAACATAGCATTAGGGCAGGGCTGCAGGTGGTTGCAGTCTTAAAACCTACCATCCTATTTGGACTGTCATTAGTCTGCGTTCATTATGTGGCCACTGTTACTTAATGGCTGGCACCAAGGTCTTTATAAATGCTTATAGATTTACTGGAAGACCAGTGCGTTGCTCAGCAAATGACTCCAAGCCTGCACAGTATTAAGAGAGTTGACCTTTATTTCAACTCAAGTAGAAGATACATTTAATTTAATTATTAACTATTTCAAATAGAGAGGCATAACTGACAACTTAGGTGTGCAACAGAATATAGACCAGATAATCCTGGTGAAACTAAAACAGGAACCCAGGTGCAACAGGCAAACTGAAAGAAACACTGGAATTGATCAGGCTAAAAATCTGAGGTTCTAAAGGTCAGTATTGATCACTCCAGAACACTGATGTTTTCTTTGCTTAGATCAGCTCATACTTTGGGCACAGAAGCTTCAACAACCTGCTTAGAGAAGGGAAGTTGCTGCCTCTTTTTCAGCTTTGCAACAATCCTACTCAAAAGCTTTGCATTGCCCATGTTAACAACCCCTCCAAGTGGCCTCAAATTGTTGCAAAACCTCCCTGCCATGACGAAGTTTTCACACTTTTTTTATCTTTAAATTTTAAACTTTTAAAATATAGGCTACTACTCTCAAGACATTATAATTTCAAGAAATTATTCACATATCTTTCTACTTAAACTTATTGCTGGGCTGGAAAACGGAGACTGTTTTAGTCTTCCCTCAGCATCTACCTCCTAAGTACTCCCCATTCTGAGAGCAAATAATCAAGTCTCACAAGACAATGAGTTACTCTTGAAATACATCCCACACCACCCAAACTCACCACAATTACTCTCTCCATCATTTAGGTAACGATGAATCAAGTTTTCCATCCACAGCTGGTAGCAAATGCAGCGCTTTGTTATGGGGTCACAGTGCCCATGTCCAGAGCATTTCAAAAGACAGGCTAAGAAGAGAACCAAACATAGGATCACTTGTGTAAATGGACAACTTGTCATGCATCCTTTTACTGCAAGACTACATTGGTGGCAAAGCATCTGGTTCATAACACTGAGATATTTTTAAAAACTCCCTCTCCTTTGGTGTTATATGTCACATAGATTTATAGTTCAGCAGACTGGTGGCTGTGAGGAGAAAGAATGTACTCAGGAAATGTTTATTATAGAACAACAATCCTTTTCAACCAGTAAATCAAGACAGAATTTACTACACAATCAATGGCTATTTTATCATCAAAGCTTGCTTACTTTGTATTGGTCATTATGTCCTGATTTTAAATTATGGAGAAGTCATATCTGTAACGTCTGAGTATCGCACAGGGTTTACAATACGACTGAAGCTTAAAACAGGCTTAGCAGTTCAAGCATCATATTGGGCAAAAGAAATAGTTTTTTATAGGAAATCCCAGTGGCCTGTGTACATTGCAAATATTAGAAGACTGTTATAACACAGTGATTATCCGTTTTGCCTGATACAGGGTAGACAAGAACAAGTTAGACTACAAGCCTATTTATTGAATTCTAAAAGCCCTGAAGGAACCAGAGACATGAAACACATCTATATTAAATTTTGCCCATCTTTCAAGTAAAGATGGTACATAAGTAATCTCTATCCTCATTCACCAGGCCTTCCTGATGCAGACCAGACTAAGATGTGCTTTCGCCTGCTGTTACAGATGATGTCTTTTAGAAGTAACTGGCACCAGTCTACCTACCACAAATCATGAAGCATTTTAAGTATTGTCTTCAACATCACCTCGTGTAAAGCTACACCCACCAAGCCCAGACACCAGATGGCAGACAATAGGACTTCATGCACTGCTTCCAGGTGCTGTTAGCCAAATTCCTGCAAAGTCCTGAGGTGAGCAAGCATGATCCAAAACATACCAGCTGTGTCAACTCGCAGGACTTTAAAGAGCAGGAAGTCGGCCTTCTGTTTCAAAAGCTGCACGTGCAGGGCTCGCGAGACATCTGCTGCCTGGATCACCGAGGAAGGGTGCCCGTTCTGCACGTAGAACACAACCGCGGTGCTGCAGGGAGAACAGCTAAGGTCAGCACTGCTGTCAAAGATCACTTTTGTCAGGCATTCAGTAGTAAACTATTAGTTTTGTTTGTTTTTGGAAAGCCAATGTCACCAGTGATAAAGATCTTCATTCTAAGCTTGGGAGCACCAGCTGTGGCTTCTCAGTCTCACAGAAGGTGAAGTCAACAGCAAATGTAATTCCCTCTTTGGTCTTCCTGACTTTTGCTTTAAGAAGTACATATACATTTGCTTTCTCCACTCTCATGTAGAACCTGTCACAAAGCAGTCTGAAGCAATTTCACTAACTTTAGGAAACTGAATTTAGTAGGAGAAAAAGTTCAGAAGCAAATGATCCAGAGAACTTCATGTGGAAGCCCTCCTCCCCTGTCATCCATAATTGTTAAGGTGAGTCGTGTTGATCTCAACCTGTACCAGACACTTCAGGGAACATTTTAATTTGAAAAGCTGTGATTAAAAATATCATAGCTATACATGCTAGATTTTCCAAACTGTGTTTTTACATTTTAAGAGGTTCCCTGAGAACTAAATAAACACAAAAATGGGTTTCAAATTACCAAGTAGTTAACAAGAAGTAATTTAAAGCTAACTCATGTCAACAGGTTCTACCAATTATAGTGAGAAGTTTCTCTGGGTAAACACAGACATCATCTTTTGCACTCTACACCAAGCAGAGGGAGTGTTTCTACTTCACAGTAAAATACCACACTTAAGAGAATCCACTATGGATTTTCTCCTCATAAAATGGAATTTCATCACCAGTTATCTGGGAAAATGTTTATAAAATATTAAAAATATAAAAAATATCAAAACCGTAGAGAAGTAGAAGGAAAAAAAGGGGAATAAAATAGGTTTGATCCAATAGAGTTGGAACCTTATTTTGAAATAGAATACTTGCTTCACTGTGAGAAAGTCTGCTTGGCTCACTCCATCCAGCATTTGGAAAAAAAGCAGCACGATATGGAATAAAGACACTGAAATAGATATGCATGCACTTTAGGAGAAAAAATTGTAAAAATCTATACAGAAAAATTTTGATTTTTTTTTAAACAAAGCACTTCAGTTCTGAGCCTCCACGGAGTTTACTTCATCAATTTTCTACCACAGAAGAAATTCACCTTTTAAAGCATATTCTGTTGAGAAGTACAGCATTTTTTTGTCATCTTAGGCAAGATTATTTTGCAGCTAATTAAGAGCTGTGAAAGACGCAAAGAAAATCACAAATCTTTCTTGCACAGCAGGACATCTTTATACCTTATATCCGAGTAGGCTTGTATCTTTTGAACTTTGATGTCTGAATCCAAAACGTTCAGCAGTACAGCCAGCTGTCTCACCAGAGTGTCCTTCTGCTGTTCACTCAGCTGTCCCACTCCAACCTGCAGAATCAGCTCCACCAGACCACTCCTTTTGGGATCTGACAGAGGAAGAATATGCTATTCCTTCAGAGCCTGGCAAGTATTTCAGTACCAACTGAAGACAACATGCAGTACTTGAAAGCACTTATTAATACTATCTTTTCCTGAATAAGACCTGTATCAATGACAAGCCAACTCTTCTGTGTACTTGAAAAAGTACTTAGCCTATATCATCACATTCCCTCTGAAAAAAACCTGCGAGATCCTGAGAGCAACTGATCTTATCAATAGAAATAAAATACTTTAGGGTGCATTCCAGTTCAGCATTTACACATTCCTGTGCAGAATAGCAACTTCAGTTTCCTTAAATGCTGCCATCTTAAAGTCAGATATGAACACTAAATGAGACCAATTACCAAGTTCCCTACTAGTTATCTGCTACTGGTTACCACCCAGGAAAAGGGAGCCAAAAATGGATTTATAAGGTAGCATGAAAGACCGTGAGCAAGTCTAAGCAAGGATGGTAAATTTGAGAAATATCATGTGTGTTTACCCTGTTTACCTTTACAAATTGAGGGTTCTGGTAAATAGTACCTGAACTCCTAGAGGGCCTTGCAAACAAAATGGACTTCACAGATATCCCATGAGAATCATAATCCAATTACTATGACTACATTCAACAATAAAGTGAGGAACAGAAATAAAATCATTGCCCAGGAGCCAGACAAGCAAGGCTGACAGACCCAAGATTTCAGATTCATTTCCTGAAACTTCAAATTCCATAATATAGCTATTTCACCTGCATTTGAAAACAAGTCTGTGTAACAAACAATATCAAACCATGAAAAGACAGTTTACAACTCCCTGAAATTCTCTGAGAATTGTGTCCTTCAGGATGAAAGAAGGAAAAAGAACATAAAGCCACACTTTTAACCATCAAACACACAACTGCAGCATTTGTTTCTAAACTTAATATTCAGCTCCCACCTCTTTCTATTGGTTAAACTAATTCACAACCAGAAAAAGAAACAAAAAAATTACAATGAATGAGAAGCAACAAAAGCCTAACGAAAATACTAACTAGTAGGTATAATTTTTATTTATTTATGCTCCCAACTATGGCAACAGTAGTAGTTAAGTAGTTAAGAATCCTGACGTCATCTTCCAACACACTCAGGCCTATTCAGAGAACAGTAAGAAGGAAGGGAGAGACTTTACTCCGGGTATTAACTTGAGAGAATGTCATCAACATCCAAACAAATAAGTGAAAAGGAGAACAAAGATGTGGTATTCACAACGTATCGATGACCTTTTAATTGTCATACCAGGCCGCACTTCAACAGTAGCTGAATCAACATCTGAGTCTCCCTTAGCATCCGTCACTTTCAAGTGGAAAATATAGGTTCCTTCCACCAGATTAGTTAACTGCAGTACTGCCTCGTGGTCTGAGCCATGGATCACATCCTGCAGAAAAAGGGTACCAGAATAATTACACCCTCAGAGAAAGCTGCAGGTTTCACTATCACGTTGGCTATCCGGTATGACAGTGTGTGCTCTTGCTTTGACTTTTGGTACAGATGTGACCTAGCCATACTTTATAGCAGAGTAATGACAATTTGGAAGGTACAGTTAATGAGGACATCTGCACACTATGGATATTTTTGCTAAAAATACCCCAGACAGAACACTTGACAACCTGAAGAATTCATCTGCTTGAAAATCCAAGACAGTTGCATTATTATTTCTCAATTTTGTTGCAGTATCCTTAGTTCTGCTTTCTTAACTCCTAATTTCCTTTCCTTGGAGTTCATGTATTTTCAACTATCAACTCTGCCAGCTATATTGAGGCTAAGCCTCTTCAATTCTTACACTTTCATGTGAATTGCTTCTAGAAGCTTTGTTATGATTTTGCTTTTTCTCCTCTCCCAGTATTTGCTGATTTGCCACTGCTCTTCTGAGTGCAAAGAGCTGTCCACAACACTTTTAACAAATAGGGAAAAAAGTTATCCCAGTTTTATTAGCTGACACATAAGGTGAAGTTTATCATGAAGTACTTCTACTGTCTACCCCACTCAGAGAGCAGAATCTACTGCCCTGATGACCCAGGCTATTCACCATGGTCTGCCAGGCACGGTATCTACACATCTAGTGCCAAACATAATTTTTATCTTAAACTGCAAGTTTTACCTCATATGGTACCAGGCATGATTCCTTAATCTTTATTGGTATCTCTTGCTCTCAGACCCTTCATCCTTTGGAATGTCTGGATTTCAGATGATTTTTCTCTCAAACACATTATCTTAATATTATCACCAATTACTCTTAGAGAGATTGTTTTATTCTTCTGTCTCAAGTCTTTCCCAGTTAAGTCTCCCTTGCCGTAGTCGTCTTACTTAGCTACCACATTCTCTAGCTGTACTGAAAATACCACCAGCTCCTGGAGCCCCAGCATTACAGAGACCAGGGAAGACAAACCAGAAACAGATACCACACCTGACAGCATCTCCTGAGTCATACCTGCTCTCCCTGCTGCAGTGGCATTACCTGCATAACAAAAGCCAAATTTGGTTCCAGCCTTAAAGAAACTTACCCCAGCTGCTGGGCTTTGACCATCCCGAATCCACAAATATGACACAATCCCCTGGTCGTCAGCAGACCTTGAGCCATCCAAGGTAACAGAGTTGTTTGGAAGCACTAGAACATGCTTCCCACCAGCATGCGCCCTGGGTGGACTGTTGTTTTCTAGCCACAAAAAAATAGTGGAGAAGGATTTGCTTTCAAAACATGAGTAATGTGAGATGCCATTGCCAATACGCCCACAGTGCAATTCTTTACCTGATGATTACAGACAATAACAAAAGAACCTCATGTCAAAGCCACAGGGAAAGGATGAGTGGGTACAGAGTTTGGCTCTGGGATTATTACAGTCTAACAAAAACAGAGGTGCCCCATGAGGAGAAAGATCTTTTACAAAAAAAGCTTGTGGGATATTATATTTACAATAACTTAAGCACCAGATCTCCTCAGTCAAGCACAAAGATTTTCTGACTACTTAGAAACACAGCCCAGCATGAGATCACCATGCTTGGATCTCTTCATCTGAAATATCACTTATTACCCAATGGAAGCTTGTGCAAGATCTTGTATCCTCAAAATGCCTGCATTTAGGCAAAGTGCAATCAGGAAACTTTAGAATAAGTCTAATTCCCAAATGCTTTTTGCTTAGCACTAGCAGGGAAATTAAGGCATGCATTGGGCATACAGTGAAAAAAAGCCAAAGAAATATGAACACGTTCCCTTCCCAGAAACCAGACATCACTGACTTTTCTTTAGAACACAAGATAAGACAGAGCTTGAGGAAGATGCAAGGCTGAGTGAAATACCTCACTGGACACAAATAATTCAATTCTGGGCAGATCTCAAGGGCATTGGCTGTAACAGCACAGAGTTGTCTGTGATACCAGTGATCTTGTCTCTTCCAAATACAACTCGTTGACTAAAGGTGGTTATTGAAAAACTGAGTATTTTTAATATTGAACCTGTGACTGAAGACAGAACATACTGGGACTACATTTCACAGCACAAATGAAACCATAAGACACATTTGGGCAGAGCTGTTGCCATGTGCTTCTAACTGAACACTGACTAAAACTCTGAAACAGTTAAAGCAATGATACACATGGGTGAAACAAAATCCAGTTCCTCCTCCAAGATGCACATGGGTCAGAGTAATCCAAATCCCAAACTGGGCAGAGAATGGATTGAGAGCAGCCAGCATAATACCACGAAGCCTTGAATAGAAACATTTGGACTACTGACGAACGAGAAGCTCAGCATGACCCATCAATCTGCACTCGCAGTCCAGAAAGCCAACTGCACCCTGGGCTTGCTGAAGTCAGCACATCCCTGGAATTGTTTAAGGCCAGGTTGGATGGGGCTTTGAGCAACCTGGTCTAGTGGAAGGTGTATCCTGGCTCATGGCAGGGAGGTTGGGACTAGATGATTTTTAAGGTGCCTTCAAACCCAAACCATTCTATGATTCTATGGTTATACTAAACCTCTCCTACAGCAAGCATGTTAGGAAAAAACCCCCAAAACCCAAAAAACCCCAAAATACCCCAATACCACAGCAACTGTTTCTCTGTATAATAATACTAATACTATACATAAATAAATAAGTACCCCCCCACAAAAACCACCCCACCACAATAATAAACCACCAAACCCCCCCAAAACAGGTCTTTTAATACTAAATTTTCAAGTGGAAATTGGTTCACTGAGATGTCACTTCTTGGATGTTGCTCTAAAATCCACAGTAATACTGCTTTTCTGTTCAAAGTTTAACTTAAAAAATAAAATAAAACCCATATATTCTTAATGATGTAGACATACTATGGTCAAAAATATTATTTTGGAGCATTTTTATTACAACTAATTTTGCATATATCGAACTTTAAAACCACTTGCAGCAAACTAAATTAATTCTGCCAGTCACTCACATTACTACTTTAATACAAAAGAGAAGTTAAATCTTCTTGAACACCCTTGAAATATGATAATAAGTATGTTCCTTGACATTCTGTCAGCAATTCAAGGAATTGTTGAGTTGCCCACCAAGCCCTAAGAAGCAGCAGCTAGACTTACCTTCCTTCACAGTAATGGAGAGCACAGATGCACTGCTTAAGCCCTGTTGGTCTTTCACAGTCAGCCTGAAGCGATAGGTACCAACCTGCAGACCAGTCACAGTTGCTATCGCCTTGTCATCGTTTTCCATCTGTACAGAGCTCGGTCCACTGAAACAAAAAACAAAACATCTCACAAAAATAACTGTACACTGCCAGCCAGACTGTGAGTTCAGCAGCATTGCTCAAGCCTTTTGCTTTTCTATGTTGTAGTTCTACTACTACTACTGATACAAGCACTAATGGCTAAAGAACCATATGAGACATGAGTTTCGTTTAGAGAACTCATTAATGTCTTTTTTCAAGACATTCAAAGCACCTAAGCACCACATAGTCAGTTATTAGAAGAGCAAAAAATGCACTCCAGAAGTTCAATCTCACCACTGGGAGAATGCAAATTATATTGCTGTAAGAGCCACTCACAATATGTACACACTGCCAGCAAACCTCTTCCTATACCAGGTACAACAGCTGTGTGAGCTAATACCTTGTCTTTTCATTAAGGATCAGTTAGGTCTGCACATAAACATACAATTACAAATTTTTGTAAAATATCTTCAATCATGATTCAAGAGTGATTTAGTCACTTATTATTGAAAGTTCAGGCTATAGTGACTGTTAATTTACTTTACTGTTCAATAAATAAGTGACTGAGAAACCCTAGTTCTAAGCATTAATGGCAAAACTTTGTATATTACAGCAGGGTACCCAAGCCTGCTACTTGCTTTTTAACAGAAGACACAGAAGTTCCTCTCATTTTCTCCTAATTTTATAAAATTAGGCCTCAAAATGACACATTTCAAAACACAGGCAGAAATTGCCTAAATTTTTCAAGTTGAACTTAAAATTACTATTTCTTACCCTATTACTACCCCAGTGGGATGGTCTTTATAGCAATTCTCAAACAGTGCATCATTCAACACAATTGGTAAGAGGCTCTAGACCAAATCACTTTCACTTTGTTCTCTATTTTATTGGAGATCAGTAAAATCTCTAGATACCTGATATTTTCCCAATGATAGAAGACAATGCCTTGGTCATCTTGGCTTTTGCTTCCATCCAGTGTAGTACTTTCTACTGGGAAGGTCAATTCCTTGTCAGGGCCAGCCACTGCTACTGGAGGACTGTTATTTTCTGCAAAGTTAATAAATAGTGTATGACATTTTCTAGGTAGTCACTGGCAAGGCTTGCCAGTCAGAGGGAAAATTTTACACAGAGTATTTTACTAAAAATCTGATATATTGGCTCAAAAGGTACAAACCACAAGTATGACATGCACAAGCCAGCAGGTGGGAGACGTCAGCTCTGCAAGAAGCCAAATCCCACAACAAGTACTTCCCTTTTTCATAGTCCAATCTAAAGGCACAGTCACACTTCCAAAAATCTGGCTGCATGCTCAATCCATTGTATGACATGTCATAGAACATGACTGGTGGGGTATTCTCCTGGTTATACCACTCCATCCCTTTCAGGACATCCCACACAAATATGATTCTTTGCCCTCAAAGAAGATACCGACTCATTTTGTCTTCTGCTCAAGGCCAGCATAAGGCTATTAAGTTAATGCCAATTCAGAGCCTTTGAGAATTTAGTGCAGAAACATATAACCTGTTACCCTGTTTTCAGCCTCTGCTTTTGTGCTTTTGTGACATGGTAAAACTGGCAATGCTGCCATTTTCCTGGGCATGCATTTACCCTTAGGCCTGACTTCAGCAATAGCGTATTTCTAGCTCCACACTATAAAGGGTCTAAAAGGCACCACCACATACCACACTTCCAATTCATGTTCTTGATTTCTGCAGTGAATGCCTGCTGTAAAGTTGTCCCAGAAGGGGACAAAAAGATGTCTGTTAAGCAACAACAGGAAGATAAAACATTGTCCCATGATGGAATGTGAGACCTTGCCATGGGCAGAAAAGGCCACTTAGGACGTAACAGGCAACTATACTATTCAAAAAAGAAGGCATTAAAAAAATCTCATGAGCCCTAGACCATCTGGGTGCACTCATCACCTGGCTCCCGTAAACATGTGAAAGATGCAGCTTTTGAAAAGTCCTTGCTTGACACTTTTCCCAAGAAAACACAAGGTAGTTCATTTGTGTGAGAATTGAAATCACACAAGGACTCTTGTAGGAGAACTGTAAAACAATTAAGAAAACTGAGCAAAGCACTGATTGATACTCTGAACAGCTTTCAAAACAGACTTTGCAGGACACTGAAGTCAAGAGCTACAATGTGGCTTTTAGAAGTACTCCAAGCAAATCTCTGCTCACGCTGCCTTACATAACCAGGCTGGTCTGAGACCTCAGGATCACCACCTGGACTTTTTATGATTGTACACTTGTAGAACCATCTGCTTTGACAGAAAATGGAGGAGGGAGAGTCCTTGATCCAGGGCTACCAGGCGTTCGGACCAGCACATCAGTGGCGCAATGCGGGGAGAAGGAGGCGTTGGAGAAGAGCGCCGGGGCACCCGGCTGGCCCGGGGCTCCCTGAGGGAGCCGGCCGTGCCTGCTCTGACTCACCGGGCTGCACGATCAGCGTGACCTCGGCTGTGGAGCGCTGCCGCGCTGAGTCTGTGACAGTCAGCTGGAACGTGTAATCCCCCTCCTGCATTGCGGAGAGCTGCAGGTACGGCGTCCGCACTCCCTTCGTAGTGTTGGCACAGGCAGGGCACGAGATAAAACAGAGATGTGCACGGATAATGAAAGGTCTTACAGAGCAAACGTAAGGAAAAAAGTTGGTTTAAGTCATAAATGCAGTGTTTGAGCAAGGAGTTAAAGCACCTTGCAGATAAAGAGGAGGCTCAAAATTTGACACACAGACAGATGTAATCTGTTCACTATAGCAACTGTCCCTACCAACCCAGAGAAATATCTACAGGCAATGAATCTTACTTTCTTCTGTTGGTATAACCCCTGCATTATTTCTGAGCAACAAGAATTGTGAAACACAGGGAACACTAACATTCTCAATTGGGAAATGAAACACTGATGAAAATTCCTAGTTTTTCCATTTCCTTAGGGATATTTTAAAAACAAACATCATTATGTTTATAAAAATTGCTAAATGCGAAACCAAGTTTGACTTAAACCAGACAGACAGGCTTATGGAAAAAAAAACCCGTATTAAACAAGACAACTCTGTCCTGACTTTACTCTTCCAGCAGTATTTGCTGATATCTATAGAAGCTCATAAAATGACCAGGCCCAGCTACAGGTCCTTTTGCTAAAAAAATGAACATCTGGGGCATCTTTCATATGAGGAATACCAAAACATAATGCAATTGGGCTTGGCTTTCTTTTTCTTTTTTTTGGTTAAAGTTCATGATAAGAATGAAGGGACTTGATAAACAATTAGCCAACCAGCAGAAGTACTTGTTACATTGAACTCTAACAATGGATACCATATAAAACACCAGAGACCAGCATCCTCTGGAACAGTCCAGAGGAGAGCCACAAAGATCAGAGGGCTGAAACACCTCTCTTACGAAAAAAGGCTGAGAGAATTGGGGTTGTTCAGCCTAGAGAAGAGAAGGCTCTGGGAAGACCTCATTGCAGACTTCCAGTACCTAAAGGGGGCTTATGAAAAGGAGGGAGAGGGACTTTTTATATGGGCAGATAGTGACAGGACAAGAGGGAATCACTTCAAACTGAAAGACAACAGGCTTAGATTAGATATTAGAAGAAACTATGTACTCAGAGGGTGGTGAAGCACTGGGACAGATTGTCCAGAGAAGCCCCATCCCTGGAAATGTTTAGGGCCAGGTTGGACAGGGCCCTGAGCAACCTGGTCTAGTGCATGGCATCCCTGCCCATAGCAGGGTATTGGAACAAGATGATCTTCAAGGTCCCTTCCAGTCTAAACCATTCTATGATTCTATTATCCTCAGCTTTAGGCACCCAAAAAAGATTACTAGTCTGTTGAAAAGAAACTGTAATATGCACTTACATTTCCACTTTAAATAGCCAATGAATCCATTTGATCTCTCAAGCCATTCTCTTCTTTCAGAAAGGTTGTTTTAAGATTGGACAGCTCTCAAAAACTACAACTTCATTTTGCCTGAATGTTTTTAAAAGTTTATGTCTTAGTGAATGATCAGAAAAAAATCATTATGCTGTAAGTCCTTCCATATTTTTTTAATTGCCTCTACAGTATAGGCTTGCATTAATATTACTCCTTTCCTAAACAGATCTACAAAGTGGTTTCTTTCCAGTTCTGAAGGTCTAAAGCATTTGCCAACATGGCAGAAATCATGTGTCTGACAAAAAATGGCTTCTGAGTTTCAGCTGGCTTCACTTGATTAATTACCTCAACTGCCTACAGAGCTGTAAAAAATCTACAATTTACTGAATGCAAGTCCACTGAAAATTTTTATTAATTTCTCAGATAAAAAAAAACCCAAACCAACCATAAAAACAGCCATGAAAATAGGAGAATAAATTCTGTAAGCCCTCACTGGGAACCAATATTTTAGTGAGCATTTATACTCCACAGAGAGCACGGCTGCATAAACACTACCTAAAGGTCTTGTCATCTTTCACTCAGAAAATCAAGTTTCTATTTGAGTACTGCTCTCTCCAGGAGAAAGTGTTTCGAGAAAACTCTGACTACCCCCACATTCTCCTACAACCAGTTTTCAGCATGTTCAGAGCCTCAGAAGGTGGGAGCCTGTGAAGCAGGTTCTAGGGTTCAAGGACAGACAATATGAAGTCTTTCCAAACCGCCAGGGAACAAGCAACAGTGTTTGTTTGGCCCAAAAAAATGAAAAAAAATTGATAAAGAATTAAAAGTAGTATCTAAAATAAGAGCTAAATACATCTAAAAGAACAACAAAAAAAGAGTAGCACCACTCTGGGTATTTCAGTGCTTTTGAGCAGTTAATTAGGTATGTGTTTGCTCTTGTTAGGGGCAAAGATAAAAGAGCATTCCAATCCTTTGCAAGGAGAAATACACTTACCTGCATTGCTACAACCTTGCCTTTGCTTTTGGGACTGAGTGACCACTCATAGCTGACAATCTCATGGTCATCACTACTCTGGTTTCCATTCAGCGTGATGAAGTTCTGGGGCAAGGTCACTGCCTGATTAGGTCCTGCATTGGCAATAGGTGGGTAATCCACTGGCTTGTTGACAGTCAGAGATGCAATGGTAGAGTTGGCTGCTCCATCCGAGTCAATCACTGTGAGTCTACAACAGGAAAAGAAGTATCTGTTAAGATGGACTTCTGCCAAGTTCTAAATTCAAAGACTAATTTTTTTCTGGTGCTTTTTCAAACAACAACTAAACAAGAGTCACTGTTTAGATGATAGGAACTTCTGCTTCAGACACACATATCACCCCTCAGCTAAGGTAGGAACAAAATTCAGATAACTGTTTACAAACACAACTTTCAACCTCTAATAAAAACAACAACAAAAAAAAAGTCTGGGTCCCAGATTCATTCCTTTGCCTGCAGTCAATGACAACTTCACCATTCACTGCAAACTCTTTTAAAATGTGCATGGTAAAAACCAAGGATTTTATTCATCAGCTACAGTGAAACAGTCCCTCTCAACATCTACATCTAAAGCTACTCTGGATGTTCAGAAGCTCTGCTTATAGCACAGCAGCAGATCCTGATTTCTTATTTCCTCGTGGCATACTATTACTAATTTTAATGGAGCTTAATATCAACGTCAAGTCACAAAACTACAGAAGTACAGGGTTTAAAAAAACCCAAACATTACTGTCTCTCAGAAGCACAAAATCATCTTAAAATGAGACTGCTGCAGATGCTTCAAAGGGATGAAAGCTGCCCTCTGCAGTGTGGTAACCAACTAACTTCTAACCCACCTCTGCTGTGAAAACTTCATACAGCTGCCCACATGGAAGGGCCCCTGAGTGAGAACACAATTAGTGCTCATTAATTCCGTCCTTAGGGAACATGTACTTTTTGCAATGGGTGCACATCCATGCATATCAAAAGCATTGGATTTTGTTGACTACCTAATTTCTTGTAAACTTGAACACACTGCTCTATTGTTCAAGTAAGTCAGCCTCCCCCAAAGGTGCAGAGATATAACAACCGATCTATGAAGTCCCTAGAGTTTGGAATCCACTCAGAAGCAGTGCTTGTAAGCAAGCTCTATTCTTTTTAATATGGAAAAAAATTCACACTCGTTTCTGCTACTGTACCTTATGGAATCATTCCAGTAAAGAACACAGAATTACATTAGAAGCTATAGAACTTTTGGTGATGCTTATGCAAAGTGCCACATTTAATGTATATGTATGCTGGCTTCAACATTCTGCTGCTGTTGCTACACTGATACATAAGATATTGATTGGTAGGCTACCCACTGGCAGCCAAAGAACCCAAGCTGGGTCAGTGGGAAGTCTGTCTCTGTGAAGACTGGGCTTTTAAGTTAAAAATTTCAGAAAAGGGACT
The DNA here is from genome assembly GCA_013398175.1 of Climacteris rufus. Lineage (NCBI taxonomy): Eukaryota > Metazoa > Chordata > Aves > Passeriformes > Climacteridae > Climacteris > Climacteris rufus. The sequence continues at coordinate 239,471 of VZRZ01000989.1, forward strand.
CTGACTTTAACTAAAGCATCCTGAACCACAAACATTGCTTCCATTGTCTGCACAAAACCCAGCTTCAGCAGTGCATAAATGGAGGAAACCAGTAGCAAGGCAAAGGCTTTTATGAAGAACAGAAGCACTCCTAGTAAAAGCAACACACAAGAATGTTTTTTGAGGATCAGTTTGCCAATACTACTCTGTCTACCACCACCCTCGGAGGATGACTTTCACAGCCTGACTGCATGGTTTCATTCAGGGCACTAGTCAACTTCTAAGCTGGGGAAAAAAAAAAACAAAATGGTCTGTCACAGTTATTACTGCTGGAAGTGGGGAGACATTTAATTTATGATACCTCCTTTTGCATAGCTTTGTGCTATAAAGTATCACTATCATCTGTAAGCACTTTTCAATAAAACTGCTCCGTACATCTCTCCACTGTGCAAAATGAAGGGTAGCAGTATGCAGAAGTAAAATTAAGTTTTTTGTTTGAGGAGATACATGTGAGCACGAAAAGAAAAACATTTGGCTGATATCACAGTTAAAGCCTCCAAGGAAAGCATCTTTGCAGGTACCTGAAGGTGTAGTTTCCAGGAACAAGGTTAGACAAGTGCAAGACAGGTGTGTCAGCAGATGCCTTCTGCTCTCGCAAGGGACCTTTAATTTCCTCCCAGTGGTAACTCACTATCTTCATATCATCTATGCTTTCTACATTCATTAAAGAAAAACATATCAGTTTCTTGTAGGGATTGCTGGAATGCATACTGAATTCTTTCATACACCCATCCCTAACCTAATTGTCTCTTCAAGTATAGTTGAACAAGCTTCCCGAACCACAGATTCCAAATTATGTTTGGTATGATTTATCTAAACAAGCCTTCACACACAGAGATTAAAAAAAAAAAAAATAAGGCTCAGACTCTGCACATTCCAACTTGTCTGCTCTCAGTAATTATGAATGTAATTAAACATCTAATCACACCCTATGTGACAGCTCTCTAGGCAGGACAGAAAGAAGCTGTATGAGTAGCTGCTATCTGAATGCAGCAGCCTCTGACACACTGCATCTCAATCTCCATGTGGAAGGCTGCATTTTATAATTTTTTAAATTTATTAAAATAATTTATAACTGCATTCAAAACCAAAAAATAAATCATTATTTGGGGAACTTTTGATAAAAATGAGAAGAAGGAATTTCACTTGTAATTGACAAACAATAATTGTAACTTGTACAGTTGTAACTGTATATTAAAAATACAGGATGTAAGTACAGGATGGTCCAGTACATACGACTGCCATCGATGAAGGTAGATGTTGTAGGCAAGGAAACTTCTTGCACTTTGGGTGAAGCAACAGCAACAGGTGGCTGGTTAATTCTGACTGCTGTGAGAAAGACAGGGCGGGGGGAAAAAGGGGGAAGAAAAAAAATATTAGTGAAAGCCCAGGCAAACCCAATGTTAAGTCTACAGATCAATAGTCCCCAGTGATTAAATCTAGGATACACAGCTTTGCAGCATCTGCTGTTCTTTTTGGACAAGGGAGAGAACAGGTTACTGAAGAGCAGTGTGCTGATGCAGCAGTGTTCCACTGCAGTGCTCCTACACGGTATAATTCAGATCAGACCCATGCCCTGTCATCTGCAGATAGAGAACGATCAGCACCTGATTGCTGTCCCTAGCTGCACTGGGGAAGGGGACCATGAAAGGTGGTGTGATGCTACCTGAGCTGGTGGAAAGACCAGAGAGCACGGAAACACAGTGAGCAAGACCTAGCTGTACTCCCTTAAAACCCCTTATAGACACCAAGATATGAAATACGTCTGCATGACTGAACTGCCAGATGTCCTTGACAAAAGGTAACTGAGAGACTGCTTGATAAATATGCTGTACTTGTGTTGAAGAAATTAATTAAATCAGCCAACTGATTTACCTGGTTTGACTGTGACATTTACAAAACCTTCACCAAAGGCATTTTCACCAGAAACTGTCACTTTGAAGGCATAAAGTCCCACTGATAACTGAGACAAACATAGAACAAATAGGGTTACACGCTGAATTATACAAAAGCAGTATGCATAAATCTGACAATCATACTGTAAACAGAAAAATCTGTATATCTGAATCTTTGAGCTACTTTTAAAAAACATACACAAAAGGCCACCAGTCCCTGTCTGGAAGTGTGGAATCCGAAGCAAACACTTAGGAATTTTTACTCTATCTTAGAAAATTATTAGAGCACTCTAAGACATAGATTTGGTGACACACACAAATGAAGAGACTCAGGATGACTTTCAGCCATTTGAATTCCTTGAATCAAGGTGCCCTTCCCCACAGGTTACAATTCTGTGAAGGGACCACACAAACACCATGAGGCTGAGTTTACAGCTCACTTACATGAGACAGCTTCAAAGTCTGGCTGTGCCTGCGCTCCATTTCCCCACCATAGTCAGCAGGGTGACTGATTAAGCTCCACTCATAGGTGTAGGCTGTTTCTAAGAGCAATAACACAGCATAAGAGTAACCAGCCTTCAAGATAAGCCCACAAAACAAAGAAATCAAGGTCACCACTCATCAGATGAAACGCTACAATACAAAATCATGACTGCTATTGTTTAAGCCTGTGAAACAAGGCAGTATGACTACATGTTAAACTTCCAGTATGCTCCACCTTGGTAAAGCAGAAGGATGTGATGGACTTCACCAATAATCTACTTCTTCACGATAACCAGTTTCATGCAAAGCAAATGTGTTTTATATAGCTACTTATGAAATATGCATTATTTGCTGCTGCAATTCAGAAGCTGGCAGTTTTAAGATAAATGTTGCATTCAAAACCTACTTTCCCGACCTTGCCTTGGCTTTACAGGAAGATGCTATAAACTGGGCCACATCATCTTTTGGTAGAAATTACAGGCTTTCTAATGATCCATCTGGCTAATGAGCTCAGGTTCTGAAAATAAAAGCCACTTAAAAAAAAAGGTCTTTAAAATCCAGCAGAGAGAATCTTCTCTCAAGTTGGGGCCACAAAAGAGGCAGCAGTAAGACATGAGAGAAACAGTTTTATCATCAGTGGTGGATGTTCAGATAACTCAGAACTTGTCTGCATTTACAGGCTGGCACTGTGAGCATCTCCCTGTACACCAAGGCCATTCAACTCACCTGTAGATGGTGGTGGGACAGCAAAGGCATTCAGTTCAACCTCATTTTTGGGTAGCGTCACTTGAATGTTATCTCCAGCAGACACAGTAAGTTCTTTTACTGTATGTAAGACAGGATGAGTACATTATGTTATAAGAGATGGAATTGACAAAAATTTGGTATCTTCAAATATTATGGCTCCCTCACCTTTTACCAAACCAAAGTTTTTCTTCTTCCCCAACTAAGAAGTGCCATTTTCCCTATTTCTGCTTTAGAGCAAAGCCTTCTGATTATTCCTTTATACCACAGGTAACAATGCTCTGCATAAAGAATTATGTATTTTTCTCAGTAACTGGAAGAGCAGGAATTAAAAAAAATGCAGTTATAGAAGACAAAAAAAGGAAACTAGAACTTCAATATCACACTTTCTTTCACCAAGAAGTACTACTTCTGTTTGTGTGGCACTTGTAAGGCAAGTTCCAATGTCCATCTCAGTGTCCCTTCTAAAAAATCCACTTGCATAGCAGGGCAAATATGTTATTTCACATCTGAACTGCCCATTCAACCCATTTGCAATCCAGTTCTTGTCTGTGAAAGCTGTTTCCTCTTCCAAAAAAATGCCAAAGTACACAAATACAGACCCCAGCAGAAACATACCAAAGCACAACTTAAGGAAAGTTCCTACAGTCCTATATTTCAAATGTTTTAAATGTCTTTCTTTTAATATTGGGAAAAGCACAGAACAAAAGTTTTCCAAAGGCAATGCTCACCAGTGTCTATACATCCAACTTACAAACTCAGAAGAGATGGGCAAGAGGTTACTCAGTAGTGTCAGCTGATGGGTCTAAAAATGGATGAAGTGAAGACACTGATAGCACATTTTCTGTCACTGCTACTTAAATTCACCCAAGACTTCACAATTAATCATGGGAGTTGCCCTAGACACCCATGGAACAAAGGCTTGCACTTGGACCTCCACATGAGATGATAATGAAATGGTTCAAAGAGGGTGATAGGGAAAGGAGAGAAGGAGGGACTGTCATTGAACTTTCCACACACAAACTTTAGGCAATCCTAGTATAAAGCAGTACTTCTGGTGAGATTCACCACAATCTTCCCTTCAGCTTCTTCTTCCAAACTCCTTTTTGGGCCCTCTTCAACCTCCTTCTGTGAAGGAGGAGGAGCTGCCTACTCAACAGTCAATGGTAATGATGATCCATTGTCTTGGAGAGGAATTTCTTGTAGCTCATCTCTTCCTGTTACCTTCTATTGCTGTCCTGGATGGCAGGTTGCAGTTTGACAAAGGGTGTCAAGAATGTCCCAAACCAGACTTGCTCTACCAAGAAGCAAAGGGCTTAGCTCTCCATAGCCCTCAGTACATCAAGAGTGCAGAAAAACACACACCTGTGCTTCTCTGCTTCTCGTGTCCCTTCTAATCTTTTGTCAGGGTGCACAGGAAGGCAGGAAACTCACCAAGAGAAAGGAGATACTCAAACATACATACAGAATTTAACACAGCTACAGAGGACAGGGTGTTAAACACCCTTTTCAAAATAAAACGTTTTGCTCAGCAGCTGGAAGTCTGATAAGCTTTCTCACAGATGAAATTAGAGCAAAACTTTCTTTTCCCAGGATTTGGAGGCCATGTTCTCCCCCTCTAAGGGCTAGGCTTCGCCCCTGTTAAGGGCTGTGCTTCCTCAGGTCCCACCTGTGTTGCTGCATGGTATCTGGCTACTATAGATAAGCTTCTACTAGAGAGTTTCTGTGAGGGAACAATGTTCCAAAGAGTCACACAAAAATAACAGTATGGCTAAAAGGTACTATTCTGAAACTCCAGAAAGCCTCAGGTGCTGCTCACCAAGTATAAAAAATTAACTCATTTAAAATAGGCCCTTAATTTCTGTTTTTTTTGCTTTGATGTATTTGCTTGAGTTGTGATTTCCCATTACTGATGAGCTTAGTCAGAGTTTTGCCTCAGAAAAAGAACTGGTTCAAGGTCTGGGGTTAACAGTGAGACTATAGGTCTACAGGTTTAAAGTGGGGTTATGTAACATTTGGATAAAGAGCAAGCTCATACTAACAACACACAGGAAACCTGACAGTAACAGAACCACCCCCTCAGATCTTCAGCTATCTTGAAACATTACCTGCTTTAGCAGCAGTAGCAGGTGGTGTGAACTGCTGCATGGGCTCAGATGGCACAGTATTAGTGGGTATGATCCCACCTTCCGTGACATTCTCTGGGGCCACTGTGGGAGTTTGAGTTTTCTCTGACACATCTGGGGAGAAATCCAATTTATTTGAAGAAGAGGAAGGTGTAGCAGCCTGAAAAATGAATTATAGGGAAAAAGTTGTCAAAAGGGAGAGACATTTTTCACATTTCTAGATTTAGAGGTATGCTGGTTTTCAACAGCATGTATAATGACCCTACTGATTTATGTTACTAGGAGATTTTATTCAGGTACAGAATATTTATCAAACATAGCCTGTTTTTTTTCCAATCACGCTTTGTAAGAAATACTAATAATTTTCCAAGTTTCAGATGCAGAACAGTGTAGCCTATAGTAATGAGGAAATGTGGGATACAACTAAGGCTATCAGTTCTCAAAACAATTAAAAAAAAAACCACAACAGTAGGACAGGTCTAAATACAGTCATAAACTTTTACAAGCCAATGACCAAGTCTGTGTGGTATTATTGTCTTTGTGCTGTACACACAAAAACACAAAAGAATTCTTGCTTCTTACTACATCTGCTCAGTACAGAACCTTTTTTCTCCTCACTGGTAATGAAACACCCTACATCTCCCCATTTCAATAATCAAGCTGTAGTGTCGTTCTCACTGCCCCACACTGTTAGTAAATCTGAACTGCAGCAGAGGACATGGCAAGTTTGGCATGAATAACTCAGCACTGTGTTAATCTTGCCTTTCAACAACACATTAGCCTCAATGAGTCAACAGTTGTTTCTTAACATTCTCAAGACTCATTTCTGACCTAACAATTAGGGAAAAGCATTTTTCCAATTATGACTACTGTGTGTGGCATGTGAAGACATAACAAAATGCTATCATTTCTATGTAATCTATCAACTGAAGAACAGGATTATGAAGGTTGGCAAAACCTATACATAGGTCACAAACAGCAGAGGTGGAAAGGGACCTCTGGAGATAGCCTAGTTCAGCTCCCCTCCTCAAAGCAGGGCCAGCTGCAGCAGGCTGCTCAGGACCAAGTCCAGTCAGGTTATGAGTATCTCCACGGACAGAGAATCAACAACCTCTCTGGAAAACCTTTTCCAGTGTTTGGCCATCCACACAGGACAACAGATGGGTTTTAGTATTTAATTTTGTGTCCACTGTCTCTTGTCCTGACACTGAACAGCACTGAGAAGAGCCTGGCTCCACCTTCTTCCCACCTGTCAGAGTTATTCATACACATTTGTAAGATCCCCTTGAACCCTCTCTGCTCAACGCTGAACAGTCCCAGTTCTTTACTTCTCTTTGTATTGCAGGTGCTCCACTTTCACTCTGCGGTTTGCCTTTCCCTAGGAAATAAGTGCAGCTCTGGCTTCTGGACAGGAGGAAAAGCTCCTTGTGGAGCTGGGAACATGAAAGTAATGCCAGTGACTGTTGCTTCCCAGCCTCCAAGAAAACAGAGAGCATAGAAGTAATCTGCAACTCCATCTTGCCTTCAGTAATGGACAGAGAGAAAAGATCCCTCTACAGTGCCAGGGATTGTGTCTGCCCACTCTGTGAGGATGCTGAGGACCACACCAAGAGCTGCACCTTCGAGTGAGTCCATAACACAGACAATGCAAGCACCCTGTAGTCACACCTCCAGCTCTGCTCCATGTGCAGACAGTAAGAAGATATCTCTGAGGAGATGAGACACTGCTAGGAGGATGAGGGACTGCAGCTCCCCAAAAGCAGTGCCTTCAGGAATCACACTTGACAACATCACATGCAGGGAGAGCCTCAGGCCCATCCTGCCTGGTAATTTGACAAAAAGTCTTTCCTCCAGATAGGTCTCCTTTACATACCCACTCCATCCCAGATCTTTACAAAAGATCTTTTTGACCACACTTGGGCAAATTACAGTGTTCTTTGCCTTCCAAATTTGAGGGAAATCTACTTTCCTGAACTTCCTCTGGCTTTTCTCCTCTTCTGTTCCTTTGCCAATTTATCAGCTGAAAAGCAGCCATCATGGCTATGTAGGACAGATGGAGACAAAGTCACCTCAAACGTACCTTTCCAGGGACACTCTTCTGCAATGGCACCAAACATCACTTCAGTCAGCAAGCCCAGGCAAGACACTGCAGTCAAAAAAGGTGCCCTGTGGCACTGTCACGTCTGAAGCGGTGTTGCAGCCAAAAAGACAGCTTAAACTAAAAACCTTAGGAGGCAGCAGACAACTGGGGCAGGGACAATATCAGAAATTGAGTTCTCAGGCAGGAACTATTATTGAGAGATTTGCTGGAACAGATGTGGATGGCAAGATTAACCTGAATTCCAGCTTGGGAAGTGAAAGGAAAAGGAAAAAATTTTTTTTTTTCTGGGAGTGAGTAGAGTAGGCAGTTCTGTTGGTATGGGCTTTGTGGGTTGTTTGCTTCAATACCTTTGTACAGCCACTATTGTTTCAAGCAAACACACCAATGGTGAGAGCCCACATCCTTCAGTTTTCAGGGTTTGACTTGAGTGCAAATCTCTTGAGAATTCCAACAGAAAACAAGAACATTCCCATAATCCAAAATAGAAAAAAAAATAAAATTCATGCAGTTCCCTGAGGAAGCTCAGAGTTAACAGTGCAGACAACAATATCATGCCAAGCAGGATCCTTTCCCACTTCTGCTCTCTGATTTACCCCATAGATTGGGTTCTATGTTTTTGCCCCCTATAAATGGGAAGGGTTAACCCAACCATGTTTCCTTACTCTATCCTGATCCTACAGGCAAATGCATTTTCTCCCTCAAGGAAGCATATTCTTCAAGTGCTCCTAAAGACAATTGATCAGGACTGGTGAGTCAAGGGCTGGTAGTGTTATGGCTGCTTCCCCAGCAGTGTTTCCTTCGTGTCCCTCTGCACATAAGACTACTACTGAGCAAGTGGTACTGCAGTTATTTCTCATTTATCTGGAAAACTTTAGAGAACAGCTCTGTCAGCAGTGAAACTCTGCCTTTTCCCTGGTCTACTTCTCCCTGCTTCTCTGCATTCAGTCATCTGTCTAATGATTTCACGCAAATATGACCTCTATTAATTGTTTAGCTGGGGAGCTGCATAAAGAGCATCATGCAGTATAACATGAAGTGTAGACTTCAAAATAGAAAGAAAGGTAAATCTAAGGATCAAAACATCTCTCAGGGGTTTTATACATCCTCTAGGGGTCAAGTCAATGCATTTTTAACCAAACAGAATTGTTCAGTTTCCACAGGCCTCAAAACTGAAACAAAGCCAAAATAAGAGATGAACATCAGTGATACTCAACTGCATTCTAAGTCCTAAATATCAATTCTGAAGGCAAGACAATCAGACATTAAAAGGCTCACCATCACATATGAGTCTGTCAGCCATGTTAAGGTTTCTTAGGTAGAGCTTTATGCATTTTGACTGCGCCATTGTTCCTGTAAATAGAATAAGCTCAAGAATCAAGTCAGGCCTAACCTATTGAATACGTTTGAGACACTGCAGCATCAACACAGCAGCAGGTAGAATCTAAGACCTGAAAAACCTTACTTTGCTTAGCAGATCAGCAGTTAATTGGAAATTTTAAGAAGACAATTAATACTCCACAGGTATCTCACTTCAAGGACAGGTAGCACTGCAGATTTCTGTTCTGGGCAGCATATACTCTGTACATATTTTTAAATGCATTCATGTTATGGAGCTGCTGGAGTGTGACAGTCCACAAGATCACACTGAACTCTGATGTAAACTCAATGGTCAGGTGACTCAGGTAAATGACAAACCCCATATTCTCTATCCCAAGTCATATACAGAAACCCCCTGCATCTGACTGCATTTATGGCAAGGATGCTCCAAGGGCACAGACTCCGGAAAATTCTGTGTTTGGTTGGTCTCTCAGTTTAAAATCTCTCTCCAGGTCCTTACTCAAAGAACACAGCACCTGAGGACACCACATCCTGCTGACTACTGTGAAGGGAGGGAATCAGAGAATCACATTTTTGCCACCTTGCTCTGTCTGGCTTGTCAAAACAGCTTTGTCTGGAAGCTCTAGAAGGGAGTGAATCAGCACAGATCCAGGAACAGAGATACAGAATTGCTGTGGCAGAATTAAAAGGATGAGAGGAAAACATTGTATAATGTGCACCAAACAGGGTAATTCATTAAAGTTAGTAGCAAGCATGACTTTAAGACATGCATATTTTCAAAACCTATACAAAAAGACCACAGTTTGAGAGGTTGTTTGAATTATATACCAATGAGGAAACTATTTGGAGACATCTCATCATTTTTAGTCTACTGTAAAAGCTTAAGATTTCCCTCATAACAAAATTTGGTTTCCAAAAAACCGTTTTTTTTCAGAAGGAAACAAAAACATGCTGAACAATCCTTATGAGATTTGATGAAAATGTCCGCTTGTTGGAGGAAGAGATCAAAGTTCCTCCCAGGGAAGTGAGGCCAACAGGGAAGCCCACACCAGTGCAGATGAAACAAGAAGGAAGGAACAGTGGTAGAAAAGAGAAAGAAGCAACAAGTGGCAAAAAGGAAACTGCCATGGACTGACCCTAACCTCCTGTGTCACCTGTTACCTCACCAAAGAGACTGAGTGTAATCTGCAGGGAAAAGAAGGGGAGTGGAGACTAAGAAGGGGAGAGGGGATGTGTCTGGACTGAAGCTGGTTCTGGGGAAGGCAGCTGCCAAAACTGCTTGTCGTCTTCATTTCTCCACAAATGTCTAATCAAAGGATTCCCACCTGGGAAACAAAGGCACAGGCTTTGGCAGTTTCTCTAAGCCTTCTGCTTCCCTGGATTCTTTCATTAACAGAGAGCCTGTAGAGTAATTTCTCAATATATGTAATGAACAGACTTCTATGTTCTCTCATCAACCCTCTTTCTACAGCTCTGCTCACAGAGCATGTCCCAATCACCTTTCCAACTACATTTGTCTTACCAGTTCTTCAGCATCATTACCAGATGTGGCTAAAGACTGAGACTGGTTTGGAGTTTCTTCCCTTCTGCACTGAATAAAGAAAGCCTTTCTATTGGAATTTCAGTGGCTGTGCTAGCACAATGTTAGCATAATATAAAGATCACACAAGAATGACTCCTCTGCATCACAGTGAGAAATAGCTTTCTCTTCATTTCACTTTACAATAAACTCCCACCTATACAGTCTGTACAACGAGAAACCAAAATCTTTCTATTCTGGCTGGGGTGGCAAAATCAAAGTAGAGATTTACAAAGTCGACCTGACTATATATATTATGACTGCTGCAGGATATGAAATCTCAACTTTCATAAAATGGTATTCACATGATCCCTTGCAGACAGGGAACAAACTTGTTCAGCTCTGCCACATAGATGTTGCCCTGCTTTTGCAGCTGGATGCTTTTTACTTTCTCTCTCACGGTTATTTTCTGTAAACATAGCTATGTTATTGTAACTGTATCTTATCATTCACATTCCTTTCTCATGGACACAGAACTTTGATGGACATTTCCTTTGACCACTGTAGTTGAGGGAGGAAGAACTGATTTCCTCCAATGAATAGTGATTTCCAAATGGATATAAAAAATAAGGAAGGCGGGTCTTGTGCCCCTTCCTTCCTTTCCTCTGAACCTGGACACAGGTGTCTCTGGCTCTTCCTTTTGTGTGTTGCTGTATCACATAGAACTCAAAGTTTTATGACTTCTTTAAGGCACAAGGCATAAGCAGTTCAGTCAGCAGAGATCCTGACAGTTTGCTAAAGCTTAGCACTGTGCTAATGGGTCTTCTATTTCACAGAAAAATGCAATGGAGACAAGTTTCTAGTCTTACTGCATGCCCAAAGTGAACAGACATGGTGGTGCATGGAGATACTGCAGATTCTCCTGTGGCTTAATTTCCACCACACAGCACAGGCAGTAACTAAAAGATGTTTGCTAGTTTCCCCTAGCAGATGGAAAGAAAAATGGGAGATGAGTTTAATATAGTAGTGGTTGGGTGTCCTTAATTTTAACTTTGTAAGAAAGGTCAGCTATTGCTCTGTGTTAAAACTGCAGCGCTACAGCACGACACAATGTCATTCTAAATTTTATAAGCAGGGACAGTATATTTTGGTATCATACTCTTCATATCTACATTTAAATGTACTTTATGCATACTAAGAAAAAACTAGTATCTACCTCTCTCACCTAAACCCCCATGTTAATTATGCTCATTTCATGGTGTGATGGTAGAAACTTTTTAAAACCAGTCTCCCATCATGAACTCCTCTTGCAGAAGTAGTACCCACTTTCAACTTGCAAAAACACTTGATCTATTATCAAATGTCCTCATACACATGAAGATGAGTTCTAATCTCTTCTCACTTGTGCCAATACACATTGGACCAACACAGACAGTCAGAAAAAACCACAGGCTTTCTTGAGCCTAGAGGAGGTGATCCTGCAAGCGCAACCTGCTGTCATGGTCCCAATTTACCTCCAGAGCAATCTGTCTTGGGATTGTGCCAAAGAGATCCCACAACAGGCCAAAGACTGCTCTGTTGAAGCCTGTGACTGTGACCCTGCTTTCTGACTTACTCCTGCCCCTCTATGGAGCTTGCACCTCATAGCCACATCCCTAACAAATCCCTCCCTGTCTGCAAGGGTGAGGTCCAGCAGAATCTCTTTCCTTCTCAACTCGACAAAGAAACTCAAAGCAATAATCTTCTTGAAGTTACCAGTAACCTACAGTAACTTCCTGCATTGCTTGTGCCCTGCTCTCTCTCCCTCCCAGTAGTATTGAGGTGGCTTAAATGCACCAGGAGGACCAGGGCTGTTAATAAGAAGCTCGTTCCAGTTATCTGAAGCCTTTATCTGTTTCTTAAGGCTTGTTGTTCTTCACGAATCAGTCATCCGCTTCCAGAACCTCAGCTGACACAGATTTCATGCAACTTTCTTATTTGCTTGCATTTCTCTTCCCTACAGCTACCATTTTTACAGCAAGAGATACTTACTGGTTACAAACTCTTGTGGAATTTGGAGCAAGTCAGTTAACACTGATTAGCTTCCTCTTCCCTCTGGCAGAAGAGTCAAACCCAGGGAATGTTGAAATTACAGCCTGTGTCAACTTTCCAACTGATACCATCCTGTTCTCAAGAAACCAAGGCCCCTTTAGTCTCAACTGATCAACTTATCAAACTGATTGCCATAGAGAACAGGTGCATCTTACTTAACTATATATATTGGATTTTAAGTATTTAACTTATTTTTCTTATTGTCAGACTCAAGAAAAGGATTCTGAGAACAAAACCACCTTATTCATTCCATCCTGCTGTACATCGTGGTCCAAAACCACTACTGTCTCTCCTTACATATCATGCCTCTCTCATATGTTTTAAAAGCATTATAAAAATTAACTCGGCATTATTACATCTGTAACATCATTATGCATTAATAGCATGAAACCCATAAAGCAGGCTTAATTTTACTAATGGAGGAGCTTATGTATACTGCTCTTGGCCTTTGGATATCAGAGGGTCCACTAGTATTGCTCTGCTAACTTCTTGCAATGAGTCACCACAGGTCAGAAGTGAAGACCACTGTAACACTGTTACACCAAGCCCAAGTTCATTCTTTGTACACTTCCAAGGAAACACCACAGTGCCCCCAAAGGAACTCTACTCCTTATCATCTGATTAAAAAAAAACAAAACAAACAAAAAAAACCCCAAACCAAACCAAAAACAAACAGAAAGAGTCCTTTAGTCATTCATCTGCCTATTAAGACAATCCTCTCCCCTTCAGCGTTTTCCGCACTGTAAGCAGACTGTAAGTCACTTGAGAGTTGTAATATTACAAAGCAATAACCTAAGATTTTCAAAGATTTGAAAGTGAAAGTAATTGCCAAGTATCCTCCCCATATTCTTCCTGCTTCCTGAGGGACAAACGTACCTCTTTTTGCAAAGCATCATCAGGTTGTGCAAGAGGTTGAACAGCTGCTTCCCTTTCAAACGTCTTCCCGGGGAATTGTGTAATCTCCGGTATGGATGACAACCTCTCTCTGGAGTGTTCGCTGATGGAGTTCAGTACAGAGCTGTTTTTATTCTGAAGGCTTTCCACCCTCCCAGCCTGCTCTTTCTTTTCAGCAAAATCTTCCTGGTTATCACCATCATCAGACATGGAAGTGTTGAAGCCATTTTCACCTGCCACCATCAGGCCCCAGTCAGCATAATCCATGCTCTCCTTCTGCTCATGTTTCATGCCCTCCTGAAAGGGGTCCTGCTCCAACTCTTTATAATCATCAATGTATTCAGGGATCTCCGCAAGGCTGGGATCTTTGCCGAGCAAAGACAGCTTCTTCAGGCTACTCATTTCCTCAGATGGCTCATTCTGGAGTCCCACAGAGTGCACCATGTTTGGGATCACTTGCCCAAATCCTAGCAGTGAGGCTGGCCTCTGAGAAGTCCTCAGCACAAAGGTAAGGTAGGACTTTACAGTTTCAATCTTTTTAGGTTCACAATTGTCTTTGTGCTGGCAGTTCACGATGTAACAGCGCCGTTCAAACATCCAGGACAAGTCACAACCGGAGAGGTCACAACATGCTGCGATGCACTCGGACACTGACAAAGCGTGAGGAACTCGCATGATTTTAGTGGTTTCTAAGTTGGGAGATATTACTGCACCTGAATATGTGGCTCCTTCTCTGCACTGCTCACAGCTGGAACCTGAAACAACACCATGAACATTAGGCACAGCACTACAGGCAAGCCATAATATAGTCTACTGAGACCATAATTGGCTTATCACGGGAGACAAGACAAAGACTGGTGGTATCCCCTTTAAAAAAGCTCATTTCCTTTCACTAACATCACCACTACCTTTTTTTCAGCATGTTGCTTCGCAGTAGTATTTGTACTTTAGAGAATTTTTCAGTTTAGGATCTTGATATGTTTTGCAAAAGTACCTTATACTCCTGTGCTGCAAATACAAATACATAGAGATGAAAGCAACTTGCCAATACTTAAGAACAGAGCAAGGAAAACACACACAAAAAAAAACTATTACCCCCACAGCATAGTAAGCAAAACACGTTTTAAATCAAAACTCAAATAAGATGCTGTAGTATGTCATTGTTTCATTTGAGGGAGAAGGCAGCAGAAATCTACATACAGGAAAGATCTGCCATCTCACCTGAACTTCATGAAGAGTTCCTCACTCCAGCATAATTACTGGCCTTAATATAACACCTGGATCAAATTCTCAAACTTTTGCTGCCTTACCCACAAGTTCATGTGAAAACCCAAGAGCTTGCTCCAGTACGGAGCATCTTCCCTTAATCTGTAATAAAGTTGCAATCTTTTAATATGACATCAGAATTATTTTCATACCATATTACAGACTGAGTGTAAAATGTTCAGAACAAGCATAAATCAATCAGTCAGTTTCTTATCTTTTCTAGGTGTTTTTCCCCTGGTTATTACATTTCTTCAGAATTCCTCTCTCTAAAATGCAACTTGAAAAATCTGCTCATGCTTCAAGAAAGTTGAGTCAAACCAAGAAATTATTCTTTTGGTTTTCAACAAGACTTGTTAAGTCAATAAAAGAAAACAATCATGCCTCCACTGTGGAGCTAACACAGGAACGGAAGACAAAGCTGACTCTGCCTGCTTTGCACCTCATTATTCACAACAGTATAGGTCAGGAAAAATGAAGTCAAGGAGTAGCAATAGGCTGGAAATAGGGGTTAGGTCTGACTATGAGATGCAGGGATTCTCCTACACATGCACTGTGTCCAGCACTGCATTACAATTCCCACAGCATCATCTGGGCTGAGCTGCAGCACACGATCTGCATACAGCTACTGAAATACCTGGGGGGCATCAAACTGCCTAGGATCAATGTAAAGTTTCCAAAGTAGGTTAGTTCAATGCAAAAAAAAACCCAAACCCACCAAACAAAAACAAAATTTGCACCACATACTGAGGGATAGAGTGGACAACATGGTACGATGGTTTTGCAGAGCTGGTTGTGTGTGGTAGGGAAAAACATGAAAGGAAAACAAATTTTATAAAAGATCAATGACTTGCAAATAGTTATAGCTGACTAGGAAGCTGACAAAAAGGATAAAGAGCTCCAAGTACCATTTTTCTGAGTCTAGCTACTCCTTTACACAGAGCTGGGATGCTACCAGCTGTTCCTCTTTACACTTTCAGTGAAAAAAATCTATCCAGGGCAATATGCACCTAAACAATCTATCTTGTTCTTACACAGCCCAGACATGAAGTATCTTTATCTGACCCCAGAAGATGCTCAAGATTTCTCCATTTTTTTCTGTCACACTGCATATAAACATTTCCTCTACATTCCCTTTTACCTTCAAGAATGTAAGACCCTGGCAGAGACTGAATTGTCATCTCAAGTCTTTCCTTTAAGTTGTCTGCATAGCTTACAACAGGGGAGCCAGAAGAGCTCTGGGTTAAAATGAAGCATTGGAGTCAGGCAGCCCATTCAACCATTCAGTCCTTTTGCAACACACATGCATTTAGTTAATCCTATAAGTCAGCAGAGAAATGAGAAACAGACCTTTAGAAGGGAAAAACAAAAACATGACTCTGTGTAAATGAGAAATATTAGGTCAGTAACAATTCATTACAATTAATACTTTAGGAACAGCACTATTAATTGGGGCCAAAAAACTATTTTGAGGGCTGTTTTCATCCCCTCCCTTCTTTAACTCATTCCTGAAGGAAAAAGTGACCAACCTGTTAAAAAAAAATGGAAGTTTCACTATTTATTTGTTTGGAAAAGAATGACCAACAGTTCTTGCTTTAGAGACAGGCTTACATGACTGGGACACTCCACAGCTCTAACCTGAGACCAGACTTCAAGTCCTCAATCAGCTTCAAATCTCACTCTGCCACGTTCAGTTTGACATGTCAGTTATCACATTACAGAGTCAACCTACCTCAAAATTCAAGGTGCTTCTTTAGCCATAGAGAGAAACCAGCCCAGCACATTCCAAAGATAATACATGAGTGTGAACCTAAATCTCCCAAGCAAGCAACCTAGCTACAAGCCTTAACCACCTGCTTTTTTCAAATGTCAGAAGGCCTTGGTTTCATCCCAATAGGCAACAGAAAAGACCTCAAAGTAATGGAAGTTTCACCTCTTGCTTTATCTAGAGTTACACCTGAGCTGAATTGCAGTAGAAGGTGTACAAGAAAGGGTGAATTTATCAGCCTATTTCAGCCTCACACTGGATGTGTCCCTTAATTGTCTTCACATGAAAAATATACAAGATATGCTTAGACTGAACTTAATCTGATCTCTACTTTCATATTCCCCTTCATTCCATCCAATTTCCAGTCTGCAATGGGCTCAAGTAGAGACAGCAAGGTCTCTTATTTACAGAAAATTTACTGAATGTGTGCCACATGAAAGATCACATAGTGTCTGCTACACTAATGCCTGCTGTGTGAGGTCATAGCACAGCTAGTTTCCTTTAGTTGACTGAACTCAAAAATTAAAATACTGTTCCACTCTGACTAGTAACGGCAAAAAAACCCCATCACGCAATTCTTGTTTCAGAAGTACTCACTCAGGTTACCAACAGGAAGACTGCTTCCCTTTACTACAAGCCCAGAAAACCCTCTGGAACATGAATCAATAGCCTAAAACTTCTGCAAGCTAAGTGTTCCCCTTCCTTTTAGCTGTACGCTGTCACGTCTACAGAAGGACAACAGGGACATATTCCAGAGATCTAGTCAGGCAAGGTGGTTACTCTAAAAAAACCAACTTATATGCCGCATCAAAATCCTAATAAACAGTCACAGCGCAGAATATAGTTTAATTTTAAAGAGATGCCTTCCTTTAATGAGGGAAAATCCACACCCTTCTTTGAGCTTCACACTACTGCTCCTTCACATCTTGGTGTATGAATCTATTGATGTCAAGAGACCAGTAGGAATACATCTGTTCCTCTGTCGCAGCTGGTTGGAGACCTTTCCTCAAATGGACATGGAAACCTAACAGCTGCTCTTCCCCATGCTCACACAACCACAAGCTCTCGAATGACATGGCAGCAAATATTCTTTAGTCAGTAAGCAGCAAATTGTGACAGTGTACTACTAACACTGGGGTCATCACAGTTGATCACCCTGCAATGACAGAACTATCCACTTGTGGGCTGCTCTGTTTGCTTTCCCCTGCAGCAAGCAGTATGAGAAGCAGAAGAAAGAAGGGGCAAGAGGGAATGTGCAGTAAAAGAGAAAAGCTCAGATTCAGACTCTGCACCAAGAAAAGTCTCATTTTCCCAGAGTCCCATGACCTTCTTGCTGGAAGGACAGCATTGAGAGCCCACACAGCACATTATTCTCACAGCCTGAAAGTCTCTGAACTACCTGAGCATGAAAGATCCTACAGCAGTTTGCTGCAGGAAGAGTAGGATTGTCCCTGTTTCCTTGCCATATGCTCCCTCCACTCTCTTTTAGCAACAAACTAGTTCCATTCTGTCTTTACAGTTAGTGAGTTTTTAAAACCTATTTAAGTAACTTTTATCTCGTATGGTCAATTTTGAGATGAAAGATATTGTATTAGTGAAAAATAAGCTGTTTTTTCCTACTACTATAATGACAGATTGAAACAATTTTGATCTGGAAGCAAAATTAAAATAAATTTTCATTTTTAGTTACAGTCATCTAAGAGGAGAAATTAAAATTCCAATTTTCAAGCTAGAGGGAATTTCCATAGCAGAGCTATAAACCCCTGAAAAGCACATTTTACATCATAAATGCTGAAAAAGGCTTATACTCCATCAGCTTTGTAATGCCCTACAGAAGGTACTGTCCTGGAAACCAGAACAGAAGTATCACTCAGAACTTCTTCAACATCTGAAATGTCACTGCATTGGCTCCTCTAGCAGTAGCTAACATCTCTGCACACCATTGAAGTGTTTTCATTCTTTTTCTTCAGGCTGCCCTGAGGTTATTTGGAACCTGACATCTCTCAAGTCTTTAAACAGAGATACATCTGTGATAACAAAATACGCTTTAGGGTGTCACTAAGGGTGCTGACTGAGGAACAAACAGACCAAAAGAAAAAATGCTCAGCTACATAAAAGCAAATCCTCAACACAAACTATAGCCAACAGTAATCTAGTTACATCTACAAACAATGATCTGCAAAGCTTCTGTGGTCATTACAGTTTTGTCCAGGTCTGTCAAGGCACCGTAATTAGTTCAGTGGGTCTAATGGTCCTTTCCAAGGACTGTTTCCATTCCATGAATTGTCAACATCTCTGTTTATCACTGATACATCAACTAAGTGCTATTTAAAGAGAAGAAAAAAAAAGAAAAAAGGATAGGTGCACAGCTGTAACTATTACATCCCTACACAAGAGAACACCAGACCACTTCTAACAGAGATATGGACAATGTGAACAAACCAGGCACACTGCATAACTCACTATAATCTCAGAGATTGTAATCAATCACTACATCATCTTGTATCTCTGGAAAGACCTGTGTGAACCAGAACACTAGAACATCTAGTCACAGCAGTATAAGTAAGAAAGAATGCACTACAACCCCAGGCTAGTGGCTCCACTGTCATTTCACAGGCATGCCTACATCTTCAAGTATCCTTTGACACTCCTGGCCTGTGCTCCACACGTTAGACACATGGGAAGAAAAGAGTGTTCATCTTCTTCAAAGTCCAAGACTAGTAGCAGTGAAATGTGGACTTGTAATGTATTTAGAAACACCCTCTGCTACAGAAAAGAAAAGGATATTGGTTGAAGGCTGTCAAAGAACCTGGGAGGTCATATAATCCGGGCTGCTTGAAGGTGAAAACAGGAGACTTGACTGCACAACAGCTGTGACTGCAATTACCTGCCAATCCCTCTTTGCATTTTGTTTAAGTGGATAATTTCAGAACAAAGCACACAATAAGCACACATGTATGAGAAAACTGAGAGTCGGTCATGAGAATGCTATTTATCATATTTGCAGAAATGCAGTCCAACAGCAGTATTTGCAAGGTCTGCCTCAAATGCCAAATTAGAATATTCCTTCTCTAGATGACAGCTAGACTCAATTCCAAGGTACTGGATTTCCAGTTGCAAAGTAAACTGTCGTTTCTGTGATGGAAAACAATGCCTTCTGCCTCTCATAGAGAAAAAAAAGGTTTTTGATACATTAGCATAACAATATTAATTAATGGCCAGAATACTTTTAGTGTATTTCAATATAAGCTGATTTCATCAATGAATGGCTATAAAAAAGAGGAATGAGATTATAAGCATTATAAGGAATGTCTATATGGATAAATTAGGAGCTGTATCCAGAGATTTTGGAAGTGAATCATCCAAAATGCATGAGATGTTTGATAGAGGCATGGAACACGCTCATATCTATTGCCACATCCAGCTCAAGCGTCCTGAGAGGCACAAACATTAGGCAGTGATGGATATCTGACTGTATCCATTAGGTTTGTATGGCAAAGTTTTGGTAGCTGGGGTTGGAGAGAAACAGACTGCAGGGATGGCTTCTGTGAGAAGACACCAGAAGACAACCCATGTAAGGAAAGAGCCAGTTAAATGACAGACCCACAACTGGCCAAGGCTGAGCCAATCAGGGATGGTGGCAGGTCCTCTGTGAGAAAGTATTTAGAAAGGGCCAAAAAGCCTGGCACAACAGCAGCAGGCAGGAGACAGGAGTAAGAAAATGTGAGAAAAGCCATCCTGTACACAGCAAGGTCAGTGAAGAAGGGATAGGAGGTGCTCCAGGTACCAGTGCAGGGAAATTCCCCTGAAGCCTCTGGTGAAGACTGTGGTGAAGTCCATTGTCCTCCTGCAGTCCCACTGAGGTCCACAGGATGAAGGAAATATCTACCCTGCAGCCCATGGAGGACCCCACATCACAGCAGATGGATAAACCCTGAAGGAAGCTGTGAACCCATGAAAAACCAGGCTGAAGCAGGCTCCTGGCCTGAACTGTAATCCCATGAAGAGGAGCCCACACATAAATACATATTCCACCTGGGACCCCAGAGGGGATCCACATTGGAGCAGTCTGTTTCTGGAGGACTATCCTGTGAAAAGGACCCATGGTGTAGCAGTCCTTGAAGATTTGAGCCCATGGGAAAGACC
The DNA here is from genome assembly GCA_013398175.1 of Climacteris rufus. NCBI lineage: Eukaryota > Metazoa > Chordata > Aves > Passeriformes > Climacteridae > Climacteris > Climacteris rufus. The sequence continues at coordinate 259,878 of VZRZ01000989.1, forward strand.
CCATGCTGGAGCATGAAAGAGTGTGAGAAGAAAGGAGTGACAGAGGTGAAACACTATGAACTGATTGCAACACATATTCCCCAACCCCCTGAGCTACTCAGAGGAAGAAGACGGAGGAGGTGGAAGTGAAGCTGAGTCTAGGAAAAAGGGAGAAGTGAGGGGAAAGTGTGTTTAGGGTAGTTCTTACTTCTCATTATCCTACCCTGATTGACTGACAATAAACTAAACTCACTTCCCTATGTCAAGTCTCGTTTGCTCTTGACTGTAACTGGTATGTGACCTCACTGTCCTGATCTCACTCCACAAGTTTTTAATCATATTTTTCTCTTCTACCTTGCTGAGAAAGGGAAGTGACAGAGCGACTTGACATGCACCTGGCAGCCAGCAAAGGTCAGTCACATATTCATGAAAAGCACTAAAACACTATTAATCAAAAATCACCATGCATGAAATAAAACTAAATAAATGTCACATAAACGGGACAGAGTAGCCCACCTCAATTTCTTTTGATGAACCAGGGCATATTTCTCAATATCCTTCCAAAGACACTAATCAGTGAGACTATTTCTCTCTTCTTGCAGCGATGGAATGTCAAGCCTTTCTTTGCTATATTAAATCAGTCTTCTCATTTGTTTAAATTAAAACAAGTGTTAAGAAAAGGTAGCCTTTGAAAGCACAGGCTCATGTGCAGAGAAAAATTGCCAAATGAACATCTAGCAAAATCAATTCCCCTAAAAGCCTGCAGTAAAAAGTCCTTTTGACTTAAAAAAGGTGAGCGTCTACTGATGTATTTTAGCAAACATATCCTGGAAATTAGCAGCAACCTTTCAGTTTAATTAGAGTAAATATTGATTGTATTAAAAATACTGCAACTTATAGAGAGAGAAACAAATATTAACATTTCTACTGAAATAATATGAGCTATTAGACTATATTATCCTCTAAACACTGTATGCTGGTACCTGGGATAAAGGGACAGGCTTGAAATACAGCCAGCAGTCTGAGTGCAGTGGTCTTGTTCACAGATATATCAAGAGAGCATAGCAAATTTGCAACTGAAGACAGATAATGTCCTATATGCATGTGGAAGATATTCTAATCTGCTAACAATTAACAATTATCAAAAGCATGAAACTGTGACATTCTCTACAGGCAAATTTCAGTATTAACTGCATAATTACTGTCTTCTCTTGAAGTTGCCATGGGTTTCTTTTCTAAAGATACTAGTTTAGATCCTACAGCAAGTACTGAGTATCTCATAGGAGAGGATTTTCTTTACAAAGGACATACTTGTTTACTACAGAAACAAAAATTTCAGCTCCATGTTCTCCTCAAAAAGCTTGGCACTATGAGATCCTCAGGGTGATCTTGATGACTACTGTGATCCAGCTACAAGCATAGCCACAGTTAACACCTATCCCTTTTCATCCAACTTTTCCAAATTCAGTACTCAATTTAAGCCTTAGCACATTAAGCAAAGCTCTCCCTCATGAAACAGCGCATCCTGTTTATACTACAAGAGATGAGAGTGAGATAACAGTGCATTCCTTTCTAAATTTCTGTTAATATGGATACTGCCAGTATCACCACAGCCAGAATTCAAACACTGTCTTTTAAGGCAATAAACCCCACTTCTGCATGTATTTTTCTGCAGTTACCATATCAAAACTGCCTGCAGGAGAGTAAGTCTCTCTCTGACAGAGGCAACGCTAAGAATTACTATCATTCTTCATCTGTCTGATTATGGAAATAAATTAACTATCACTGTGGCTGAAGCAGAAACTTACAGGACTTCCCTGTGGTTTTAGAAAGGAAGTACATGTTTTTAGAGAGGATGATGAGGTGAGAGATGTGAACAAGTGTATTTATGCTTCTCATAAATAAACCACCCTATGATAATTCAGAAAAAAAAAAGTATCTTAGAATACAGCAATACATCATTCTCAAATTGCAAAGAGAAAATAAAGGAAAACCCTTTGAACTCTCCCACTACCCACTCCTGCCCCATGCATCTCCCCTGAAACAGCCTGCTGAAACTGGTTCCAAACAGCTACTCACAACAGCCTTCCTCCACTGCAATCAATTGCCAGTTATGAAGCTGCACCTTCCCAAAGCTTTTTGCACTGAGGAGTCACAAGATTTCCCAGCTCTCGCCTTATTCATATTTATTTCACAGCTGTATACACACTCAAGGAGCATTTAATTAATTTGTTCTGTCTGGGTGACTCAGACACACAAGAAGTAAACTCCTACCTGTTATTGTCCATAGGAACAGGCAGAGAACACCGGGTCCAAATGCCATGCTGCACCAGGAAGGCAGTGACAACTGCTTTTCCAACCGGTTTTGTGGAAATTATAGGTGTTAATGCTGGTATTTTTCTAATATTGTTTAGTACCCTGCTGTGGCCATCAAGTACTGCAACAGACAGCACAGGAAAAAATAGGTCAGATGTGAGCATTAATTAGAATGTCACAGTAAAAGACACTAGACAGGTGACATGCAGCCTTTATCATTACTTCCTGACTTCTTCATGGATGACATAGTAGATCAAGCAAGCTGAAGATACAGAACAAATTACCTACCTGGAAATCTCTTTCTCTAGACATACAGAAACATCAGAAATAGGCAGAAATACTTGTACACTTCGGCTCCAGTACCTCAAACCACACAAATATTCTGTCTGTTCCATTATCCAGACCTTGGTTTTGCTCTGATTTTAAACTAGAAGATATCCTTAACTGAGAAATCACAGACAGCATTGTCCATGTTAAAATCCATGCAATGTTAAGTCAGCTCTTGAGGCAGCCCTCAAGCTATTCTCTCCCAACTATCAAGGCAATGCAAGCAGACACATCTCCAGCATTTCTAGGGTGACATTCTTTGTCAGGACACTAAATTCTCCAAGTAAGGCATCCTAAGCAACAAATAGATGTAAGCAATTAATAGTTTGAAGCAACATTACTCATGCAAGACTCATGCAAGAAAAAAACCTAGTTTAGCCAAACTCATCACTCCCCCCACATAAAAGATCCTAAATGGATGCCTGACCAAAAAATACTTCTGTAAATGAAAACACAGGTAGTGCTTTTTTCAGTGAACAGCCCTTCTCAAGGCAGAGTATCAGAGACAATTCCCTTAGATGTTCACCACATGATTTTCATATTTCAGCTGCCTGTATCTGCATATGATAGAACTGCTGGTGCCTGGCTGCTCTTGGCAGATTCCTTGCTACACGATTTTGTATCATGAAAGACGACCTTGTTTTCCCTTGCAAAATGAAGAAGTAAGTTACTTAGACAGGCTAAGGCTGACTGAACTAGAGTATAAACCCAGGCAGCTCAGCAGTTGGACTTTTGCTCTCTGAGAAGAGATCCTTTACAGACAGCATGTCTGTAAAGCACACGAGCAACTGTGCCCTGGTCTGCAACTTGCATTTCTGTGACTGACCACAGCTTTTCCAATCTATTCCCATGCTGCACAGTTAGAAAAATTATCTCAAATCACAAAAAAAAACTATCACCAAAAAACCTCAAAACACACAGTGCTATACTGTTTCCAGGATGATGCTATTTTAGTGTCTGCAATTAGATGTTCTCCAAGGAAGCAATTCCTGACAGAATACACATATCTGTGCTCCTCTGTAGCAAATTTAGTAAGGCTTGACCTTAGAAAGAGCAAAAGGTTGTCTGGATGCTTTCAGGTACTACTGCTATGACACACAATCTCCAGCAAGGAGGCCATTTTTTGGTGTCTTGCATTCCCTAATGGCTTTTTTGTCCTCCCATCAACTATAAAGTTATCTGTTTTTACAGCAGGAAAAGACCAAATGTTGCCTTATTTCTACTGTTAAAAATAGCTAGCTCTCTACTAGATAGTTTTCAAGGACTAGTGTTCTATAAACATAGCTATGTTATTGTAGAATTATCTTGTTATTGCATTCCTTTCCCGTGGACACAGATCTTTGATGGGCATTTCTTTTGACCACTGTAGTTAAAGACAGAAGTGTTAATTTTGTCCAATGAACAGTGATTTCTAAAAGTGTATATAAGAATTAAAAGAAGGTGGGTTGCCGCCCTTCCTTCCTGCCTTTGCTCTGAAGCTGAACACAGCTGGCTCCGTCTCTTTTCTTCTGCGTCTCCAGCATTCCTGCGGTGATAAGCGGCAATAACCAAAAGTTCTTATTTTTTTTTTAAGCCAAGTCATTCTAAATGTTTCATTTAGAACGTGGCCACTGAAATGGCTGAGCCCTAAGCAGTGTCAGGGTACAGGATCATTGGCAACAGAACAGAAATGAGCACTTGCGCATAGGAGGGGAAGAGTCAGTACTGAAGGTCCCACAACATGGAGCTTTGTCTTTTGATTTCACTGTAAAGGTGATGCAAATGAAATTGTTTAATTTCACACTGAAATGAACTATGGAGATTAACACAATCAATCCACAGATCGGTTGAGTTTGGAAGGGACTTTTGGAAGTCACTTTATCTATCCCCAAGCTGAAGTGGGGCAACCTGGAGCTGGATCCTGAGGACCACGTCCAGACAGATCCAGTATCTCCAAGGGGGGAGACTCCACAACCTTCTTGGACAATCTACCAGTATAAGGTCACCCTCACCATGAGAAAGTCTATCTATCCCAGCTCTCAGTTATGCAGGCATAAATCTCCAGCTGAAAAGAGATGCTTTCTTTAGCCCTTTCCAGCTGAATCCACCAGCATACCCTTGTCCATGCACATTTATTCTACCACATTATTTTAAGTAATTATTTTTATTTGGTGTTTTATTTCAGAACAGTCAAACTAAACCAGAGAGATGTAAAGAGCATGCAATTTTTATGCACTTCACCTTTCATCAGTTTCTGAAATGTTCCTGTGGCTTCTGAGAAAGAAAACAGAGCAACATAAGTAAACTATATTCCTAATAAACATTTCCAATTTATTAGCACAAACCCCAAATACTTCCTATATGACGAGTAGAAGAAATATTATTATGGTAAGACCATAAATTTGCACAGAACCTTTTTCTTGTTTCTGTGGAAGTCCTTTTAGACTTGGAAAAATTGTTCCCAAAGAAAAATGTGATTTGCAGAAGAACTTATTACTGCAGCTCAAGGTTTCTGAGATATTATGCATTTGCTGTAACCTTCACTCATTCTCGGAAACAGCTAAATGGACCAGATGCCTAAAAGAGACTTTTAGTCCCTTAGCCTAAGGAAAAATGCATTAGGCTCGGTATCAGAACATCACGAGGTCAGAATTAACCACAATCAGAGGCAGAAAAAGAATTTATTTTATAGGCCTTTTTCCTCTGCAAGGCCAACTTAACAATCTCACTGTCACTAAAAGGAGATAAGTAGCAGCTTCTATTTTCTACAGAACAGTTCACTGAGGAGTCCACAGGATTACTCCTAGCAACACGAAGAAAAACACTGAGAGATAGTGCGAATGATCCAGACTTTTTCAGCATTACTTGTCCTGAGTTCAGAAACAAAAGTTCTTGAAGCAAATGGTTGTGGGTTAGGGTTTTTTTAATTATTTACTTATATTAAGAAAATATGATTTATCAAAGCTACAAAATGCCAGACTGTGGAATACATGTACAATCTTCACTGAATCCTAATGGAACACACCATGTGAGGATACAGTGAATGCACAAAAGCAGCACTGTGTCCTCCCTTGCTTCTTTGTGGCTCCACATCTATTGATGTTTAATTTCCACATAATAAAAGAGCTCGCATTCACTGCAACACTAGCTTGTGCTTCCTGATATTAGGATCAAGCTCAGACACAAAGCACACACAGCCACAATTCAGTGCCCAGCTTCTGACCCACAGATGAGAACAAAGCTACCAGACACTGCGTGCCTTCTTAAATTGCTAAAACAGTAAACAGTGCTGCAGTGTGTGCATGCAATGCTCCTCTTATCTCCCCCATGATACTGTTCTGTTGCCCACAAGTGCAAATTCCATCACACAAACACAAGACATTAAAATTTTAGGTGCCCAGCCGTCAGATTGCAGCAATTAAAAATAACTAACGCCATGAGACTAATTTGCTAGCTGAATCTCTATCCTTTACATATAACACAAAGCCTGTTATTTTTATAACAACAGAAGCAGACAGCATTGCTGGTGATCACTTTGGCATTTCTTGGCTCTTAAGAGTTCAAGTCTGACTCGCACTCTTAGCTGGAAGAGGGATAGCAGCCTTGAGAAGCAGGTATGATAAAAACAGATATGTATTATCCTATACTGCCTTACTCTGAAAGCTATGCTTTTCTGTTCCAGCTGGCAGCTTTTGGCGGTGCTCTAGCCAACAGGATAAGGGGAAATTCTGAACTGATCCTGCTATACAAACATTTTGACTTCATGCTCTTTTAAACATATGCAGTTGCTGATCAGGACCACAACATTTTTTCACAGATAACACATGAAGTACAACAGATTTCCAAGCAAAAGGAATTACCTCCATATTCCCCCTCTCCTCCACCCCAAATTTCACTCTGTATTTTGGTTCACCTTAACTTTAATGCAGAGTCAAGTAATCTTCTCCCTTTGAGAGAAAGGGTCAGCCAAGCAGAAATGTATTGCCACTTCCTACACATAATTAGGCCAGGGCTATTAACAGTAAGAACATGTACAGACTGAATTACCTGTGTCTGGGAATACATTCAAATCCTACAGTTGAGAAACAGCAAACAGAGCGTAAGGCAGTATACTGGTGCTTCAGAAAAGGTATAGCAAAATCCCTGCATGCCAACAAAATCAGAGACAGGAACAAGTGGTGTCATGAAGGCAGTCAGAGAGCACTGCCAGGCAGCAGAAACTTCCAGGAGGGTGAGGACCCTGAGTACTGAGCCCAGCCATACTGGCATCTGTGGGGAAGGCAGGCAGGGGCTCTTTGCCTCTTTGCCCTTCTGGTCACTAGCACAGCCAGGCAAGATGCCAAAAGAAATGCTGAAACAGCATCTAAACCCACAGGTGAAGCAAATCCCCTGTTTTTGAACTGACAGCATCTGTTTTATAAAGCAGGCTGGCTGAGTAAATGAACACATTATCACACTTAATGAAAGTGTCTATGTACATAAACATACACACATACATATTTGTCAACATTTCTATTACACATAATACAAGACAATCCTTCTGGAAATCCATCTCTCATGAAGAATTCAAATTAGCTATCTCATCAATTATTGTACCTGCTTTAATACCTGAGACAGTTCCTTAACAGCTGAGCATTAACATTGTATAAATACTGCAGAAGAAAGAAAAATTAAACTTCCTGTCAGTAGCATTTGTCTGTAGTAACACAGAGAAAACTCGGGACATGTGCAGACACTAGGATTTCTAACAATAACACATACTGTATGAACACACATCATCAAAACAGTCACACGTTAAGCATCTAAATAGAGGGGATAATTTTCAAGCCCTTCAGCAGATGTGGAAGATATTGCAGAGTCATCAATGCTTATGACCTGTGCAAAGTCACCTTCCTCTCATACAATTTTCTAGCAATAGGCACCTACACTTGAAAACAAAACCATGACTACTGATGGGAAGTTATTGCAGCTGCAGGATATAGCTGTAATTGCAAATGTCCCTCTGCTTTATTGAGAGAGTCTCTTGCAAGTCTTAGGGAAAGTTGACATTATATTGGCATTACATCCCAACTCTGTATCAATTTCCTCAGTCAAGTCCAGAGCACAAACAGGAAGTTAATGGTGATAAAACAACAAACTGAATAACTGAAAATACTCCGCCATGTTAAGTTGGATAGGCTACAAGCTCCACTAGTTCCAGTGGTATCCACAGCTCTATCAACTGCTAAGTGATACCAAATGGGCAGATATAGAGAGAACAGCAGTGCTGCATAGAAAGCAATTTTGTTCCACAGGATTTAAGTAGCCTTTATTACAACAGCTATGGAGAACAAACAATAGTGGAAATCCTAAAGGTGAGAGAGTTAGCAGAGGTATATGGTGTCAAGAGCTATTTACAAGGAGGGAAAGAATATTTTAAACCCGCCAATGAATGTGGAACTGCTCTAAGATAAAAATCCACTGTTATTAGTGTCAGGATTTGCATGTTTCAGTATTATTACTACTTAATTTTCAATACAGACATTTGTCTAGACCTGAGGTCAGCCAGCCCACCAAGGAGAGGGGACTAAGAAAAAACTAACCCTCAGGAAAAGTTGGTAGCACAGAGTGAGATCACTAGACACCTGAGAACCCTGCACTGCTCACTGACAGGCCAGACACATCTAAATACCTCCCTTCAAACTATAGGACAATTCATCTAAACCATCATACTTTGGTCGCCCTCTGTTTTCCATTTTCACAAGGATATAGCAGAGAGCACTGATAAGGGAGGCAATCATCAAACACATACACTGCAACAAAAATTAAGTGAGACCCATAAACAAAGAGCTTGAAGGAACAAGATGCTATCTCGTCCCTTCCACAGCACAGAGGCAAGAGAAAGCAACCTCATATCATCCTTTGGATTTTTATCCAGTCTGTCATAAGCCTCCCATGAAGGGTAGTTTGGAATCTATCTATTTATCTATCTATCTATCTATCTATCTATC
>VZRZ01000989.1:273547-298076 GCA_013398175.1 Climacteris rufus
CGCCCCCCCCCCCCCCGCCCGTTCCCTCCTCTCGCGGCCGAGGGGCGCTGGGAGCCGGGGCCGGGGCTCTCGGCGGGGCCGGGCAGGGCGCCTCCTCCTCGCCGCTGCTGACTCAGGAGCAGGCGCCGTCCCTCCACGCCGCTGCCGGGGGACGGCGCCGCGTTGCGCGCAGGATCGCTGCCCACAGACACCGAACGCCAGCGCCCGCCGCGGCGGCAGCGAGCCACACCTGGGGGCAGCGGCGGCGGCCCTGGCCACGGCAGGGGAGGGGTGGGAGGCGTGGGAGGTGTGGGAGGCGGCCCCCCGAGCCGGGAGGTGGGGTCGGTCCAGCTCCATGCCAAGAGGGAGTGGGGGGGTTTCCTGCCGGTAGCAAGGCGGGGAGATGCCGTGTCTCCATCTTGAGAAGGGAGAGAGCGGGAGGCGCATCCCCCTCGGCACGGGGGTCCCGCTCCCGCTGCTGTCCTCTCCACGCGCGGCGGGACTGGGCTGCGGTGGGGTCACCTTCCACAGCATTACACCCAGAGGGGTTTTACCGTGCCAGAGACGCGACCTCGGTGCTGCTGCTGGAGAGAGAGCAACAAGAGGTCTCCCAGGTCTGAAAACCTTCAGCAAAGGTCCGAAGGTGTTGAGCCGAGAAGCTGTAGCGGGAAGGCAGCCGAGCCTCTTTGCCTACCAGCGCCCGAAAGGCGACGGCGGTGGTGCTGTTGGTCTGCCAAGGGGCCTCGGAGGCGGCATCCCACAGCCCCTGCATGCAGCTCTCCATACCTTTGCCATCTGCACGGCTTTTGGCTGCTCTTTTTCCACATGCAGTGTTTGGGGACACTCACTGCTGCTCGTGATTTTCCACAGTGGCTGGATGTAGAGGTGCTGCAGGAGGAGGCCAACACCTATCTGGCATTAGCTGCACTGGGGCAAGCTCCCCAGCTCACGTGTCCTCATTCTACCTTCCTTCTGATCCTTACCTTTCCAATTTTCTGAAAAACATTGGGTTGGGGACCCAATGCTGCTCATCTGGCAGAATCCCAATTACTAATGACAAGTGTCTCTGTCTGAAGCCTGTGTAAAAGTACTCATAGTTTATTCAGCATAGCTTTTTAACAAAATATTCAGCATTTCTGTGTCTTTGATTTTGCTCTGTTCTGGTTCTTGTCTCATTCTCATATTCTGTTTGCAGTCAGAGCATTCAGAAATAGTTTGATTGTTCCTTTGATTTTTACTACTCCCCTCCAAAATAAAAGATCAATTTGATTTGGATGAGGCATTTTTCTACTCAGCACCAAAATCCCTGTGCCATAGAGAAGTCATTTAAGTGTATCCACCTCAGCAACATTTTAGAACAAGTAATTTCATTTTAAAGTGAAATAAAAGACACAAAGAGCAGTGAATTTCAAACTTGACTTGAGAAGGTTTCATGCTGATTTGCACCAGCCTGTCAGGATCCCAAATCCTCTGTTCCACCTGTTAGTGATGGTACTATATTGCCAAGTTCGGCTTAGTCTTTAATGAATTGCCAGTGCTTGACTCAGGGTAAATAGTATTCTGCAGATACTACAGGATGATGGAAAGAAAAAAGTGTTCTGAAGATGTAAAAATGTAATCTCTTGAGCGTACAACAGCTTTTACCTCCTCATCTGATTCCCACCTTACCAACTGTTTTTAACAATGGTTAATTTCCTGAAGCTACTTAAGTCTTCCTCAGTATGGGCAGGTCATGACTCATGTTCTTGCTCTATAAAGCAAGGAATGAAATTGCAGAACTGTAATAGTGGATTGCTTTTGAATATATGTGAAGGAGCCTAAAGGAGCTGTCTGTTGACATATTTTAATTTTTTTTTTTTTTTTTTTTTTTTTTTTTTTTTTTTTTTTTTTTTTTTTTTTTTTTTTTTGCTTTGTTATGCCAGTTTTGATCCCTCTGTTTCTGTGATTTCTGCATTTTGGCTGTTTTGGCCAGATTATGGAGACGAGTCTACTTATTTGAAGTAAAAAAGTATCATGTGAATTCCTAAAAAATATTCTAATGACAACACAAAAGGAAGAGAAGACTTATTTTTTCCATTGTTGACTAAATCTACTTAATTTGGAAGAGGATGTGTGTGCAGAGAGGAAGCCTGGCTATCTTTCTCAGCCCCATTTCTCATGCCTTGAAGCCTGCCTGCCAACACTGGGGGGGTTGATTTACTCACCCAGTGGGAGAAGAAGATTGTCTTTCAATGCTTCACATGGTTGTGTGATCCTAGTTTTACCAACTGTAAAGGCACCAGATGTAGTGACACTTTTTTTTAATGTTTTTTATTTTGTAAACTTTTTTCTCTGCAGGAAAGATTATTCAGTCGTACACTCAATGTTAGCACTTTTTGAAGGATATGTACAGGTGTGCAAAAGGCTCCTTAGCACAGCACAAGCTTATGGAGACAAGTCCTCTGAATGTCCTTTTAGGAGGTACCTCCCACTATCTTAATTAAAACAGGGTGAAAAGGATGAAAGCAGCAACTGTCCTGTTGTCTGCTTTCCCTGCACAGGAGTAGCTGATGCAGTGCCCTTGACTTTCTAGATTGTCTTCTTGATTAAAGGAACAAGGTGTAGCGACTCCTATGCAAACTCAAAGGAATCAGAGCAAACAGCTCCCATCCGAGAGACCCAGCAGCCACACCTGGTGCCTGGTCACAGTCTGCAAACTCCAGAAATGCTGTGAAATGGTGACACAGATCATGAAGGCAGATTTGCTGCAGATGGCTGAGGCTAAGATGGTATTTTCTTGCTGAGCCGGTTCTTGCTTTTCATATCATTGATAATAGGCTTAACCCTCACAAAAAATACTCAGCATTCTGTAATACTATCTGAAAATGATTAAAACTTCAAAATGCAGCCTTCTAGGGGTGAGTGTTGATCTGGTTACCTCCAGCTGCCTCCCCACAGTAAGTGCATTCATTTGATCAGACAAAATTCTAGTGAAGCTGTCATCACTGAGGACAATTAACTTACTGCTAGACACCCAGGGTCACTTTGGAGTCTGCCTCTGACACATACCCGCCATCACTGCCAAGTAGACCTTATGAACAGTTTCTTGCTGTGACAGGGAAGCCCTGACCTGAGGCATAACACAGCATTACTGTGACTTACAGGGAGGTCCCTCCCATCACAGGGGCTGGCACAGCTGTCCCACTTACTTTGCACCCTCTTCTCCTTCCCCTTCTCACCTGGTTTGCTGAACCAGATGCTCTGAAGTTTTCCATGTGACATCTCTTTTAAAACAAGAGGATTTGGAACATAAACTATTTTGGTCACATTACTTAACCATTATTACATTGTATTGTGCTTTTCTGAAAATACTCTTTCCCACCTCCCATTTAAATATGTAAAATAACTTCATCTGTTTCAGTTCAAGGAAGAGTCTACCAACACTGAAAAAGAGGGTAGTATTCACCTTCAAGGCATCTGAGATAGATTTATTTTTTTGATTCCTCAATAATTGCAAAAATTTTTGAAAGCTGGAATGAGGTGAGTTCCCTTTCTTGGCCACAACTGTCCACCATGTCAGTAGTACTTAAATATCATTTCTTCTGTCAGTCCAGATAAAGCTTTTGCCTTGAAAAATTATGTCTCAGTAGATTTTTGTTGGTTTCTCTGTCCCACCAGTGACAGTATCAGGAAATCTAGTAAGAGTGCAAAAGTTTAGAGTGACGTGTAATCCTTTCCTTTTTTCTGTTGTTGAAGTATGTTATCTTTCATTGAGGCAGGTGCATACTTTTACCCTTTTCCTTAACTAAAACTGTAGTTTTACAACGTTTCTGTATGTTTATAAGTCCATTTCTTGTCATGCATGCATATATCCATAAATAATGACACAGTAATGATTTTACCATGGAGATGCAATATTACTTTCTTTTCAATTGAATTGTAACAGCATTCCTGCCTTCATCTTTCATTTAAGCCTCCTGTTTTCTCAGCCTTACTGAAATGACAGCTCCTTTGTAAACAAATTTTTCTTACTTAGGGTTTCAGATTATTTTCTATAGTTAAAATCAGATTATTTTCAATTTGTAAGAGCATAAATGTTCTTTGGATGTACACTTTTAATCATGATAACATGATTTTCTGTTATAACTGTGGTTTTGCTTCCCCTCCCCTTTTCTTAAAATCCATCTAATTATTATTTACCGTCACAGATACTTTCCCTGATTTTGTTATATCTCTTTTGTTTTAGTAATTTCAACCTATTTTCATGTAGAAGTGTTAAAACTTTGCCTGGATCCTCAGAAGAAGTTGATTTTCTTGATACCTGAATCAAAGTATTAATAAAATAATGCTTCTGATAGTACAGGATTTTATCAAGGTCCATTGTTGTTACTGATTATCAGTAAGAGAGAATTACAGCATTTTCTGACATGCCCATGTTTGTGTAAATCCTTTGGGATGGATAGTTTCCATAATATCATATCACTGAATCAGGAAAAGAATTCACATTTAAAATTGTAGCCTAATAAATATTTTGTTAGGTTTAACTTTGCTGGTTTTATACCTTTCAAATATTTATGGTGTTTTCTTACCAGTTTTAGTTGCCATATTCAGCAGTTATTTTACATTTTACATCAATGTAAGGTAAATTGGTATAAAGATTCTGTCACTTGACTATCAACAATTTGGGTACTTATTAAGTGGTTTAAAATGTATTTAATTAAAGATGTAGCACTTGCTTAGTATTCAATGCTCAGTAAAACAATTAACATTTCTGACTATTTTTTTAATATGATTGCTTTTACTGTAGTTGAAGAAGACTCTTAAAATCTGAATGCAAGATTTTCTCATTCTGGAAGAATGACTAACCACTAATTGCACCAAATATAATCTTCTTCTTGCCTGTCTTTGTAATTAGAAAAATGAATTGTCTCTTAGATAGTGTTATGACTTTGCTTGTACCTAATAAAAATGTTATATCCCCGCTCACGTGCTATTTCAAAGGTTAAGAAACACTGCCGATCAAAGGAGGAAGCTGTTAGTCAGCACTGGAGATGGATCTGGAGCTTAGGCATTATGCTAAGTCACACACAGTTCTGAACCCTCTTTTCTTTTTTTTTTTTTTTCTTTCTTCTCCAAATTAAAAACCTGTCCTACAACACCAGCCATTTTTAGCAAATTCCCCTTCTTTCAAAATAGTCCAGAAGGTACACAGATAAACAAAAGTAGCCATAACATAGGAGCACATGTAAACTGGTGCTTCTTTGGCAAAACATGAATTTATTGTGCTTTCCCTTTCTCTGGGATCCTTGGGAATGTTACATTCCCACCTCCTGTCTTCACCTTCACCATGAATCTTTTGGCTGCAACTGCTGTGGAGGGATAGGAGATGGAAGAAGTGAAAGCAAACCTCATGGTTTTCTTTCTGCTTGGTGAGGAAGAAGAGAACGTGAAGCAAATCAAAAGATGTGAGCACTGTTTGCTTGTGCTGGCACTGTCACTCACAACCAGCTGCAGGAGGACAGGGAACACTTGCTCCATCAAAGTTATCCATACAGAAAGATAACTGGTACAGGAATGACTCCTCATAAATGCCAGTAAATATGAACTGACATTGTGAGTCTTAACTAGACTGTCTTTTTTGCATCATATGGCACTAATGATTATACTTCCATGTTTCATACAACTGGTATCACTTAAATCACAGTCTCAGTTCTTAGCACTGAAATGCTCCCAGTTACTTAAACTGTAGGGAGTAATTTAATTTAACATCAGATTCTTTTTTTTTTGTAAAAAAATCCTCATAGGGCAAAGGAGAATAAAAGGCAAATATAAAAGACACAGTTTGGCAATGTGGGAAACCACAAACAAGATTAAACCACACTTTCCTCTATCATCAGCATGTCCTTGAAAGTCTAAGCACACAAATTTTCAAAATGAAAAGAAAAAAATAGTAGGACCCTAAGTACTCTATTGCTGGTGTGTTTTTGAGCAGTCCCATAAAAAGCAATATGTATCTGAGGATTTTATGAGCTTTTAGTTATTTGGAAACATAAATGAATAAATCAAATACTGAGTTTTCTGCCTCAGCTGTTATGAGATTTTACAATGATGTTTCTATGCTGAATGTTACTCCTGAGAAGCTTTCTGGGTATGTTAAGGATAGTTCCTTTAAAATGCTATTTTAATTGTCATATCATGCTTGCCCTTCAATAAGCCAAAAATAATGAAGAAAAGGCTGTGTCTAGATGTGACTCTTCTTTACCCCTGGGCAGCTTGTTGAGGCCAGGAGGAGGCGAGGTCTCCTGATCTTAGAGGAAGGGTGACCTCACACTGACTCCTCAGTTTGAATGTCCCTGGTGGTCTCACATCATGCCATGACCTCCCACAGCAGAGAGGCACGTCCATGCCTCTGGCTGCAGGGCATGAGCACCCCATTGCATGAGCAGGCTGAGCCCTCTGCCCCACCTGAGGGCACCCTGCGGTGCCCAGCAAGGCCAGGCCAGCAGCACCCAGGGTGGGCATTCAGGTCCCAAGGGGGTGGGTGGGGAGGGAAGGGAAAGGTCTGTGGTGCCAACAGGAGGTAAGAAGGGGGCTCTTATCCTTCTGATCCCTGCAGCAAGACTTTCCCTCATGTTTTGAAAGTTTGTCACTGTTGCCTGCATTAGTTGGTTCCTGTAGTATTAATCAGTCCTCATAAACAAGTCAGCTGTAGAAACAGAGGAATTAAACACACTGGCATAGTTTACACACATTGAATTAGAATAACATGACTGACGCTGTGGTATTTCTGGCTTCTCACCTGTCTCCATGACCTCTGTCCCATACTGACAATGGTACTCAACCAGAAATTTTACCACAGGGCCTGCCTTCCTAAAAGAAATAGCTGCCTGGAACAGGGAAATTAAAGCAGATAGAGGTTTTTGGGAAAAAAAAAAGGTCTCATCATGGTCCATTTTTATAATCATATCACTGTACTCTTTATAGTTACAGGAAGTTGTGTAGGGTTCAGAACAGAAAATCAAAGCTATTTCCAATTAGCTACCCTGGGTTTCAAGTGTTTCTGTATCTCACAGTGTAATTTTATCTTGAACAGAATCTTTCATGTAGCACTCATTCTTACTCTCTTTTATATTGGAGAGCTGATTGTTAAAATTATGTGTCAAATATTTCTTATATAAGCACAGTCAACCCAAAGGTTCATCTAGTGCACCCTGTCCCATGTTGTTGCCAAAACAAGACAGCTAGGGAGAAATACACAACAGCTTTTATGTCTGCCCATCATCCAGCTGGTTTTATCCCAGTACTTGTTAGCTGATTGTGTTATTTCTGTGTATTTTTAGTCCTTGAGTACCCAAGTTCCCTTTGAATCCATGTTAGCTCTTCGTTTCCAAACCATCTCTCGGCAAGAAGTTGCAAAGCTCTAAGGTTTCAAACACCACAGTTCGGTAGCCTCAAACAAACTCAGACAAATGATAGGGAGATTGAATTTTCAAATACATGACTAAGAAAGAGCAGGCATCAGAAAAGTCTGATATCCTGAATACCAGCCCCAGCCAGGCACTGTGCATCATATTCTTGCTTTACACAATTTTTTTTCACTATATTTTGTCTATTCTTTCCATGCAGCTATTTTCCCATGCACAGAAGCATGTTCCATGGATTAGAGTGCAACTCGTCTAGAAAGGTGATTTTGACCAGCTCTTGAAAGTAACATGAAATCCTGGACTCAAAATCTCCCTAATGTTGAAGTTAAACATCCAGATTTTATTTTTTGTGTTGATTCAGGTCAAGCCTAAAGATTTAGCTCTATCCTGTTTATCAACACTTTCAACAGTGTTACTAGAATGTTTTCTGCTTGATTAGGAGTGTTTTGGGGACTAGCTTTCATATAAAGCTTGCAGCATCCTAATGAATTCCACATGTAATTTTAATGCCTTTTTTTTTTTTTTAACACTGGTAGCTTCAGAAGTCATTCCTCAACTACAGTTAATAGTATTTTATGTGGTCCTAAATAAAGTATGATGATTATGAATTTAGAAATCTCTGCAAGGATTTGTTTACTCAGCTGATCACTAGTATTGTTAATCAGCTAACAAACTCAAAACTCAAACTTTGATGTAAATTGCTAAAATCTGTTTAAAACAGAGGAAAGGAGGCAATTTGACAAGTTTTCTTCTTCTGCAGCTAATCAGATTACCCTTCTGCAATAGTATAAGAATGGTCAACCATTTAAAATTGCAATATTGTGTTTTAAACAGCAAACTCTGGATCTCTGGAACTTATTCTTATGTTCCTAAGCACATGGTAAGACTATCCATTAACTTTATCCAATTTTAGAAGGATAGTGTATGTTTCAGAAATGAAAGCTGTTTCTATTTTTTGCATACATTGTACACTAAAAAAGTTACTGTCTATAAATATGTGGTTAGCAATAGGAAGAAATTACTAAAAAATTCCTTTATGAATTTTAGAAAAGTATCTATGATTTAAACACAGGAAAGGAAAGAAAGATATATCCTTTCAAAAGAACAGTTCCCCCCAAAAATCACAAGACAGATGAAAACCAATTCAAGATTTTATTTAGACACCTAGTTCTCAGGATTTCGAGAACTTAGAGCAGAAAGTGAACATCCATAAAAAAATTAAAGCTTTCTCTTTCATGGGAGGAAAGTTATCTTTTATTCAGAGTCCCATTCTGCTTCAGAAACGTTATCTGTCATGTCACACAGCAACAATATGCAGACAGATTTTTATATTATATTTTACTTTTCCTTTTAAAGGATGTTATTGTGACTAGGATGATAAAATGTGCTATAGCACACTATAATAATTTTTGAGTTTTTACAAGATTAGAAGTGATTAATTTTCAACAAGTTGTTCATTTATGTCTGAAAAGTCTAGGTATTCTTATTTTTTTTCTCTTTGAAAGAACTTAAAAGCCTAGATCTTAGAGAACTGTTTTCTTATGAAAATAGAGGGGGGTATTTTTTAATATATATGAACTACAAAATTATAAACAGCATCTATTTTTTACATTAAATCTGATGTAGATCTTTAAGGGCTCATTTTCTGAATACAGGTGAACTATGTCCATGTAGTTCAGATACTTAGAGATATGAATGTCCAGATAAAGCTCTCTTTGTAATTTTGTGGGCAGAAAAATGTAAACCTAGTTCAGTTCACTTCCTATTCTGTTCCTTTTTACATTTATAGGCACTTTTGTCTCGTTTTGTCAGTTTACATATCACAGCAGACATTTGCAAACATTTCTGATTCTTTTTAACAAGTAGCCATTGTACAGTGCAGGAGATTTTCCCTGTTGGTAAGGTAACATTGGCCTTAACTGTAGAAAGCACTCTGCTCTGATTCAATTTCCATTGGTCTGGGTTGGAATTCTATAATATAGTTAGGATCAGGGTATTCCTGTCTTTTGCCGGAAGGTACTCAAGCACTGTATTTCAGGCAAGGTAGTCATGTCATAACCATTTTACATGTGGCAAGCATCCTCTCCTTTTATAACAAATGTGTAGAGTTGGTTAACTCAAAGAACTCCACTGATTATGACCTCAGGATTCAAATGCTGTGTCAAACAAGATATATTCTGTATAAATGCTGCATGCAGGAGGACTATAGTCTCTGCAATCTTGACTTAAAGCTGTTGTATTTTATAAGAACTTGTATCCTTGGCAACCAATGGTGTGGAAGAATAGTGCCAGAATCACCTGAGTAACCATGGAAACCAAAACAATGTTTATGGGTAATTGACTAACCTAACCTACCTACACAAAATAGGAAATAATTGATATTTAATACCTGGAGACACTAGCCTGAAATTAATCATTTGGAATTAGTTACATCTTATAATTGCTACAATTTTTATCTTTATATATCTTATCAGTATAATAATTATCATTGGATGTCATAATTAGATGATCACTAAGTTCCCTCCAACCCAAGCCATTCTATAATTTTGTGCTTCTAAAACATGATGCAAAAAGCTATATACAAAACACATGATAAATAAAAATGAGATATCCTGTCTGTAGCCTTTTCCTTTCTGATCACACTTAGGTCAAGTAAAATACCCTTGCACTACAAGGATATTATTTAGTCAGTATCTGTTAGAGATGTCATTTAAGGAATTACTGAATTCTGATCTAGCCTTCATATATCTTTGATATAACTATTTGTTCTCCCATATCATTCAAAAAATACATGTCAAATCCTGTGAAGTACTTTAATAAGAAAAACTGGTATATATTGCTGTTCTGAGTAAGATGTTCAGGTCAAGACTGAGAAATGGGGAAAGTTTGAAAGAAGGACTGTGAAAATCCTCTCATCTGTCTGGTCTGGACTGCTCTCTAGAGCTGCAGTAGAAAAGTGTAACTGGCTTCAGCTGTACTCAGGGAACTGCTGTGGGAAGCAAGGCAGTGAAGTCCTGTTAAAAAAATAAAGTTTTTACAGTGTACTTTTATGTAGGAACAACACAACATCCTTTGGTAGGAGAGAAGATCTAAGACTCCATGCAGGACGCCTGATCCTTTCTTTCTTCCCCTTTAATTCTCATGCTGCATCTTTTGTATGGGTCTGGGGTCCTTACTGCTGAGCCTGGTGGGAGAACATCACAGGGTCAAAGCAGAGGGTACTTAGGGTACTGCAGTGAGGTTATCACACTTGCAGCTGAGTTTTATATGTATGAAACTGCCTTTGCCTCATCGTGGCCAGGTACTGAGTCCAAAAGGGAAGATCTAATGCAATAGAAGGTGTATTCATGCTAACTTACTGCCCCAGGCTGACATCGGGGCATTAGGAAGCAGCCCACAGAGGGTATCTGACAAATGTATTAATTCAGGGAAAAGGAAAGAATGCAGAAGGAAGATATTCAGTGAGAGAACCTTGGAAAGTAATTGTAAGGAAAGGAGAAGGTATTGTAATAAATGACAATTTTAAATGATGTCATTGAGCTTATTGCAGGAAAAGTCACCAGGACTGATTTAGGGTACAAAGCTTCTTTAATCAAAGGATAGAAAGGTAATTACAGGCAGGGACTTTTACAACAAGAAGTCAGATACTGAGATATCTAAACTAAAATTGGCTGCTAAAAAAAACTTTCAATGAAATAGGTGACAATGGGAAGGCAGCAGTGAAGGTCATTAGCAAGTTGAATGAAATGTCTGAATAGTGAAAGATAAGAGAGAGCATTTGAATGGGTGGTCTCGGTCGCTTAGAGAAACACTGACCAAAGTATCCACAAAGGCATGTTTAATATCAATTTGCTACAGCACAACAAAGTTTGATGTCAAGGTTCATTCTATTACTTACTATTTACATGAAGCACTTAAAGTAAAATCCGATTAGAATCAATCTAGACTGATTTACATGAAGACCAGGGATGCTATTTGTTAGGAAACTGGAACTCATTAAACAACAAAAGTTCCTGGGAGCAGACAGTGTTTCCAACAAGCTCAAGGGGAGCTTAACTGCATAGGAGGCATTAATCAAGGCTCAGGCCTAATGAGCATTCTTGAGATTGTAGAGCAGCCCGAGGGGTGGTGGTGGGGGATGCACCACCACAGAGAAATAGAAGTAGTTTGTCTAACAGCAGAGAAATAAGTTTTATTATTCCTAGGATGAGGGTGAAGGGGTTATTTTTGGCTACCCTTTCTTACTAGGAACTTACAACGACATTTGAAAACTCTCAATGCACAACCATATGAAAGGATAGCTCCTGAAAATGAGATTCACTGGCTAGAGAAACAATTCGTGTCAGCAGAAGGAATAGAGAAAATAGTGCTTGGATGGATATCTAATACATCATAAAAGATTGAAAACCAAGCTGCTAAGCCAATTAGGACATATTTACTGAAGCTAATGTTGAATTATTAAAAATTGAGCAAGATCTAATATCAATGCCCAACTGAGACAGACAAAATACTTTCTAACTCGTCAAAGTTAGAAAGGGTATGTTTATTCCAGCACTGGAAACCATGAGGAGCCTTCCTAAAGCACGGCTCTGGGATTACAGGATCAGACAAAGCATATTTATCTATAACAATTTTAAATATTCAAAATATAAATACATATTTATAATAAAAATACCACCCATTCTCCGCTTCATATGGTAATTAGCTAAAATGTCACTGAGCATGCGTAATTGATGTCTCAGAATGAGTCAGTGGTCTTTTAATTGTGGGGGTGGTTTCTCCTGATAAAGCAAGCCCGCCTCATCGTCAGCTTGAACTTTTCATTTGTGAGTTTTAACAATGCTTGTGACATACTCATGACCCTGAAAAACTTTCTCAGTTTCTCCTTTTATTACTTTTAAATAAGTTTCATATAAAACTATTAATATTTGTCTAGTTCCCCTTAAATATTTCAAACTCTTATTGTTTTTAAAGCTGAATAAATATGAAATTAATAATACTCAATTTTTAATTCTCTAGTCTAATCATTTATCTTTTTCTTGATTAAATTCAGCTGTATTTGCTTTTTACCTATCGTCAGCACTTTCCTACAAAGTTAACCCTTAACACTGCCCATACACTAAAAGCTTAATCAAAAGTTTTATTAATTAATTTTCTTTAAAATTTTATATTTCAAAAAAAATTCTATGTCTCAATGTGAGTAAGAGTATAGTAGATAACCAAACTACTCTTAGAAAAGTGTGATTGTAAATGGCTGCTCTGGAATAATGTTTAGTGTGTGACCTTGTAATTGTGAAAAATATAAGCTATTTCATCTGTCCTTGGAGCCTTCATTAATTTAGGTATATGATAATAAATTGCACCAATGGTTATTTTATGAAACATCCAACACTGCTATTTCATTAGAGGTGGTTTGAGAGATTTTCTAATTTAGTACTTCATGGCACTAAGAAATGAAAAGTATATAGAAATACTAGAAGAGCTAAATGTCTTCCAGAAAAGCAAAAATCTTGAACAACTAGATTTTAATTTTACTTTCATTTTCAAAAAATCTAAAAGGACTTTTTGAATATATTCAAGAAGCTGCTCTCACTACAGGTATGCAAACCCACTTATTTTTAAAGCTGGCAATCACTTTCTAGTGTAAAATTTCAATTTTGGCAGGCTTTGAGTATTTGAGCTGCTCTTTCCTGAGCTCTTTCAGAGTCTAATTACTCTTTAAGGATACTTAAAAATGGGCCAAATATTATTAAGACTATCTGGTCTTCCTGTCTTTTGGATGAAATTTTGAGGATAAATTAAACTACCTTCTGCCTTTATCTGCTCCAGTTAGCCCTGCCCTCAATTACTGCTAGCTGTAGATTTTCAGAAAAAAATTCTGTGGTGTAGTGTTTTTCTGCTCAGTTCATTCTCTGTACTCTCATGGGCTTTTTCACTGTCTTTCCAGTGGCACCTCTGAACTGCAGGAGACTGACTCATATCAAACACTCTGAGAAGGAGTTTGATTTGGTTTTGTCCTGTGGGCTCATTCTTTGTCAAGGACACTGACTAATTCAAGACAGAGAAGCAAGAGGCCATGAATGACTGGGAAATCGGGGGTAAATGTTATACTACACAGAAGTGTCAGCCATTTCTGTGCCTGCATGAGATACCTGGGCAGAGGGCTTTATGCTGGTCTGTATCCATCTGAGTATGTGATGAGATTGAAAGTATCTGTAGTACTAAACCCAAAGGACTTAATGTTGATGCTGATAGGGTTGGAAGAATTTTGTTTGCCGCTCCTTCATTCACAGTTATTCATTATTCTGCTTGTCTCTTCCATCTTTAAAGAACCATGTGTCATATTTGACAAAGATCTTCCCTTCCTCCCTTAATTAGCTTTCAACAGATAATTGAAACAAATAATTTGCAGAGTGCATAGAATGCAATAACTGGTCTAAATGATTAGGGCACTATGTGCAATCTAGTAATTTATTTGAAAATCAAGATCAAGACACTAGTTATTAACTAAATGAACATTGAATATTAATTACCTCATTCTAAATGACTTCTCTAATTTTTATGTGATTTACTCAAACATTGCTTAATCTTTTACAATTTTATGATCAAGGGATTGTGGTGCTGACAAATTAAATACTCATCCAAGACTAGCTAAGGTAATACCCAGGGAATTTTTCATGCTGCCAGCAAAAAACAAATCCACAACAAAGTGGGAATCTTCCGTCAGATGCTTTGATCCAAGAGTTGTTCACTGTCAGTGGGGACCAACTGCTGTGCTTCAGCTTTCTACCAAGGATGACTGTTCCAACACTGCTCCCTGTATTTATGAAGCTCCCTGTATTTATTAAAATGGAGATGACATTTGTATATGCAAAGTAGCAAAATGCTACCCCTGAGATTTCTGTGCTTGTGAATTAACATTTAATGTAATGGGAAATTTGCCTCCTTTCTGTGGTGCAAAGGAATTCCTGTAGAAGACTGTTGTTTGAGAGTGAAATGGCCAGGTAATTCTAGCTGTGCTGGTGTTACTGAAATGAAATTCCCTGTTTTCCTTTTCTTCCAGTTCACATATACCCATGTGGGGGAAAAAAGGCAGCAGAAACATATTAGCTAAACCTCCTTTTTATTGTCAGCAATAAACGTGCCTCTGGGTTGGGAAAATGAGAAGGACCCTGTGTTACAACTCTGAATTCCTTTAAATGCAACCTGAAAACTACTTGTCTGTTTGTTTGTACACTTTACAGAACATATTTGCTTTGGCTGTGATATCATAGAACTGTAGAATGATTTAAGTTGAGAAAACCTCCAAGAGCATCAAATCCAGCCTTTGGTCTCTCTTCAGTCTGCATTCTTTTCTGAGTGGTTGTACATGCAAACCCCCATGCAAGCACACTTGATGCCCATTTGTTAGCAGAGTTTGTATGAATGTGTTGCAACTTTCTTTTGATAATCTTTTCAAGGGCCTTTCCTTAATCAAAGAGTATGGAAACATCTTTTTACTTCCAGGTGGAAGTGGAGAAAAATGCTCTTCTTAATATGTAATTACTGAATCATCATTCACAGAGTGCTTGGCAATCCAGATGGAGTGAAAGACAGAGCTCTGTCTGACTGATGTGTGGAGTTTGTAAGAATATCAGAGGAAAAGGTTTTAGAAGTCTCCTGTATGGTGTGACTTTCATGTATTTTTTACTAAAAAATATTTTTTATTTTTATATTTATTTTTATATTTATTTTTTATTTTTATTTTAAAGTGGCTACTATCTGATAAATAGTATTTTCATAGTTAGACACAAAAATTAATAGTTAAATGCATTTGTTACAATATTTTAATTTTTTCTATAATTTAAAGACTATTTAAAGACTAGCAAAGCTCTATGAAATCAAATACACACATTTACTTACTAATGTAGGAAACCACAAACTTCAGGAGATGACCAAAGTTGCAGAGAATAGGCTAAGGCACATAAATTTAAAAGAGCATGAGTTCTACAGAAAAATGAGTGAAACAGAGGGATGTAGCAGAGGCCAAAAGTTTTAGTGAGTTCACAAGAGGATCAGTCAAATTTTAAGACGTGCCTACACTAGTGCAATAGAAAACTATTTTGATAACTACACAGATTATTCAATAATTTTGTCTTGTAGCCTGTTGAATGTCTACTGCTGTTGAAAAGATTGTCTGCCATGTAAGAAATACATAGAACTTTGCATTTACTCATGGGCAGTATTCATTAGATTGTTATTTTCATTCACCTGAAATGAAATAACAAATATTTCATTAGTAGTCAAAAATTTTTTTCTTTTTTAAGAACCTGTTTGTTGCTAGTCACACCTATTAGGTCTGATTATACCCTGTAATGGAATGAGGTAGTAGAACTTTACATGAGACTTGGATATTGTTCATGTTGAAGTAAAGCTAAAGAGCAGCTCAACCCTGGAAACAAGGACTTGTCTTCCTGGAAGCTTAGAGCTGTCCATGAAGAAGAAGAGACACCCCTGGGTGACCAAAACAACACCAGCATCCTAAATCCTCTAACACATCTCTGAAACCCTCCTAGTGGCATTTGGCATCGTAAGGACATAGCTGCAGCAAGAATGCTGCAGAAACACAGTGGCTTTGAGAAGTTTTTCCTGCCATTGGTAATTTGTGGCATAGGAGTTCTTGATGACTCAAATTGTATTGTACCTCAACACTCCAATAAGACCTTTAAGAAACTGTAAGAAACCTGTGTCAAACCAGATTTGGGGTGCCCCAGTGTCCTGGGTTAAAATGTATTCTATTACCATTTTTGTGAGCTATTGAAACCAGGTGTAGCAATGTTCCTTGCCCCCTCGGGTTAACGGGCCCATCACCACCTGCCACAGGACTCCCAGATAACTTGCCCCTGCTCTTGCCTCATGTTAACGGGCCCATCAACGCCCAGATAACTTGCCCCTGCTCTCAATGGGCCCACAAACACAGGTAACTTGCAGCTGGTCTGTCTCACCCCGACTGCCCATCGAGAGATGCTCCGCCCAGGGGGAGGAGCCAAGCATTCCCATGTGAATATAACCTGGGGTTTGGAACAACAGGGACAGCATTACCTACTGGGATCTCAGAGGACAAGAGTTACACAGCTACCACTGGACTTTCTGAGAAGGACCAGACCTTCTCTACAGCATCACTGCTTCAACAGAACCACTTCAAAGAGAACTGCAGCTGCCACCCAATCGGACTGATACCACAGCCCTGCCTGGCAGGGTGTCAGCTCATATCCCTGACTCTGTCAGGCTAAACCAGTGGGGTTTTTTGTATCATTGTAAAAGAACTGTTATTCCTACTCCTCATATCTTTGCTTGAAAGCCCCTTAATCTCAAATTTATAATAATTTGGAAGGAAGGGCGTTGCATTTTCCATTCCAAGGGGGGGGTCCTGCCTTCCTTAGTAGACACCTGTCTTTTAAACCAAGACACCCCGTTTGGGTGGGACACTTCACATGCATGAGTGAGTGTCTACCTTAGCCATTCTAGACTTTGTATCCAAGCTCTGTTCCTCAGTCACCACTGGCCACTTGCCATTTTTCTGACCAGAGGAGAAGAGTTTTGCTTGCCTAAAACACATTCTGCAAGCAGATTCACTGTATACCCCTAAAAAATAGTGCTGATATTAATGAAGTATTTAATTTCTTCTTAGCCTTTTATAACTTTCTTTAGTACTTTGACATAAAAAAATCAGAGGGCATAAATGAGGCAATTATTTTAAAAAATCAGTAAAGATTAAATCAATGCTAAACATTGATGGAAGTAAACAGTGAAATCCAGGGGAAGAAACAGTGAGATTAGCAACATCTGGTACAGGATGGTCTGGGGAAAGGCTGCCCTGGGGTTAGAATTTCAGCACTAATTTCTGCAAATATGAACAGTTTCCAGAACCAAGTGATCTGAAATTCCATGCATAGAAGCCAGAACAGTTCAGCAGCAAAGCATGCGTGTACCCTTTATGTACACACACATCAGGTAATGTGAACCTGGTGTAAGCAGAGTGCAGACATCCCAACTGCTTCTCTACACTGGCACAGCATGACATACTCTTGGCTCATGTCCAGTCACTGCCATCTTGTTTGGCATTTGCATGGCACAAACCTTCATGGCAAATTGGAGTGCAGACTAAGTAGTGCTTCCCCTTGCCTTAAAACACACACACAGGCAAAAAAATACATTCCAAAAGCTTTAAGGACAATAAAAATAAATGTTTAAGGATTAAGAAGAATGTAATGTACCAGTAGTATTGGTTCATTTTTAGGTAGGTATTGTGGAGTTCACAAGAGCAATTAAGAAGTTTGGATTTTCCATTTGTTTATGTTCTGCAGTTAGGGGAAAAAAACCCAAACAGATGTTTCCTGTTGAAGAATGATGAGTAAACATGTTGTAACTAAACTGCTACTCAGAATAGGGAGGTGAATAAAGACAGAGATCTTAAGCCAGCAGTTCAGAAGAGCTTTATCCAGCAGCTGGCCAAGGACATCTGTGAGCTGACAGAAAGCTAGCACTGCACCAGAGTCAGTAAGAATGAGTAAGATAATACAAAAAGTGATTAATCCATCAGCTGTGACATTGATCCTGGGCAAAGTGATAGAAGGGATGCTTGTGGAGTCATTTCTTGATGAGATTGCAAGTTTGGTTGACAAAGGTAATATTTTTGACATAGCAGACTTGTTCTTGTAAGGCACTTGACTTAGTGTCACATGGTATCTTGATCGATTATCCAGCATGATAAAAAATCAGCATGGCACTAATGAATTTAGGACTGATTAAGTGACAAGTCCCAATAGCAATTATAAATAAGTAGTCATTACTGAGTGATTGTGTTTCTCATGACGCCCTGCAGAGAGCAGTTCTCTTAGTTCTCCTGCTTAATGATGCTATCAGTGTTGGGGAAGGAAGTCTAATATAAGTGATGAACTTTCCAGTTATGCTGAAATACTAACTTTTCATTAGAGGTATTTTGGTTATGAAGAGAACATGTGTTTAAAACAGTTCTCTGTTTCTGAATGTGCTGTGGAATGCAGTCTATGAGTAACTAAAATAAGGTGGGACAGTGGGTTGTACTCTGCCAATTTTTAAGGATGGTTTAAAATTTTTTATTTACCCGTGGGAATAAAGGCTGTAATAGATGCATGCAGTACTAACCTGACTTGCACTTAAAAGCAAAGCTGTGATCATGCCTTCAGTCTGGAGTGTGAGTGGAATAAGACACTATGGCAGTGTCTTCCAACCCAGTCTTTTATGGTACGCTAGCAAGGTGTAGAGGTGTTTTCAGTGCCTAGAAACCTTCTTCTTGCAGAATTATCACAATTGTTCCCCTATTTGCAGCTGTGCACTTGTTCTAACTGGCATCAGCAGGTGGCACAGACCTGTCCTGTTGAACCACAGGCACACAGGCCCAGAATGTGTTTACATAACATCTCTGAGGACTGGATTTTGCCTGTGTACAATTATTATTATATGATTTTTAAATCACTCAATTTTCACACCAGTTCAACTATGTTGGGTTCATTGGCCCTATTCCCTGAAAAAAACACTAGGAAAGCTGTTTCTGTTTCTCACTGCTAAGTTACTATGACCTATTAGATAGATCCACATGGTATGCTTTGCTTTGCAGCACATCCATTTTTAGAGTAACTTAATTTTCCTGTGGTACTGGCTTGTTGTCTCTCTCTTGCTCTCTCTCATTTGCACCAGTCTTCCTGTTTTTTATACAACAAACCAGTGAAAATACCAGCTTAAAGTGACACTTTTGCTTGTGATGACTGATTATTTTAACAGAGATCTTTGCAATGATGAAGCGCTCCATAAAAGTTTTACCAGCACATCTGGTAGGTAAAGAGTTTCTGAAGGAGTCAGAAGAGACAGGGCTGAGAGGACTGAGAAGCAGGAACTTCAGTAAGCTGATTTTATTACCAAGGGAAATGTGATAAAACAGTCTCTATGAACTTTTGCAATTTTATATGTTTTGCCTATTATTCTTATAACATCCTTGATTGTTTATAGTATAATTGCTTTCATGTATTAAAATTAATATTTTAACTATTAAAATTGATCTTTATCCCTAACATGTCCCTCTGACCCAAAGCAGAAGCATTACCCTACTCTCTTGTAGATAAATCACTTGCAAGGTACCTGTAATATAGAATTAATTTTAGACTAATCAGGACAGAATAAGTCCTTCTGTGTGACTTTCAGTTTGATAATACATGGTTAATGTAGCTCACAGCAACATTTCATATTAAGCTCGCTGACTATGATATTTTAGTAATAGCAAATAATGAAGCAAAACTTCAATATATCAGGATGTCAACATTTCTAAGTGACAAGCAAGATTATTAACTGCCAAATATTTCTCAGTGTTGAAAATATCATATGAAAATTTTTCTAGTGTAGGTGATTTCACAAAGAGGTTCAGAAAATTTTCTGAATGATTACAAAATGACAAAATATTTATACATTGTGCATGAGACAGCCTGAAGTTAACTGTCATGTATCTTCTTCAAACATAAATGACTTCCATTAATGAAGTTGGACACAACTCAGCAATTAATAGAAGATGATCACTTCCATTTCTTCTTCCCACTTGGCCTTGGTACTTGCCTTAGTAACTCAGCAGTGATTGGGGAAGAAGGAAAAATCCTTGAAATTAATATGAAATAGATTTTAAAAAGTAAAAAAGATTCTAGTGTGGTGGTTTGACAGGGGGTCTGGGTTTTTGGGTGTGGTAGGTGCCAAAAAGATGGCCCTGTGAAAAGCTGCCAGAAGCTTCCACAGCTGTCCAGCCAGGGCCTGAAGATGGACATTCTGCAAACCACAGCTGGGCCAATTAAGGAAAAGGGTAATGCCTCTGTGACAACATATTTAAGAAAAGGTCACAGTGGTACGCACGTGCGCACCATGTAGTTGTAGATATGCAAGGGAGAAGGAGTACAGCATGTAGAAGAAACAACAGATATGGACACCAGCAAAGTCAGCCAAGAAGAAGAAGGACGAGGGAGGAGGTGCTTCAAACATCGGAGCTGAGACATCTCCGCAGCCTGTGGTAAGGACTGTACCAATGCAGTGTTCCCCTGCACCCTGAGGGTCCATGAAGGAGCTGAGATCCACCTCATGATGGAGCAGGAGGGGGTGAACTCCTTCAGGAGGGATTGTGGTCTGGTGGGAGTTGACACAAATAATGAGGCCTTTGCTCCTGGGAACTGAAGATTGTCATTTGTGTTTAAAAAGCCTTGTTTTATTTCCACCCTAAGTTCGGACCAGCTCGGCCCTGAGAGGATGAATGAGCAGCAATGACCGGGCGGGCTGCTTGCCAAGAGGGGAAAAAAATAACTTGTGCTAAAATTGCCACAGTCCTTGTGAGAAGGGAAAAAGAAAAAACTGCCTCCCCTGTAGATATTTTGCCAAGAAGAGAAAACATCTGAGGAATGAACTGACTAGGAAAACTCCCTGGTTCTCCTTACTTTCTGAGGGAAGGAGGGAGGGTTGGAGGGGGGGAAAGAGTGTTTTAAGAAGATGTTTTGCTTGCTCCTTTAACTCTGTAATAAAATTCCCTTATCACTTTTAAGTTTTGAGCCTGTTTTAGCCTGCTTTAATTAGAGAGTTTTCTTCTCTCTCAGTATCTCACCTTGGTAAAAATTCCTCTCCCCTGTCCAGCTGTGGAGGAGAGAAGTGGCTCATGGAAGCTTTGGCATTCAGCCCGGTCTAAACCACAACATCTAGGAATCAGGGCTCTGATAGATGTGCTAGAAAGTACTATGGGAAGTTATGAAATGAAAGCAGAAACTGGAAGCAAACACTGAAGTGTGTTAGTGGTAGTCACTTCATGTTCTCTAAATGAAGCCAAGTCAAAGAAAAAATCAGATAAATACCATAAAACTCAAAGTTCTGGTTTCAGTCCCAAATATGAATTCAGGTTGCTTCATTCATTGCCAAGTTGAAGCTTTCAAAATTGCAGTGAGTACCCAAAGTAACAAGATACCTAAAAATTCTGTAATGCCAGATCATAGAAGAGGCTGCCTTATACCTTTTTATAAAACTGTTTGGCACACATTTTTCAAACTTTTCTCTGCATTTGTTTAGACCAGAACTTTCCTTAAGTAATTGAAACAGCTTTTTTAAAACTGCAATTCTAATCTCTAAAATATTTGATCTGTGTAAGGGAAACACTGCAAAAAATCATTTTTACACACTAAAAATGGCAGAAATTGCTATCTGACTCTTCCACAGTTGGTAGTTAGTAAGGACTGAGTTGACAGATATTTGTCTATTTCCACCTTTTTCTTCACTTTTTTAGTTTTATCCACTTCTTAAGGTCATTTTCAGAGTATGCTAGGAATCTTTCTCAGTCTTGTGTTTGTGCCCAGAAAATTCCAAGATATTTTGAGGGGTCCTTATGAAACCAAGAAACAGATTCTCAGAAGAGATTCTAGACTATAGTGCTAAAATTGGTCAAATTTAATGTAAAGTTAGCCGTTGCAACTCTAGTCTGTAACAGTAAATCCATTTATAGTCCTGGGCTTCATCAATTTCTGTTACCAGTCTGGGCTCTTAGCAAGACATTTCAGGACACAAGACTGTCTTGAGATTGCACTTTCCTTCTATAGCATTCAGTGTGTGTCATGTAGCACTGATTAAATACAAACAATGTTAAGAATGCCATAGTTAGTTCATACATAGTATGAACATTTAGTCCTTCTTTCGTGAAATGAAAAGTGTAATTGAATTAATGAAAAGTGCTTTAGTGTAGCTATAGTGTTAATCTAAATTATTCCTTTTTAAACAAAAGTAAGCAACTATCTTTGTTTAAATGAAGTGATGCACTTTCACTGCAAATCTGAGAAAATATGTTGTGGGTTTGTTTGTTTCTCTGTCTGCTTTTTAAATTAGGTATTCAAAGTTCTTTCAGGCCTCTGTTAAACCTCTATGGAAGAACTGGAGAAGCAGACTGTAATACTTAAGATAAGCACAGAACTTTTACTATTTTTATATCTCCTCAGGGCCAGTAAACACTAGATAAATACTATTGCATATTGTTATGATCCGATTTGTGAGAGATGTATCTGTCTGAATTAAGCTGCAGATGAGAACACATGTCAAAGTCAATAATAAAGATTTTATTCAAAAGTAAACATGAGGCAGAGAGATAGAAAGAAATAGAAAAGAGCAGAGAGAGAAAGAGGTGAAGCAGAAGACAGTCATCACCCATTGATCAAGGGGTGTCCCACCGGTCCTTCTTCACCCTGAGCTTCTTGGTGGTGGGGGTCCCAGGTTGTTCAAAACTCTTCCCTCTTTATACCTCTCAGCAAACAAAGGAATTAATGCTCATTGGCTACACAGTTCTCTTATTCTATTGGTTAAATGAGTCCCTCACTTCTGGTGTTAATTAGGTCACATGCTCAGTCTTTCTCTTCTTTTAGGTTTGTGGCCTTTTTGTGTTGGTGGGTTGTGAGTCAGTAGTCATGATCTGCCCCAGCCAGAATCACCTTTTGCCCAGTTTGAGCTGATTTCAGCACAGTTGCAGACTTGGATTTCCTTGTGGTCTGGAAGTTCTGCATTCTTAGTGTCCAATTTGTGTGATGCATTCTTCTCCCCCAGCTTAGTTTATCTCCCGCTAGGTCTGAGATAGGACTCAGGCAATTAGTACCACCTTCATTGTATCTCAAAGATGTCTTAATCCTATGTCTTAACTTACAGTCCAAGTATCCACAGAGGCATAGTTGGGGGGGCTTCAGTGGTTGCAGATGACATCTGTCCCATTACTGGGGGTGATCTTTGTTTGACTGGTGATTTGAATACAAACAGTTGCTTTTTTACACAGTTGGAATTTCTGTCTGGATGCATTCACCAGATCTGACCTCCACCAGGACTGGAGTGAGCCCTTATTCACGTTTATCTCATGGCAAAGTCTTTCTGTGGCCTTAACAGTGTTTGGGAGAGATAATTGCACTCTTTAAATCTTTACATGGCCTTTTATAAGGTTGTTAATAAGGCTTTTTAATACTTGTGAGTTGAGTTTCATTTAAAATAAATTTAAAACTCCCAGTGAATAGGTGGTAAATTGAGAGGTACAAACTGTATGTTAGCAGCAAAGTGATGATAAGGAATATTTACTTCTTTAGTGGTTAAATAGAGAAAGTTAGCTGTAAAAAAGGCTTGAGAGCCTGCATCTCTAAATCCATAAAATACTGTGGGACTGCTGCCATCTTCTGGGATATGAGACAAAGACATGTCAATATTACACAATGAAATAATTTGACTTGCAAGAGTGGAAGAGGCATAACTTTTTAGATATAGAATGATCAGAAAGTATTGAGTGTTGGATCAGTTGTCCATGGCTTCCTGTTGGTACCATAATCCAATTCCTCATCATTTTCATAACTTACTTCTGAACAGTAGGGTAACAACCTTTTGTAAATGCAGCAAAATTGTACTCCTATAATTCAAGCTGTGGGGAAGCTTCTTGTGAGCACTTGTTGCATTCTATATCTGAGTTGTTTCTCAGAGTAATTGTACTGGAAAAGTGTAATTTTTTTCATTTGTATCATGCTGGTTGAAGTGGCTTATCCTGGTTCATGGTTAGGGCTTACTGGAGTACTGTAATGATACAAATGTGTAATCCAATAGATGTATGTGTGTGTGATGCATTTTGTAATAACTTTATTGCATACTCCAGGCTTTTTCTGCTTTGTGAAGGGCTCCAAATAGAGTGACAGGATGACCCATTTGTTCATTTGCTTTTATACTTAGTGTGTATTCCATGTGCTTGTTTATCCTGTAAATCTGTTGTGAAGAGAGAACATACGAATTTGATAACCAGCAAGAAGAGCATAACTGTTTTTGTTATGAATGACAACAAAAAATTGTTTGCTCTCTCCCCAGGTGAGCATAATTCATTATCAGGAGGCAAGTACGAAGAAGTTTCCTAGCACCAGGGTTATCAAGAACACGTTATATTTCAGGACCACATGAAATAAATATAGTAATGTCTTGGTTTGAAAGACAGGTGTCTACTAAGGAAGGCAGGAGCCCCCTTTCGAATGGAAAATGCAACCCCCTTCCCTCCAAATTATTATAAATTTGAAATTAAGGGGCTTTCAGGCAAAGATATGAGGAATAGGAATAAC